>JAOPTO010000562.1:92568-213036 GCA_033822845.1 Tetrapedia diversipes | reverse complement strand
ATTTTACTGAACTAACTTTGAGTATTTCTTCTTATTGGAGACACTTCAGATACCTAATCTTTCTTCTTGCTAGAGATACTACATTTTACTACTACTCTACTCAACCCTCTCAAGTCTTAATTCAAGCTCTTGAATGAAGTGTGCTTAGACAAAAGTTTATCTTAATTTCTTTTTTATCTCGTTCGACTATTTTCTGATTTTACTAAACTAACTTTGAGTATTTCTTCTTATTGGAGACACTTCAGATACCTAATCTGTCTTCTTGCTAGAGACACTATAATTCATTACTACTCTATTCACCATTCCACATTTGTTAGACATACTATATTCTGAAAACGTCAATCTAGCTCACGCATTTTGCTCGTTAAAAGTTGCAAACGTAAACCTTCGACTGTTTTCATCGACCACCGTGTATGTGAAATTTGAACACGAGCAAAAGATTCGGATCGTTTACACGGTACCTCGAGAAATCGTCACGTACACTTTGGACAGTTCCAATTTCACAGCATGCCGGTAGCCAGATTATTGCGAGATAATCGTTCAAACGAAGGTTCAACCGAGAATACTCAATAGAAGAGGCATATACAGAGCACGACAGCCGTGTTTCGAACAGCGAAAAAATTACGATAGAGAGCAGAGAGCAGAGATAGATAGATAGATAGATAGAGAGAAAGATAAAAAGTAAAGGAAATTGTTACGTCCACAAAGAAAATCGATCTCAATCGAAGCTAGCGAGTTGTATAATAATTTGCATGGCTGGTGTGGCACTTCACGTAAGTGATTCTTTCTGTATTTTTTCTTTTTTTCTTTCGCCTGTTCATCCCCGACTGGCTTTCGGAAAATAAAACATGCTACACAATTGGTCATTCAAGAAACAAGATAAATAGCGAAGGAAACATCGGATTTCAAATATACTGCATCGCATCAATTCCATTATTGCTTATACGGATGAGATTTTTGGTCAAACTTCAGATATATTTATATTTATTTATCATCGCATGCGGTGCTTTCTGTGTACGTGTGCACGTATCTGTGTGTAAGTGTACGTATGTGTTTGTGAGGATAGGAGACATGGAAGTGCCGTAAAAAATACACATAGTTACGATTAAATATACGATATATAATATAATATATATATAGATATAGATAGATACGTAATATAATAATATACATTCGACAACGACACCAAAGACAAGTCTCACCGTTGGTTCCGGCTTTTTTAATCGCTAAATAAATCCAGTTTCGTCGTATCTTCTATGAGTTAATTTTCTTCAGTTCTGTTAACCCATTTTATGGTTAAAAATGGTGCCGCGTATAGAAAATCAATCTTTGGACTTCGTAAAAATAAAATTCTCTTTTTCTAAACGACAAAATTTCTTAATCAGAATCGAAGATTAAAGAAAGAAATTAATCATATGATTGTATAAGAGATATAACGAAAGTATAAATTACAAAAATGTAATAACAGTTTATTATAGAATATAATAATATTTCAACACTAGAACTACCGACGATTAAAATGTATTTATTTGCATGGAAGAAATCAAATTGAAAATTACATGAAAAATATACCGAATATATAGGAAATAAATCTTTATTTATACCTTGTGCAGAAAATCATAATAAATTTTAGAAGCTTTACCACACTGAATTTATAAGGTTGCTATGAGTAATCACCAACTGGTCATTTTGACTGGTTTGGTAGTTCTAGTGTTAATACAGAAAGAAAAGATAGTAAAAATACAAAAGCGTTGAAAAGTTTGTTCGTTCCTTTCGAAATAGTATACAGCGCTATAAATCAAGTATTATATAAACAATGAAAAGAAGCATATTTTGAAAAAAGGTTAAACATTTGATTGAAACATTAATTCATACTATTAGCCAAAAATGGGTTAATACGTTACACGGATCAAATCTTTTTCTCAGACAAATGATTCGACTGAACAACAAGTTCATTTCATTCTTTGATCCGCGTATTTTATTTAAACTGGACTCTTGAAGACGATAATGCACAATCCTGGCTAAATAGAAGTGATTTCCAAGATACGAACCTTGGACTCTCCATGTCGGGAACTTGGAGAAAGTTGGAGCTTCGTGGTTTCTGCGGACTCAACAAGGTAGGCGCCGGCCTGGCGAGTAACTCGGCTACCGGCACTTGAGGGCTTCCAAAACCTGCTTGAATTCCATACAGCATCTCTTGAAACACCCTGAAAAAATTGAGCGATTCAACGATTTTAATAAATCACGCATTTCGAAGCCATTAATTACAAAACAGCGCGAGTTAACGCATTTATCCGGCAATTGTACTGAAAATTTATCTTACGTCACCGGCTATTATTTCGTAATTGGATGTGGAAGTAAAACGATACAAATAAACTTTAACCCTTTGCACTCGGCTGTCCCCTCTCATGGGACATCGTAATCCTAGCATATGATAGTTCTGCAAATTTTCAGACGTTAGTTCAGACCCGGACGTCTGAATTTTAATATACGACTTAACTAAACTAAATGAAGTTTAATATATACGTGAATCATAGTAAATATTTTGATTTTGACAATTTTTGAAGTTAGTATCATTAAACGACTAACGGTCACCTCTCGAGTGCAAAGGGTTAATGAATTTTATTTATTATTCAACTTTTAACGCATCGCGAACCGCTGAAAAATCTGCAAGTTTTTGAGCAAACTTGCTTTTGTTATTGAAATCGACATAATTATTGAAATCTTTATCGATGAAGCAATGTTTGTCGAACAATTTCTTTTTTTATTTCAAAAGAGACACAACTTGACGGGTTTTATTAGCGAAAAACACAGAGAAGACGAATTAATTCGTCACGTGAATTACTGATAGTTTCAAGCATGGTTAAATGTCGTTGTGGATTCTCTTTTCTTGATTGAGTAAAGATGTTATAGAAATACGAAGCATAAATTAATTTCTCAACCGATCACCTGCTCCTGACTGCCAGAATCGCTCTAACACCGAAGAATCGGACTTTCTGCTTTTGTGGGCCGTGCACCAAGAAAGAGACGTCGAACAGGCTCGCGTTTAGCGTGGTGATCTCTTGATTGTTCAAGAACACTTTAGTGAAGTCCTTGGCTAATTGATCGTGATCCTCGAACTGATCTCTGACCGAGTCCAATAGTGGCGAGGACGGTCTCATGTGACCGATCGGTCTCCAAGATCCACGTCTAAAAGAAATAAATTCTAACAATCTTTTTCAACGTGCAATCTTTAAGCTAGATACGTTTGAATTCCCTCTATTACAATTTTTATTCGAAGCAATTTCATCTTTTTTATGGTTGCTATGAGTAGCTAAGAGAGCACTACTGCGGACAAAATTTTAACAGCGAAGAGTCGACGAGAATAAATTAATTGATTTGTAAGAAACAGCACGATGAACAAAATTTGTATTCTATGTTGATCGATAAATATTGTTCTATTATAATAACAATAAAAACGAATGTATAAGCAATATTTGCATATCATGAAGCTATGCTTTACATTGCCCTTTCTTTTTAAATTTTTGTCCGCCATTATATGTTTGGGTAACAAACAT
This sequence comes from Tetrapedia diversipes, assembly GCA_033822845.1. NCBI lineage: Eukaryota > Metazoa > Arthropoda > Insecta > Hymenoptera > Apidae > Tetrapedia > Tetrapedia diversipes. The sequence continues at coordinate 209,479 of JAOPTO010000562.1, read as the reverse complement.
GATTATGCTATAAACTGAAGTATGTGTAATATATTTTTCTGATTAAAAAAAATTATAGCATACAACAACATGTATTTTGTTTCAGATATTTTGTATATTCTGACACATTATGCAATTTTTTTTTACTTTGTTGCTCATTTAAGTTTCCTATAGATATACAAATATTCATATTTATGATGAAAATATTTATTACCGTTTCATTAGAGGATCATAAACGATTAAATGGTATCAGTTATGTAATTAATACGTTATCGTACTAACTGATGATTAATTTTTAGTTGCTAATGTATGCCATTCAATTTCGTTTCACCTGTATGGTTTTGGAATTTGTCCAGTCTCAGCGTGATTAGCTAGATTAGCCACAATGTCCTCCAACATCTGCGTCCTCGTTCTTTCTTGCATCTTCGCGAATTTTGGCGCAGAGTAACTCGCCCTTTCTCCGTTAACAATTTTTGTCAGCAACCATTCACGAAACATGGGACCTGTTGCACGACAAAAGAGTTAAATCCATTCGTACATTTTTTTTTTTTTTTTATAATCTTTACTCCTCATTAATCGCTTTCTATGTCAAAATTATTATTTTGTGTTCAGAATTTGATTGTAATAGAACAGAATTTCGTTTTAAAATTGAACAGTTTCTTTTTCTCAACTTCTTTTTTAAAGCAGTTGGGTATCTTCCACCTAATAAAATTGCTGCACTGTTACAGTTTGAATAAAAGAAATTTATACTAAATACATTAATTCTTCTGTTCTCCATGGGTTTATATGATTTAAAATAAAAATACATCTTTAGGAAATAAATAGTAATTACGAGTAATACTAATGAAATTAACCCTATGATACTTTTAAAATACCATATTTTTGTTCGTTAGATTACTAGTATATTAATGTATAATAATATACTAATAAAGCATAGTTTTACTCTATTTATAAATAAATATTAATTATGAGTAATACTAATTAAATTAACCCTATAATACTTTTAAAATACCATATTTTTGTTCGTTAGATTATTAGTATCCTAATATATAATAATTTTACTCTAAGCTTAAGGAATAAATAAGAGGTACATCACAATAATTTGTTTTGACACCAGTGAACTATGAAATACTTTCATAATCGACGTAGTCGATTATTACTAATCGATTATTATATCGATATAATACCAATTACCTTTTTTAAAAACATTTTGCTCCCATAGATACGGCTTGTAAGCTCCAACCTCGTCCCTCGTGGCGACAGACACTTCGTATCTAGTAACCTTTCTTTTTATTCGCGGACTAACTCGAACCAGGATGAACGTGTAGAGGAAATGCGACTTCATGCAAGCTGGATTGAACGGAGTCTTGTCTGCTTCCAAGAACACGACACACACTATGTCGTTTCCGATGTGTCGTTTTTTTTGCACCTGAAAATTAAAATTCTTTTTCAAATTTTTACGTTTTAATAGATTTACAATCTATGCGTATTATAAAAAACATTATTACAAATTAAAACATTATACTAGCTTCACGCTTACTGCTTTCCACTATTTTCGAAAATTTAAAGATTTCTATTTATTCTGAGAACTTAATTTTGGTTTCACTTTTTTTTTCAATATTATTTTTAAGAAGTTGAAAGGTGTCTGTCGATTTTTCAATTCCAATACATGTTATCCCAATATTTCCCAATATTATTCGCAATAATCTTTTCTTATGCTCATAATAATAAGAAATTCTGATTTTACCCTCTGCACTTTCTTGTCAGTATTATTTTTAAGAAGCTAAAAAGTGTCTGTATATTTTTCAGTCCCAATACATGTTATCCAAATATTTCCCAATATCATTCGCAATAATTTTTCCTTGCGTTCGTAATAATAGTAGAAAATTCTGATTTTACCCTCTGCACATCGTGTTTCTCGTTAGGCAGAAACGTGGACACGTGGTACATGATCTCGATGCCCCGCCAATTCGTGTAGACCGAGTACTGACCAGTCAGATCGTGGATCGTGTCCAGGCCACCCTTGTACTTATCGAAACCCTTCAAACGAATTCTGTCGCCAAGGATCTGCAAGAACTCGTCGAACAGCGGCGAGTTCTCGTGGTTGTCCAGTATCTCCTCCTCGGTACGCTGGTCCTCTTGAACGTAGAGCACGCCCACTTTCAGCTCCGATTTTATGAACACCTGATCCAGTTTCAGCAACTCGTCCTGAGTATCCGGTAGTTGACCTAACGTCAACGGCGGGTTCACGTTCACTTCTTTGCCCAAACTGCGAACTACTTCCTCTCGATTGTATCTATGGAAAATAGGGGGATTGAAAACGTCTGTTCGACGAGAAAAATTATTTAATAATATTTAAATCGTTTTACCATGCATTAATATGTTTTATAATATACGCAATCGAAATTTATAAACCAACCAATTTATAAATAACCTAAATCTATGTTTTGTTCGCTGAAACTAAAAAAAATGATCGAACTTATTAAAATGCATTATATAGATTAACATTATTAAATATTTATTTAAATAGTAAGCAAGGATTGGTATTATTTAAATGTTGAAATTGTAATTTGTTCTGTAACAAATTCAATATAATTTGTGGAACAATCACAAACACGTTAAGATAGTAGCATAGTTACTTTTGTGCAGAACGAATTTTCTTTTCCCGGGCAAAGTTTACTTTGTCCTTAGTGCTTAATTCAAGGGTGCACAACTTTCGCGAGGTTCAACTTAATTAAGTGCTAATTAGATCCGTAACGAGAATTAGGGTATCATAACTGGTAACTTACAACGTGTAGTTTCTAAACTGCGTTACCGACTGCGTATACCTTACACGCGTAGCGACAATGCTTTACTTGTACTACTTGCTCAACGTTTCACCGTGCTACCTAACGAAGCTCTTAAAACCTATCACGTTTCTACGTTACTGAAAATTATTTTTGCGACGAGGATAAACCGACGAATTTCCAATAACCTAACAAACTTGGTTAACTTTGCCACCATGAAAGATTGAAGATCTTGCAAGACTGCATGCTAATAAACTGCTATCCTAAATTCAAAAATAGTTTTCGTTCCGCGTCCGTGTTATAAACTATGGAGTGGGTGACATGACGATGTTTGTGCATTGTGTGTCTCGATGAGAACGAAGTCAAAGTAAATGACAAAATACCTGTCAGCGAACACGCAGCTGGCAGGGATGAGCCCGTGCACGGTGTAGCTGATAGCCCTGACCAGGATCCTGAACTGGTCCCTGCCATTGAGCGTCTCCTGCTTGATGCTCAATATCACCGGGCCCAGGTCTTCGTCGTTGGTGAAGTAGTTCCAGTGCTCGCTCCCGTAGAAGTATTTCTCGTACGTCTCTTGCTCCACCGAGGTCAGCTCGAACCCTTGGTTCTTCTCCCATTGTTCCTCGATCGTGGTCTTTTTTCGTGGCACCTCGTCGTTGTCCGACTCGTGCTGCACCTCGGCCAGCTCAGTATCGGTCGCCTCCCCGCTCTCGCTCTCGTCCCAGATCGTGTCCGAGGTGATCTGCTGCCTGGAGCACTCGATCCAGTAGCCGGGCGTCTGCACCAGGTTATGGGGGAACTCGTTGCAGAACTCGTCTACGGAAAAACGGTGCACGGTTTGTTTTATCCGAATAAGTATGCGTAGGTTGGGATGGTTTCGTGAGTCTGAGGATTCGAGTCTGGGATTCGATTGGTATTGTAGAATTGCAATAGTGTGGTATCGTAGTTTCAACACTATTCCTATCGACACTTCACGTATACCTATTCGTACCGCGCAATTTCCACGTAAGACAGACTACAAATTTTTCTCAAAAAATAAACAATGAAAAAAGAAGTGAATATTGAAAAATGTATTATACGTATATTTGAGAAAAAGTCTAAAGTTTAAAGACGTTTCAAGTACGTTGCATCTATGAAATTCTAATCGAAATTTTAAGAACGGTCATTTGACCGGTTGTGGTAGGAATAGTGTTAATACAATGAATTTAAAAATGACAACACCCGATTTCCTGAATTTTCTTCAAAGTATTTTGTAATAATATGCAATCTGTTTCACCTAGAACGATTTAAATTTTAATTAACACTATTTCTACCGACACTTCACGTATACTTATTCGTACCGCGCAATTCCCACATAAGACAGACTACAAATTTTTCTCACAAAAAAAGACAATGAAAAAAGAAGTGAATATTGAAAAATGTATTATACGTATATTTGAGAATAAGTCTAAAGTTTAAAGACGTTTCAATTAGGTTGCATCTATGAAATTCTAATCGAAATTTCAAAAACGGTCATTTGATCGGTTGTGGTAGGAATACTGTTAAGCACTTGATCCAGTAGGGGAGCGTCTGCATGAGGTTATGGGGGAACTCGTTGCAGGACTCGTCTACGGAAAAACAGGGCACGGTTTGTTTTACACGGATAAGTATGCGTGGGTTGGGACAGTTTCGTGAGTCTGAGGATTTGATTGGTGTTGTGGAATTGCAATAGTGTAGTATCGTCATTTTGAGGAGCAGAAAAGTGAAAATGTGGGTCGATTAGACGAAAACCAGGCCCATCGGAAAAATCGTTGACGACAAACAATTCACCGATGGGTGATAGGCAATGTCTAGCGGGGTGGAAAGAGGAAAAGGCCAATAAGGGTTTCCTCGAAAGAAAAAGGGACCAGTGTTGAATAGAAAACCGAGTTGTGGAGTAGTAAAAAGAGTTGGGAATTAAACATAGAGTCGCGTGGCAGAGTTGAATTAGAATTTACTGTGTACTGTATATTTTTGCCATTAATCATATCAATAATAACAAATAAGAGAATTAAACGTAGAGTTGAATTAGAATTTACTGCATACTGTATATTTTTGCCATTATTCGTATTAACCCTTTGCGGACGAGTGTCGGATAAATCCGCCCAACTCTCGCGCTGCGGTTGGCGTTTGTCTGTCGTAAACGACATATATAAGATACGCATGGGTATACTAGCCTAAGAAGTCAAGTTGGCCTAAATTTGTTTGTTTATGCTTTTGTTAGATTTTATGAAAAACTTATTTAAATACAGCTTTAGTTTTTATAACACAAACGTGCGACGTGACTGTTTTCTTTACTGCTCCGTCCGCAAAGGGTTAATAATAATGAATAATCTTAAGAACCTTTTTTCTACAATAGCGAAATGTTTTAAGGCAACTGTAGAACACTACTCAGAGAGTATTATTCCGCGGCTGGTGATAATTGACAGTCGTCGTGTGCGGATTATTCCGCTTATGCATGCAAATGGGTTAATACAAGAGGACAATTTGTACGGTAAGGGACAAAAGTTTAGGACGAAAGAGTCAACGAAGATATTTAAACAATCGAATTATTTAAAGAATCTCTGAGTACATGAACATTTCAGGATTCATGAGTACCTATTGTTAAATATAACGCATAATAATTACAACTAAACAAGATGCGTCGATCGAATTGAATACAGTAACGAATAATAATTCGCATAAACGTCTAATTGTATTAATTTCTAATTCTAAAATACGATTACTCGGAACGCACAATTTTTTGTATAAAAAGGAAGCAACCTTCGCAATTATCCTTAACAAAGAAACCGCTTTTTCTACGAACAGAACATTATCATCGTCGATTTTCTGTATACAAATAGTAAACAGGAAACACAAGTACAATACTTCGCAGGTTTTGAGTTTCACGTCTTCCGCAATTTCATTTCCTGATATTATTTTCCATTCCCCTTGCTCCCCTCTATCTGAAACAACGTTCGACGCGTTTCAGCGAGGGTGCAACAGAAATTTCAACGAATCTCCCCTTTCCACATCCCTCTGTCCCTCAATGCGACAGCGTCGATCTAAGCGATCACGACAATGGCTTCCAACGAGCCACGTGGAAACGCAGGAAAATCGAAGCTGAGGAATCATTAAGGCGGCAATCTGATCCTCTCCGAGTCGTATCGAGTCGTGACCAAAGTACAGTGCTGTGCAAAAGTTTCGGACCACCCACGTATACCATTGTAATGACTGTACTGCGAATTTTGACACAAATTCAGATTTTTATAAGAGCGTTTAAATAGTGATTCGTTTCATCCCCTCAATTTTATAATAATTGACGATTCATTTTATATAGCAATAACAATAGCATTGAAAACAAAAAGGAAATAAAAAATTATTCCACTAACTTTTCTAAAGAAAACTATCCCTGCGCAAAATGCAAACGAAGGTTACACAAAATTATTTATGATTAATCGAAAGTTGAGGTCAAAATGAAAATCAGACGGTATTGAAATTAAGTATAAATAAAATATAAACAGAGGTAAAATCAAAATTACGATAATTGAAAATCAGTATTTTAAAATTATTTCGGATCATTGCTCGTTTAAAATTAATCAATATTCCAAGTTATAAATTAATCTCCCAATAATTGAAACAGAAATTAGCATAATAAGTTAAGCAAAATTAAACAGAGGTAAAATCGAAGTAACAACAAATAAAAATCAGTAACTTAAAATGATCGCCCGTACAGAATTAATTGATGTTCCAACTTATAAATTAATTTCCCTACAACTGACAAAGAAATCACAGACAGCGTAACAGGCGCAGGTATGCTTAAATCCGTTCGCGAAACAATTTTCGCTTCGCGGCCGATCTGAAACTTTTGCACGGCGCTATACGGTCGCGCCATAGTCGCCACGGGGTTGGCCTCCGCGTCTCGGAAGTCCTCTCCTCTTCGTCCACTTAGCCACGTATCGTAGATCCACGTATCGAGCGCGCCCTGTCCTCCTCCCCTTCGACCGTTTCCTCGTCCAGCTCTCGCATCATTCTTCCCTCCTTCCCCTGGAACCTTCTACGATAACCGCGGTCAATTCACTGTAAGGTAGAACACCAAGCTGTTTATAGACAGGCTTGGTATTCGAACTTAAAGTGAATCGGCCCCCGGTGTATCCGTCGCCGCCTGGTCGCCTTTTCTGCCCCTCTAATCTCGGTTTTCTCCCTGCAGGAACTAATGGCCTGTAGTTGCTCCGTAAATTCGATCGTCGATACGCGGGCGAGTCGTTCCAGTTTTACAATCCCATCTTACAGAGCCGCGTCCCTTCTCCTTCCGGTCGACGCCGCTACCTTCCGCCCTAGGTTCTCGCGTTGAAGCATCGCAACGGAGAGGGAACGGGAAATGTTATACAGAGGGATTTGTGATTTAACCCTTTCGCTACGAACGGTGACTATAGTCACCCAATGACAGACTCTCGCTGTGTACGAATGGTAATTATAATCATCCAATGACTGACACTCGCTCTGTACGAATGGTAATTATAATCACCCAATGACACACTCTCGCTGTGTACAAATGGTAATTATAGTCACCCAATGACTGACTCTCGCTGTGTACAAATGGTAATTATAGTCACTCAATGACTTATTGTCGCTGTGTGCAAATGGTAATTATAGTCACCCAATTGTAGACTCTCGCTATGTGCGAATGGTAATTATAGTCACTCAATGGCAGACTCTCGCTATGTGCGAATGGTAATTATAGACACCCAACGAGAGACTCTCGCTATCTGCGAAGGGTAATTGTAGTCACCCAATGACTAACTCTCGCTATGTACGAATGGTAACTATAGTTACCCAATGACAGACTCTCGCTATATGCGAATGGTAATTATAGTCACCCAATTGTAGACTCTCGCTATGTGCGAGTGGTAATTATAGACACCCAACGAGAGACTCTCGCTATGTGTGAAGGGTAATTGTAGTTACCCAATGACTGACTCTCGCTGTGTACAAATGGTAATTATAGTCACCCAATGACAGACTCTCGCTATATGCGAATGGTAATTATAGTCACTCAATTGCAGACTCTCGCTATGTGCGAATGGTAATTGTAGTTACCCAATGACTGACGCTCACTACGTACGAACGATGACTATAGTCATCAGAGTATTATTACATTATGCGATAATTTTTAAAATACCGCGGTGTTGAACGTACAATAGGCAATTGCAGTTGTTCCACAAGCACACACTTTTGGCGTAATGACTTGTTCAGCGGAAGTAGTACACCACAAAATCCACCCGTAGCGGAAGGGTTAACTCTTTGCGCTTGAGAGGTGATTGTTAGTCGTTTAACAATACTTACTTCAAAGATTTTTAAGTGTAAAATACTATTATTAATATTAATCATCGGAACTGTTTGTTCATCCGCATTAAGCTTGTTAATTTCAATGGATTTTAATATAATATTCATCGCCTGTCGATGAGGATCGAAACACGTAAAACGCGATTGTTCAATCGTTGTTGTTTCACTCCTCGTATTTCTCTTCGCATGAAATAAATATTTGCAACAATTGTTCCAACGAGATGTTTTAATATTATCGTGTTTGCTCGGATTCCCGTAAAATGTATTAATTCTGCACACGAACGAGGTTGCGACTGTCATTTTGTCGCTACGCATTAAATTGGATAAAGATTTAATTACACCAGAATAATTTTGCAAAATGTATACCGCCCCGTGTAAATTCGCGCAAACCTGCAGAATATTAAGTTATCCATTACTTAAACAAATTAATGTGTGAAACGTACCTGCTGGTTCTATTAAACTTTTCATCATCTCCTGTCAGGTTAAATTATGAAACTTTGCGTCATAGAATTCGCGTTGAAAATTGTATCGAGGTTATTGTTATATCATTGAAAAGAGAACCATTTTTTTTCACCCCAATGAATATTTTTACATGTGACGTGAGCAGAAATGAGGATTGATAATTTTTTTGCTACAAGAAAATTCTGATTTTTCCGTAACTTAAAAATCATTAAACATTGAAAACTTGAAAATTTTCATCCCTTAGGATTATTTAAATTTTACAGCCACACTAAACATAAATAAAAGTACGTGAAAAGCTCTCAGAACCTATGTACAATAAAATTACAATTTATTTATAATATAGTTCGATTTTAATTCTAAATTGGTAAGCTGGAACTCTCATCGCCACTAATTCTTCTTCGTTTGGTCGCTAAATATTTATTTACCCTTAGAAGAAGAAAAGAAAATTCGAATTTTTTTTATCTTTGCTATCTTAATATAAGAAGCACAAAACAAAATTTTATTTGTACAAATAATAAAGACACAACCTGTATATACATCTGTGTAATACGCATATACAATTTCTGTAAAAACTTGATGAGACCCTTCAACCCCTTTCAGTCCTACAATTCTAGAATTAACCTTACAATTACAATTTACATTAACGAGCGTTTTCAGACAATTTTTACGATTAACACACCGTTACGGTATATTAATCCTCTATGGGCCGAATTTTTGTTTTAAACATAAAAAAAATTGATGGAACAGAAAATCAACAATTATAATCCTACATATGCAGATGAAAAAAAATTTTCCAGTTTAAACAATTTTACATTTTACAACGTTATAAAATTAACATGTATACGCCATCTCATGAGAAAAATTAAAATTGTTTGTTAAAATGTCAAATAAATTAACATGCGACCTGAAAGTTACACAGGCCCATAGAGGGTTGAAGCGTATACCAGACGCTAAAAGAAATGTGGCCGCTGAAAAATCAATGCAAGGCAATGGTTAGGATTAAGTTCTAACAATAACAGCTCTATTCGCATAACCCGTCTCGTCAGCCAATCAAGATCCGTTAATTTCGTTCCCCGGAAGCGGGCGCGGTGCACGCTCGAAGTTAAACAGAAGTTTGCGCGCGTCTCGCTCTAATTCGAGACGGTCGATTTCTATTCGGAACGGTAAACGTTAGCCGGTTGCATATGCAAAGGCGCATAATCCAAGACAGGGGGAACCACCTGTGGCTCCGGCTCATACATATGTACACGCTGGTAAAAGTTCGCGACCGGGGGTAAGAGACTCTTTCCTTCCGCTTCCTCTCTCGACCCGTTGTTGTCTCGTCTTCCGTCGCCTCAGCCGTGTATTACAGAAAAATCTTGCCGTTTTTATTAGGTGTGCAAATTAACACGATACCATTTTCGTGCGGAACCCACCTTCTTAATTTTTGAAATTGTTTGAAATGGGAATATGAATGGGAGAAGTTGAAGCGTTGAAGAAAATTCGAAGAATAAAAATAATTTATTTAACACTAGAACTACTAGAGCAGTCAAAATGACCGATTGGTGATTATTAGGAACCTTATAAATTCACTATGGTAAAGTTTCCAAAATTTACTATAATTTTCTGCAGAAGGTATGAACAAATATTTGTTTTCTATGTATTTGGTATTTTTTTCATGTAATTTCCATGCAAATAAGTATACTTTAATCGTCGATAGTTCTAGTGTTAATAGCTGTTTAGTAGAAAAGAATTACTTTCTGTTACAGAAATTAATAAATTAGATTTATAATATTTATTGAGTAATATTTAAAGTTAATTTATGATAATATACGGCACGTTCATCTAAAACAATTAAATATTTGAATATAATAAACAGACAGGTAAATATTAGTAACTTGTTTTTTTTCCGTTTAAATTCATTAATCGAAACGAAATCATGTCATTTTTTTTTATTGAACCGTTTTATCACCAGTCAATTAATTCTCTGTCAACGAAAATATAGTTAACGAACCGAAGAGCCAAAGCACATCACGTTTCAACAGAAATATTTACTTAAACTGAAGTTAATGCGAGTGCCTCACATTTATGCCAAACGAACATTACGACAAACGATATTCATCTGTTTCGATTAGCATAATTCATCGAACTAAAGCGGAAGCGGACTGGAAAGAGTCTACCGTGACTATTTAAACTGACAAACTGATACCGTTACGAGGTTCTGCTGATAAGCGGACGATTATCCTTAGCCCCGAGGTGTCCGGGGGATCTACGAATCGATCGATCGTACCTGAACAAGCCTGCGGCGGCAGCGGGAAGATCAAGGTGGTCGATGATTTCCTGCGGGCAACTGCGCAGCCTAAACTTTGTGGTTTGAAGCTGCGCAACTGCTGCATGAAGTCCGAGCACTCCATCAGCGCCACGTCAGCGAAGTGGAGATCGCAAAGTATTTGGTTCTTGAACCTGCGGGACAAAAGAAAATTGATGATCCCTCGCGTGGCCTCCGATGCGGGCGGATAGAGTTTTTTGATTAAGCAGACTTATCTTCGTGGTTAGGATTCGATTGTAAAATCTTCGAAACGCAGCAGGGATTCCGTTACCTGAACTTTCTAATACCCGAATAATCTTCTTGTACTGGTACTTGGTTTAAAGAACTTGTGCGGGTTAGCGAGTGAAATATTATGAGATATTTATACGTTGAAACAAGTGTTTAACCCCTTGGCCTACGCGGTATCTGCCAATTGTTCGAGCTATAGTAAACAAGAAAGTGTCGGTCGCGCGTTGTGCCATTCAACTGTTCAGCCGTTTATCCGAACTGGCGCAAAATGTATACTTTTCATGGCATATATATTTCAGTGCAACCGAAGGAATAATAATAAACAACGTTTAGGTACAAATAGTAATTTTAAGACGTCTAGGGTGTAATCATAATTAACACGTTCCCTGTCGGACATTTTTTTGTTAATACTTTCCGTTCAGGCCAGCATGTTTCTTTTATGGTTGGCGCAAACATGTTTTCTGTGGTATAATATACAATATTTCAGTAATTTAAAACCATAAATTTAAAATAAAAGCATATCTCTTTATAAATTTAAGCCAGAAAAGCAATCATTTTTATTTTATTTGACAAAATATTGTTAAAAATATGCCTTTTTTTAAAGGCTTTCTTCGTGAGCGTGGAGAAAATTTTAGCATGGGGCGGAGACGCAGGGAACGTGTTAAAGGAAAAATCTTCGATGTGGAATAACTCCAATCGCTTGTTCTAATAATAATAAGCGGCATCTTATGCACAAATTCCACACCACGAGTCAGACTCGTGGTTTTCGCTTATGGCACAAATTATTTACCACAAGTCAAACTCATGGTTATGGGCCAAAGGGTTAATTTGGTTGACTTGTGTTTGAATAAAGGAAATTTAACGCGGTTTTTTTTGTACAAGAATTCGTGGACGCGGACGGAATCAGCCGACGAAAAATTTTGTTCGCTATGCCTTCGATCCGATTTCCCGTTAACACTAGATTGCCGGAGTGAGTCAATTTGACTCGTTTATGATTTTGTCAAGTTCAAGTCATCTTGTGAAAGTAAGGGCGTTTGTGCTAAATGTGTTAAAAGAAATTTGCGAAAAATGTATTTTAAAAACGGAATATACATGTAAAAATTGTTTTGGATAGACTTTCTTTAACACATTGCGTACGGCACTCTGCTCGCCAAAAAATTGAATACAATGCACACAAGCACCTTTTTCAATTTACACTTGTAAATTCTTAAATGTTAGTATATGTATTTTATATATCGTTTTATTGTGTGACAATAAACGTGGCAAATGTAACAAACATAACAAACAGATCAAATTATTTGTATTCGTGAATACGCACGTGTAAGAAAATATTCAAACGAGATATCTCGTCACCCGTACGCAATGTGTTAACACGTCAACTGCCGCATCGGTCATTGGTGACTGGCAGTATAAAATGCGATATGAAACTAAAAAATTAGATTGTTTTAAGCGTTGAATTAATGTCCATAAGCATTTCTATTCAAACGTAATCGTCTACTGCGACAAGGAACAATGGCCCTAATATATTTAGATATCTACGTTGAATAAGTTTGAATCTTACAAGTGTGCTTGGCATTGCTATACTATGGTGCTATAGCAAATGACGTACAGAAGGCAATAAATTGGTCGGTGGATAAAATGAATTTTCAACGATTTAATAAGATTTTGCATTTCTACAGATTAATTATATTATCTTATATTGTTATGTATTATAATTGCTGGAATATTTTACTCACCGTCTGGCCCGTTTCTGATTGGGTCCCGTGAGATTCAGGCCGCAACTGTTACATTTTAGACACTCTTCATGGTAGTGATTGTTGTCGTATAACGGCGACGGTTCTTGAATGAAAAAATACGTTTCGTGAGTGATTTTAATCGATTATAATTTCTCGCTCAACCCTTCACTTTGCAACGTCGACTCTAAACGTAATTTTTATTTGAATACGTACAAAATTTCTCCATTCTTTTTTTTCTTTAATAAACTATGAGATTATAATTTACATGTGAAAATATTGTAAAAAGTATAGAATCATAATTTAGAAACAATCATTAATCTTAAAATGAATATTAAACATTTATTGCAATTTTTGAATTAGGGTAAGATTGCTCAAGTCGTTGCACAGAAAAGGGTTAAATGTTTCAGTTTCTTCATTTTTAGTATAACACTATTTTTAATATACTATCTTTCGTATCTATTATAACGGACCAGAGAAATTTACGAGACGGTAGCGCAATAAAGCGCATCTTTTATACTAATCGATAAGATTCTCGTATTAACGATTAAAATTGATACACGAACGATATTTACGAACCATGAAATCGTGTTTCATATTTCCTGCTCTTAAACTCGCGTCCGTTGCTGCATCTCAAATTATGATACCAATTTTTTCCGCTAAGCGATACTTTTATACGTTTTCAAGTGAGTTTTCTCATAAACGGAAAAGGTTGAAGGAAAAGTTTATTCCGGCAGTTCGCTTGGGCAGAGAAAGTGGGAGTAGGAAGGGGGGGAGGTTAATAACGTGGATCGAGAGGGAATGGAGATTTAGCGGAGTAACTTGGCCGTTTAAAATTCACCAAACGCTCTCGATCGCTTTGATCCAAGCGGGTTCTCCGTCGATAATGTAACTTCTAAAGAAATTATTTTGCTTGAACCGTCCGCGAAACGAATTTTCCGCCGGTTAGTTTAAAATCGATAGCGCCACGGTTTATAACTCGTTAGAACTATTAGATCCATTAAATTTCGATCGCGACTCCTGGGAATTATTAGATTCGTTAAGCGCTAATTCCGCTCGTAATTTATTCAAATTTCCTCTACACTGCCGCTTTAAACAATTCAATTTCGCGATCGGTACGCTGCTCTGTTCCATCTGTCTTCTCGCGTTATAATTGTTCTCGAAACAACACGTTACTTTTGTAACAATATAAAATAACTTGTATTTATTTGTAAAGCTAGACGTGCACATTCTGACATAATAAGTGACAATTAAAAAATATATGTAAAATATACACTGGTATGTAGACAGAACATTTCCTTAATTAATCCTTGGAATTATTATTAAAGTATTTTATCACGTAATGATAGTTTGCTCAAAAATTATTCTAAAATAATTATTTCTTTCACTGTTCATATTATCAACATTGAAATATCATCAACCCTATAAAATCGAAACTATATAGAATTTAACAAAAGTTAATTGAAAAAAAATTCATCATAAACATTATCTTTGTATTTGTTTATAAAGCTAGATGTGCATATTCTGATATGATAAGCAACAATTAAAAAATATATGTAAAATAAAATATACAAAATTAGTATGTAGACAGAATATTTCCTCGATTAATCATTGGAATGATTATTAAAGTATTTTATCATATAATGATAGTTTGCTTAAAAATTATTCTAAACTAATTATTTCTTTCACTATTCATATTATCAACTTTGAAATATCATCAACCCCATAAAATTGAAACTATATAGAGTTTAACGAAAGTTAATCGAACAAAAATTTATCATAAACATCATCCTTGCATTTCTACTGTAATCCGCTGCATGTGTATAATTTAAAGGGTTAACAGTTGCTCGTTGGATACGTGTGATAGGTATTAAAAAAAAAAAGAAGCATGATCTCCATTTTGGGTTACATTGCCTCGAGGAAAACAACCGGGTTAAAGCTACGCGTTTCATCAACCTACGTCAAACAGCACAGCGTCTTCCCTTAAAAACATCTGAGAAAACCCTCGCACTACGTAGCTGCAACCTACACATTCCCCCCAGTAATCCAATCACCGTGCAGCCAGCGAAAACGTCTGAAAAACACACCTAACCCGACGCGTTCGCGCTGAAAAAAAGGCGTGAAAATAAAAAGTCGACCAGCCTCATCGATTCGTTTCGAGGCACAGCATTAAATCGAATCACCAGGTATTCAAGCTGTACAATTTGCCCCTTTTTCGAGTTCTCCATCGTGTTTTTTCTCGTTTTTCCTTTTTTTTTTCTTAAATTAAAGCTCTTTAATTTTTAAATATTTCGTAATATTCATATCACAGTTTAGAACAATCGGTTGTACTAAAATTACACGGAGATTACAATTAATTTCATGTTTTTTCTTTGTAAAATATTTTTATTTCGCCACCGTATAACAATAAACACGTGAATTATTTTTTCTATTTTTTTTTTGCTTCGCTATACAACTATATAACAATAAATACGTGAAATATTTTTTATATTTTTTTTCCTTTCCTGTATAACTATATAACAATAAACACATGAATGATTTTTTATATTTTTTTTCCTTTGCTCTACAAAAAGTTCCCGCAAATAATTTTAATAATATTAATATTAAATTTAACACTCAACCGACCGAATGGAGAGATCTCCCATTTTTTCTTTGACAAACCAGTGCCATCGATTCCATTTACTTTCGTTATTAGTTAGTCCTAAGCTGATGTTGAATTTATTAAAAATTGTATTTTGGAAAATTTATGAACAGTACCAGTTCAAAACTGACTAATAACAAAAGTAAATAGAATCAATCGCAGCGCCCTGTTGAGGACAAAATGGGAGATTTCCCATTTTTTCTTTGACAAACCAGTGCCATCGATTCCATTTACTTTCGTTATTAGTTAGTCCTAAGCTGATGTTGAATTTATTAAAAATTGTATTTTGGAAAATTTACGAACAGCACCAGTTCAAAACTGACTAATAACAAAAACAATAAGAATCAATCGTAGCGCCCTGTTGAGGACAAAATGGGAGATTTCCCACTTTTTCTTTGACAAACCAGTGCCATCGATTCCATTTACTTTTGTTATTAGTTAGTCCTAAGCTGATGTTGAATTTATTAAAAATTGTATTTTGAAAAATTTACGAACAGCAACAATTCAAAACTGACTAATAACAAAAACAAATAGAATCAATCCTGTCCAAAATTGTCCTGTTGAGGACAAAATGGGAGATCTCCCCTTTCAGTCGGCTAAGCGTTAACGTAAAAAAAGAAAGAAGAAATGACACGTACAACAACTTATTTACTACAACTAGGAAAATCATTTCCGGTGTTCAAAGATGAACCAAGTAACAACCGTTCAGCGATCAGTTTCAAAGTCACAGCTTCGAATCGAGTCCCCTGACGTTCTAACGCTTCGATCGGCCCTTTCCTCGCGCCACCGATTCTTTCTCCCCTGTTTCATACTTAACGACCGCTCGTCAGGGGGTGTGGTCCCTGCCGCCCTTCCGTCGACATCGTCGTAGGAGCCGTGAAGAATTCCAGCGCGGAATTTTGATACGCTGGTCGCCGCGGCGCCGGGCGTCGGGGCGCGCTTTCGTGACCGTGCTAACGCGTCTAATTGCACGCACGCGGCGGTGCACGCGAGCACGCGAGAGGATTCGAGACGGAACGCGCCCCTCGAAGCGGGTTACTGACCAGGAATTTGCATTTTTATTACACCCTGTAGTAATTTCGTGCGCCGTACGGCTGATAAGTAGACCGAGGTTATTTATGCATTTACGGGGAAATTTAAGCGTGCAGATAAGCACAGGCGCGCGCGTTATGTTAGTGAATGTGTTTGGAGCGAGGCGAAAAATTGATCAGTGGATATTTATAGTTTAAGGAAGAATTTCTGTTTTTTTGTAGATTATTTAACACTATTCCTACCACGACCGGTGAAATGACCGTTTTTAAAATTTCGATTAGAATTTTACATTTACAACGTAATCGAACCGCCTTTAAATTTTAGACTTTTTCTCAAATAAACCTATAATACATTTTTCAATATTCACTTCTTTTTTCATTGTTCAGTTTCTGAGAAAAATTTGTAGTCTGTCTTACATGGGAATGTCGCGATAAAAATAGATATACGTGAATTGTCGATAGGAATAGTGTTGAGAAGTACGAATTTTCAGGTGAGTGTAGACAGCTTCATAATTTGGTATAATAATAGTTATTATTGTTGTTGTTATTTTCTTTCGAAATTTCATCTCCTCTACAGGTATGCAAGCGTGCAATTCTTTGTTATTTTAGCTGTAAGAATGCATCGCCAAAGAAATTTAATGTGTGCATAATATTTGTGAAGTAGGGAGAAAAATTGGTTAGTGAATTTATATATGAATATTCATATAATTCAATAGAAATGAATATTTATGGCTTTAGGAGAAATTTTGGTTAGACTGTTCGAAAAGTAATGTGTGCAATAATAAATCGGAACTCAATGAAACCGTGTTCGAGGCGAAGTCTCAGCGAAACAGGAAACGTTTCCCTCGAAGTGGAAAAAGCGCGCTACGTGGAACGGGAAATCGTTAATTTCCCGAACGCGAAGAAGCTTCGAGTCCTTGACTTAATCGACGCGACAATTAGAACAAAATGAAGCATCTCACACGAGCTTATTGGAGGGTTAACGCTCTCGCAAGCAGGAAGCGAACTTTACGTGCTGATTCGCGACACGATGAACGAGATAAAGTTCGAAACTTGTAAAAGACCCGCGATAAAGCCCGATTAATTAAGATCTCCTGAGGGGATAACAAAGAGCGATCCATCGAAACAACCCTCTTCTGGAGGGAACAATTTTAATCATAGAGTTGGATATTATTTAAGGAAAATTTGTTATAAACTCTACATTTGAATAGTGCATCATGTTCTACTGTGGAAGGTTATCTTAAAATATGTGGCTGCTAAATAAAAGTAATGAAAGTAAGATGATATAAATAATAAAAGTGAATAGCAACGACATAAAGATTGAATAATAATATTAATTTATACTTAGATTGTGTATGATGTTTTAAATAATAATATGGTAGTTTTGTTATTGGTAAATAATAGTTAATTTTGTTGAAACTCGTCTTAATTTTTATGAGATATTCGAAGCAAGAATGCCATAACTCGCGTAACAATTAAAGGATTAATTTCATCTTTTCAACTCCAATTATCAATTATACAGCAAGTTGTCCTAAAATTACGAATTTTTGTTACGAATACGTCGAAGTATGCAAAACGTATGATGCATTTAACATTTCAAACGCACAAAGTGTCATAAAAAAATAAATAAATAAATAAATACCTAAGTACAGAATTTTATAACCATGCTACAATAGAATGTTATTAATTATACATCAGCATTCGCATTCGTGAAGGATACACTTGATATTCTCCTGCCGTTTCCAAGTCCATCGATTCCTCTTTCCCCCCCGAAAGCGAGATGGTAGAAAGGGGAGGAATGGAAACAGGCTTTATCGCCGCCACCTCGATTGGTGGACTTTTAAAAGCGGCTTGTTCCACAAAGAGGGCCGGAAAATAATCGTAAGTTCCACGGTTATGGATACAGTCGTGCGAAGAGAAACAAAGAGAAAGAGAGTTCGTGGTATAAATAACGAAACTTGTCCCGTTACTGCCAGCCGGGGGCTTCTGGCTCGTGAAAAATGTCGGTAACGAAGCTGGAAACGAAAACGGGTGGAATTAGAAGGTATGGGACCAAGATGGTGACAATGACTTCTTCTTTGATAGCCGTCCGACCAACCTTCTGCTTCTTCAGCAAACGAGTTGGTGTTAGGGATCGATAATTATTTGTATGTACTATGAAAACCGGCTCTGGTTTATTGCCACGGGGTCTGGGCCTGATCATCGCGTATCCCCTGGGTCAGAGGCTACCCCAGTGTTTCCCAACGTGGGGCCCACGCCCCACAAGGGGGGCAATTTGAAAATGGACTCCACATATGTTTTGAAATTTTACTTACTGTGTTTTGTTAACAATTTCATAGTGATTTTTTCCTAGAACCTATCATTTATGTTTCTTAAGTGAACAAATCAATTTTTTAATGTTAAAAATTATGTATGTTACATAGGGGGGGGGGGGGCATAAAAACTTTAGGAAGGGACATGGCACGAAAAAGGTTGGGAAACACTGGACTAACCCATCCGAGTGACAACCACCCTTTTACCAGAAAATTCCCTTTCCCGAACTTTTTCCTCCGCCTTACTATTTTCCAAACCCTTAAAAGATGTTTGGCCTTCGCCACGGGTAAAAGCAAAAAGAAGCAAAACGAAGAAGTGTACTAGTAACTCACACATCACCCAGGGAATAAGAGTCAGGGTAATTGTCAAGGAAGGGAATGTACCATCGCAAGATCCGGGACAATACGTCAGCATAGAAATTAGCCCTTTCAGGTCGCATGCTAATTTATTGACATTTTAACAAATAACACTCAACGTGTGATTTTCAGTAAAAACCAGAATTTACTGGAACGAGATAGTGTTCGCTATTTTCAAACGTTTTCTAATTATAGTCCGTTCTTGAATGAAGCAGTTAACGAAGAACACTTTCGCGCTATTTAACGTCGGCGTAGCATTCTTCCGCCCGAACGATCAACATCACGGGAATCCACGCTTTATTGACCCCATCAAACTACCGTTGGGCTACTTGTTGACATTAAATTAGCCCAGGCCAACAGTCCAGACACTAAATCCTCGAAGCTTCCACTCGAAACCGTGGCAAAATTAAACTAAAGCCGAAACGGAAACTTTCTCACCGGGTCGCTTTAAATAATTTCTAAGGGTATCCCAATCGTTTCTATGAAAAATCTTTGGTATTTACTATGACGGTATAATTAATTTTTAATTAATTAATCGCCAGGGGTATAAATAGTGAGGCCAGGTGTGAATAAATAAATGGTGTATAAATTTTATCTAAATTCTGTCGTAATTCTCATTTACCGTAGCGGAAATAAATTTAAGGCTGGAATGCAATGTAAAATATTAGTTCTGACGTGTTTCCACCTCACATAAACGTGATATCTTATAAAATCAGTATTTACAAGCTCGTTTCTCAATTTGTGAAGTTAAATATTTCAAAGAATGGCTTATTGATTTAATTAAAAAATCACTAAATTTCGATATTAAAAAATTGTCGATACACGAGTTGTTGTATCTTGCAGAAAAGTTTATTTTAGATTAACTGGTGTTATTTTTATTTAAAGAAGACGATAAAACTGACCTTAATTAAATAATTAATGGATGTATAAATAGAGTGGACTCAATTTGATGTAGTGTCATTTATTTCATTCCAAATATTTTAACGCAATAATTAATACATTATTATTATGAAAATTTTCACGTTAAAATTGACCTTAATTGGATAATTAATTGAGTTTTCAAAGTGACTCCAATTGCAAATTTTCCACCTTCATTCTTTAATTCGATCTTCCTTTTAAATTCGATTTCAAACTCGCCTAATATTCTTTTTCAAATCCGTGGAACCTTTGTTCAAAGATTCTTCACCTGCGTTCTCTGTTTCTTGATCTTCTTCCCAAACAGCCTGTGACTTTTCAAAACTTGCTATCTCTAAAGCCGTTCGTCGAATTTCTTTCGAAACTCCCCTCACGAAAAATCCTCTCTCCTTCACGGTTCTTGTTTCTTTAATTCCTTCACCCGAGACTTCCCTTGGTACCCTTAAAATTCCACTGCTCGACTTTCCTTCTAAGCATTTCTCTTAAGACCTTATCTCCCTTGCTTTTACCTCTAAACTCCACCATTCTTTCTTTAAGTATGGCCGTTCCTCTAGTTTAGGGATACGCATACAAAATTCAGTAGTCAGTTGGCTACCGGAATTACCCACATAAGAGAGCATGATGGTAAAACATAATGTAGAAAAAAGGTTCTTGAGATTATTTATTATTAATACGAGTAATGGCAAAAACAATAGAGCATACACTAAATTCTAATTCAACTCTATCACGTGACTCTCATCGGTAAATTGTCTATCGTCAACGATTTTTTTCGATGGACCTGGCTTTCGTCTAGTCGATCCACACATTCACTTTTCTGATCCTTAAAACTACGATACTATAATAATTGTATGGTTTGAAAATATTGTCTGTATACTCATTTTTATTAATATTATTGTAGAACACTGTTTATTAATTAATATGGAACACGAATTTTGTTGATCGTGCTATTTCTTATGAATTAATCTATTTATTTTCGTGGGCTCTTGAGTCTTAAACTTTTGTTAGCTACTGTACACACTCAATCGTTATTTTTTAATCTTTACATTAATCCATAATGAAAAGAAATCTTCATGGTATAACAATTTTTTACAGGATTGGGTAATATTGTAAATATTTACAAATAGTTAATAAATTTTTCAAATGTTATTTAATAATAGTATGAATTTTCTAGTAAAACAGTATTGCTGTAAAATCCAGAGCAGAAATTAAAATGTGAGAAAACTTGAAAATATTAAAAAAAGCTGCAAACTAATTATTTTTTATTATCATCATGGAGCGTAACATGCAAACGAGGTTTCAAACAAATGATTCGAGATTACTGTTCCAAACATTTTGTTGCAGCTCGATTCACTTGTAAATTTTTTAATCGTGTCCATTATTTTCTTCTTAATTAATATTCGCGTTCTGCACGTATGAAACAAATTTCTCGTTGCATGTAATTAGGTTTTAACGCCTTGTTTTCACGTAAATGTCACACCTACATTATTTGTCACTTACATAACACTGACCTTTATGTGTGTCTATTACATGTCATATTTTGTTAGCTTCCGTAAAAAAAATTATATTGAAATTATAAAACAAACTTGTACTCACTTCACATGAAAAGAATTTCAAATTCACATATCGTTTCCATCATAATTATTCTCAATTTTCAATTATTTTATAGAATATAATACATTTACCACACCTTTTATAATTAATTTATAAACTGAACTTCATTTTTTAATTTCGTTTACCAAATAGGTGCATTTTTCTGAATTAATATTTTCCTTTTTTTCGAGATTTATTTTTAGTTTATATCGCATTGTTTGCTTATGTTATACTTTAATAAAAATTAAAAGTCAATTCGTCCTATTTTGTTTGGTGATATTTTAAAGTACAGAAAGTTTCACACTATTATTTTTTTTTTTTTATTTCCTTCAGTAGTATAATGAACACGTGTTCCATGAATGGCATTAAAAAAGTTGCATAATCTAAAATATCGTCCCACGTTAATTCATTCAGTTTGCGCCCACCTAATGATCGTTCCTTCCGGTAAGACGTAACAAAATTTAAAGGACAAACTGTTTCTAACCCAACAAGCCGTAAAACTGTTTTTCCTAACATTATAAAAATTCGAAAGTTCGTCATTTCATAAAACACAAGAACCCTATCATTAATGATGAAAACACACCTACAGCAGCGGCACAAAAGTTTTAAAGACCAAAGAATCAGTGAATATTAAATTAATAAATTTATAAGAAATCACACGATCAACAATTCTATGCTAATAAATAGTATTCTACAGTAAAATTTTACCGTACAGACAATATTCGCAAACCATATAAGTATGCTTTACATTGTCAACCTCTCTTAAACTTCTGTCCGTCACTGTATTTATTTATATATAAAAAGAATATATATAAATATTTATATTATATATTATTATTATTACATATAAAATAAATATTAATTAATTTATAAATTTAAGTTCTATATATGGTTTACCCGTCTTAAACTTCTGTCCGTCACTGTATTTATTTATATATAAAAAGAATATATATAAATATTTATATTATATATTATTATTATTACATATAAAATAAATATTAATTAATTTATAAATTTAAGTTCTATATATGGTTTACCCGTCTTAAACTTCTGTCCGTCACTGTATTAATTTATATATTAATATAAATATGTATACACATATATAAACGATATTATTACACATAAAATAAATATTGTTTAATTTTTTAAATTTAAATTCTATATATTGTTTACCCGCCTTAAACTTCTGTCCGTCACTGTATTAATTTATATATTAATATAAATATATATACACATATATAAACGATATTATTATATATAAATTAAATATTGATTAATTTTTTTAATTTAAATTCTATATATTGTTTACCCGTCTTAAATGTCCGTCCGTCACTGTATTTTCGTTACAGAAAATGGACGTCGTATAAGTTACGTTATGAAAGAGAGAAAGAAAAATAGTGTTTTCGATTTTTATATCTTCTTCTCCCTTGAAGATTGCTCGAGGAAAGTACGAACAAACTCTCATTTTATGTCCTTGGAGAAATTTATAAGATTTCCGCGTTCACGTGTAACGAAGGACTCTCGCACGATGAAACGAAGTAAAAGAGAATCATGCCGTGCTCTGATAAATACGTTCACCGAAACGCTTTATCCCCTGTTTCAGGCTTCCAATTTTATCGAGCTGTCAATTTTTCTAAATTTATCCCGGCCATAATGTTCGCACTTCACGAACGGTGTTTTCCATTGACAAAACGGTCAGTGTAAAAATACGAACGCCCGATTCCTGTTACCGAACGAGCGATGAAACGTTAAACACCGAAGGCCGCCAATTTGAGCGGAGGAATCACGATTCTTCAAATCGTAGCAAATTAGATCAGAAACCATCTAGTTGCCAGCTCGATGTAATTTCTTCTCGAGGAAATCGTCGAGATAATCAACGCGCCAAATGACCTGTCCATGAACGCGTGATTCAATCAAACGGATTGAAATTATTTGTCCAATCTTATTTATATCAAATTTCCCGCCTTTCGTTCTCCTACCTTATACGAAATCGATCGTTTAATCCGTGTCTTTGATTGATAGGTTTTTAAAAAAATTGCTTAAAAATCGTTTGTAACATTTATAATGAATTCGAAAAGCCTTCATTTTTACAAACAAACTTACAGAAAAATATCCTAGCCGGTATTTCATTTTAAATATTGCAATTGTTTTATTACTATTGTCAATTAAAAAAACCTTCACTTTTCTAAACAGAATTAAAGAAACAATGTCCTAACCTATATTTTATACTAAATATTACAATTGTTTTATTACTATTATCATCTGTTATGTTAATGCACATTACAATATTTTATTATTGCTGTTAGAGTGGAGAAATTGTTGTGAATATTAAATTAAAAAAAAAAAAGTGTCTCTTCCACCCTTGGTAACCTAAAACTCCGCAACGCTAAATATAGTTTACGATACCGGCTGCTATTTTCATTACACTGAAAATGGAACATGGAAATCACCCTCGCCAAAACTGCCCATTTACCCATTACCTAATTTCTACGGGATCAGATCGCTTTTAATGTTCACCGTGTGTTACAGTAACGGACAAAAGTTTAAGACTAAAGAATCAAACAGAATAAATAAATTAGTTTATATGTGATAGCATGGTGTACAAAATTTTCTATTCCATGCTAATCGATAAACAGTATTCTACCATAGTAACAATAATAAATGAGTATACAAACAATTTTTTTGCAAACCATAAATTTATATTTCACATTGTCTTCACGTCTTAAACTTTTGCCTGCCACTGTACGTATATACTATGGTATTCGAAGACAGTTCTTTGCACTTTCTGAAAAATAACGTTTGTAAGTGTCGCTTTCAATGCATGTACAATAGTGGACAAAAGTTTAAGACGACAGGACAATGCAAAACATAGTTTTATGGTATGCAAATATTGTTCATATATTTAATTTTATCATCACTATGGTAGAACACTATTTTCTGATTAATATAGAATATGAATTATTTATTTTTCGTGCTATTTCTTATTAATTAATCAATTTACAGTAAGGGACAAATCTTTAAGACGACAGGACAATGCAAAACATAGTTTTATGGTATGCAAATATTGTTCATATACTTAATTTTATCATCACTATGGTAGAACACTATTTTCTGATTAATATAGAATATGAATTATTTATTTTTCGTGCTATTTCTTATTAATTAATCAATTTACAGTAAGGGACAAATCTTTAAGACGACAGGACAATGCACAACATAGTTTTATAGTATGCAAATATTGTTTGTCCATTCATTTTTATTGTCATTAAGGTAGAACGCTATTCATTGACTAGCATAGAATACAAATTTTATTTATACTGTTATTTCTTATTAATTAATCAATTTATTTCCTTCGATCCTTTAGTCTTAAACTTTTGTCCACTACTGTACACGTTCATTTTCACTCGATAAACACGATTAAACTTTTGTCCCTTGCTTCACCTTAAAGAAATTTTGTACGAAGGAAAAAGATGAAGGAACGAAGCCAGCAGTTAACACGCGTTTCTAATGATAATCTCACGATCGATCGATCGAGAGGGAGGGGGGGGGGTGGGGGCGAATTGAGTTGGCGTGTTAGATAGGAATTGGTAATGAATGCGGCTGCGTTGTCGGGAATTAATGACGGAAGACAATCGAGGCTAGACGGGCTGAATTTATCGAAACTAATGAAATTCCTGGAATCGCGGGACCCCGGCGATTACGGCCACGTCCCGTTAAAATGATAGTTATTTCTCGGCCAGTTATTACGAGCGGAATTCTTTGACGATTCCGCGAACGAAAAACGGGAGGGGAGAGCAAGATGGCGGACGCACGACGGAGTGAATGATTACAGATTTATGGATCATTAGATTCCAGGGAAATGATACTGTGTTTGCAAGACAGAAACGCGATTTAAATATTAATAGCGTTTCCATTTTTTTGCATGAAAATTATTTAACAATAAGATTAATATAATTCAGGTAACTGATATAAATAAAATATAATTAATATGTTTGATGTCATTCATATAATTTATATAAATTATAACTGATATAATTGGTATAATTAATATAATAATTATAAAATTTTACGTAAAAAATATTTTATACTTGCTTATTAAATTTTTCGTTGGTCTTTGTAAATTGTTTAACAATTGTTTTGTATGTGTAATGTAACAGCATGATATATTACTGGAAAATGATCAATTTTCATTTTATTTTACATCGCAGCCTTGAAAGCAGGAATCGTTTCAAATATGAACGAAAATTTTAACGAAGTATACGATTACTGTGAAAATACGGGTTGATTTCCGGTGTTAACGTATAGAATAACCTTTCCTCTAGTTTGCACCTATGGGGATTGCTTAACGAAATTTCGAAGCGCCTTGAAATTGAATTTTCTCATCAAAATTGTGTAATCTGTATGAATTTTACGAAATTAGGTCGAGTAATCTACGGTATACTAATTGTTTACAGAAAGTTTGTTATGCGTTCGGGATCACCTTATTTAATCTACCTGTGAAAGTTGTGGAACATTTGATTAAGCAGAAAGGCTGTAGAAACTCCATTTTCGACTTTCGCGTCGATATGTATCATACATTTATTCAATAAAACGTTCTACGCTTTTGATTTAATAATTTTGCAACTTACAACAGTTCTTCCGAGCGATTTTCATGTACGCTTTGAAAGTTACAAAATTGCTACTATTCAAAAGATACTGCATGATGATATTGCGAGTCGATAGTACACCAATAACAACAAAAATAAAATTCGATTTTGAACGTCCTTGTAGAAATTTTTAGAAATAACTTTCAATTTGCATAGGATTGTTTAAACGTACAATTATTCTAGTGGTTTAAGTTTTCTGCGTAGAAAACTTGTTTTGTTTTCAACTACGTTTATTCAATATATTCAATTTATTAAATATATTATATCTATATTTTATTTATGTACTCCAAATGGTTTTTTCCGTAAATGAATATATAAATAAGTATATTTTTGTAATAAACGAAAGGAAATATTTTTAACCCTTTTTAAAAAAACAATTTAGTTGTCATTCTCAACCTTTTCCCAGTAATATCTAATTTCAACTTCCATTCAATAATTTATAAATATTATTATTATACGCATAGAATCAATCCATTTACATAAACTCTAGCTTTACCGTTCTTAGTAGTAAAACTATATAGGACACGACCATCTTATTTTCCCGTGTTCTCTGAAGCAATTGCTTTGAAATTGCAATAAAACTGAGTATATCGTACGTACATCACTTACATTAAGCTTTATTATCGTGCATTTATGAAAGAAATACTTTGAACAGCAAAGAAGCTCAATGCAATCGAGTAGTATAGCTCAATGCTTCATGAACCGCTAATTAAGTAGCATAGGTCAACGTATCATACATAACAGATTTTTATGCCTTGTATCAACTTCACTCAACACACTCATACATCACAATTTTCTACCTGATTGCAACGATATTTGTACTACTGCAAGTAGTGACGCTCAACCATTGTGCAGACTTTTTACTTTTTACTTCCATTAAGCTTGTTCTCCCCATAAATTTATCCAGGCTACTTAAATTCAAGTAATTTCACTTCAAATTTATGTCGATACAATTCGAGTTACTTAAGTCAAAGTCATTCGAGTTCATCTAATTACTTAGAACGTCATGAAAACAGATAATACCTACTGATATTTCCAGTCAAAAAATAGTCGAAACTTCAATTTCCCTTCAAATTTATGTCGATACAATTTGAGTCACTCAATCCTAAGTCATTCGAGTTCGTCCAATACTTGGAATCTCGTGAAAAGAAATAGTACCTACTGGTATTTTCAATGAAGAAGCAATCGAAACTTCAATTTCACTCAAAGTTTGAAAGAATTCTTGAAGTAAACTGATGTAGCTGTCGATTTTCAATCGTTTTGAAATTGAAACGTGAAACTGTGGAAGCTTGAAAGCTTGGTTACTAGATGGTTTCAATCGCTTCGATTCGAACCATTCGGATTCGAACGATACCCTGACTAATCCGAGCGATGCTTTGCTCCCCATGCAAATCGAGGGCTTAAAACAAAAGGAGACGGCGAGAGGCCGCTCACACCAAGGAGCACGCAGTGCTATTCGCCCCTTTCGGTCGATTAACATTTTTCGATTAAAAGCCCATCAAGTCGGCGTGACAAGCGGCGGGAGGAAGAGGTTAGATTAGGGAATAATGCGATCAGCCCGTTCGATTGAATTTCCATTCGTCGAGCGCAATTCCTCCACCTCCTCCTCTTCCTCCTCGCAGTCCATCGTCTTCGACCTAACGCTGCCATTGTACCCTCGAGTCCACAAGTGGTCGAGCGAAGGAAACGAACCGACCGGATTACTCCATCGAATTCCCTCCTTTTTCCTTTTTTTTTTCGAAGAATTTTTTTAAACCGAGAGAAGAAATACTTCAAACCCTGCTTTAACTCCTTCGTGCCCGTGGGACGGTCATTTTATACTCGTCATATTAATGTTCCGAGGATTCTTCGTAGAATAATTCTTTTGCACGATGAATGGTAAACCCTTTTACGGTAATACCACGTTTTAAATCCTTTGTTCCCGGATGATATATTGAAAGTGTGATGTTTTTTTTAGAAATTCTAGATTTTTGTTAACTGTTTACGGAAACGATACTGACGAAATTCAGAGTGTTAAAAAAAACGTTTGCCTGAAGTATAATTGGTAAATGTAAGACGGCGCAAGTTCACGTTGAATTCACTAAGAATTTGTAGATTTTTGTTAAATGGTAACAAAAATGGTACTTTACAAAATTCAAAGAATGTTAAGAAACATGTGTTTATCAGAAATGTAACTGAACGACAAGTTCCCAGTTGAATCTACCAGAAAATTATAGATTTTTGTGAAATGGTAACTTTACAAAAAAATGGTACTTTACAAAACTTCAAAGAACGTTAAAGCAAATACATCACAAATATAAATTGAATTGTAAGTTCAGAGTGAAATATATCAAAAATATACCTCAATCAATTTGATTAGTTTCGTAAATTGTTGTACTCCCTCCGTTTCCTCTTCCGCCAAGCAAGAGGGTAGCTTCCTGAAGAAAGAGGACCAGAGTATGTTTCACCTTATTATTCTGTTCCCCGACACGAGAATGCGGAAGCAGGCCTTGACGCAATTTCGAAATGGAACCGCGCGAACTGCGGGGGGGATTGCATTAGTCCGCGCGGCTGGTGAATTAAGGGCAATTCCTTTTTTCATCTTCCACTATTCCTTCCTTCCTTCCTTTCTCTATTCTTTCGCCGGTCAGAGAAGGAAGGCGACGAAGGACCATGGACAAGGGTGTCCCGGGGAATAACGATGAGCAGCTGCGATAATGGAACACCGCTTGCCAGGCCACGTGGGGAGTCATGGGGTGATTATTGGGTAGGATAAGGTTTGTTAAAAGGAGTTCGTGAGACGCCCAGGGGTTGTTGCATTGGGATCCGTTGGTCTTCGGAGATTTGCGACCGGGAATGGGGTTTTGATTTTGCTCGGGTTGCGAATAATGATTTATCATTGTTACAGGGAGTTGTGTAGATATCTTTAGGGGTTAGACCTTGTTCAAGGGGTAGTTTTTACTTGGTAGTGATCTTGGAGAAGAAAAAATACAGTTTCAATTTTACTCAATTTACGAATAATGATATGTGTATATTGTAGGGAATTGAGTAGAAAATTTTAGGGGTTGAGGTTTGTGAAAGGGGGTGGTTTTTATTTGGTAGTGATGTTAAAGAAGAGAGAATGGCAGTTTTGAATAATGATTTATTCTGTTATGGGGAATTATGTGTTAGACTTTGTTCAAGGGGTAGTTTTTACTTGGTAGTGATCTTGGAGAGGAAAAAATACAGTTTCAATTTTACTCAATTTACGAATAATGATATGTGTATATTGTAGGGAATTGAGTAGAAAATTTTAGAGGTAAAGGTTTGTGAAAAGGGGTGGTTTTTATTTGGTAGTGATGTTAGAGAAGAGAGAATGGCAGTTTTGAATAATGATTTATTCTGTTATGGGGAATTATGTGTTAGGCTTTGTTAAAGGGGTAGTTTTTACTTGGTAGTGATCTTGGAGAAGAAAAAATGCAGTTTCAATTTTACTCAATTTACGAATAATGATATATGTATATTGTAGAGAATTGTGTAGAAAATTGTAGGGGTTAAGGTTTGTGAAAAGGGGTGGTTTTTATTTGGTAGTGATGTTACAGAAGAGAAAATGGAGTTTCGAATAATGATTTATTGTGTTATGGGGAATTATGTGGAATTTTATAGGGGTTAGGCATTGTTAAAGGGGTAGTTTTTACTTGGTAGTGATTTCGGAGAAGAAAGAATACAATTTTAATTTTTCTCAGGTTGCAAATAATAATTTACATACATGTATTATGAAAAATTTCTAGAATTTCTTAGGATTCGAAGAATTGTTCTTAAAAAAATAGCAACAACAATAATAATAATAATAACAAGCAATAATACCAGTTTTTGGATTTTATTTAGATATCATAGAATGGTGTTACCGTTTATTTCAGTCCTCAAGATTTTCAATTACCTTAACCACGTCTGATTCACGTCTTAAAAATTCCAATAAAATCGAAAATTTTAGTTATCCCTATCAAAACAAAAAAACCCACAGATTCTTGTCTTCCGCAACACGCTTATTCCCAATCATTTCTCCCTTGACCCACCCACCCTGTTGCTCGCGAACAGAAAAAGCGAGTGGATCGCTTACAATCCGGTCGACTTCTCGACACCTGCTGCGCGAAACGAAGCTGGAGTAACTCCGCGACGTTAACGATCCTCTTTGAAAGTTAACAAACCTGCAGGCGAATATTCCCGTCCACCACGAGGCAAGAAATCCAGCCCAAGCCGTGGCGCGGTCTCCATTGTCCGAGTTCTTGGCGTTCCGGTAATTAAATTCACAGAACGGAACAGACTCGTCGTCGGTAACCCTTTCGCGGCGAGGGATGAAAGAAGACGAACAGTCGACGAACTTTCAAGGAGAACGTTTCCTTCTCGTTCGACGCAGGCACGAGGTAGCGAAAAGGTGCAAGGGGGGTTAGGGGAGGGGCGGGCTGGCGCAACAGGGAGTCGCAGGAGAAGCTTTGTAACGACTTCCGGCCGGGAGCTATTCCAACAACTCTTTCGCGTAACGAGCAACCTCTCGCGAGGCGGATCACGCGAAACTCACGTTGAATTTCCATCGATGCTACGAATCGAGGAATTGGCGGGGAAAACGATGCGAGCGAAAATTGTCAACGAGCACGAGAATCGCGTGTCTGTTCGTTTTAATATGTGTACAGTAGCAGACAAAAGTTTGGGACCAGAAGGTAATGTAAACTGTAGTTTTATGGTTTGCAAATATTGTCTGTATATTGATTGTTATTGTTATGTTAATAGAACATTTTTTGTCGATTAACACAGAATGCAAATTTTTGTTTATCATGCTATTTCTTGTAAATTAATTTGTTTATTTTCGTTGACTCTCTTTTTGGTTTTAAACTTTTGTTTACTGTTGTATAAATTGTGTATTTAAATTCAAAGCGGCATTTACAAATATTATTTCTCAGGAAATATTAGCAATCGTCTTTGAATATCGTAGCGAGTGCAATAGCAGACAAAAATTGAGAACAAAGAGTTTTGAGAATTAAACGTAGAATCACGTGGCAGAGTTGAATTAGAATTTATTGTGTACTGTACATTTTTGTCACATTATTCATATTAATAATAATAATATGTATATATTATTAATCTCAATAATAATTATTATATATCTCAATAATAATAGGATAACTCAAATTATAAATAATGTTAAGAACCTTTTTTTCTACAATATCCCAACAGTTTATTTTAATTTTATAAGGAAATTGCTTGTAGCGCGAGACACGGAACAAATCAGAAGATCAAATAAGTGACAATAATTATCGTTCTCTTACGCGTCATTTAACAATAAGTCTCTCTTTTGAAATATGTATCGCAACGATTTATGCTTCGACAAATTTGTCGACGTTAATTAAATAGCAGCAAACGTTCCAATTCTCACCCTATTAACACACCAGAATTTCCTTCTCGTTCGACAGAAAACATTATAATTTAATTGTTACGTTGCACCGTTGAACAATTTAAACCGATTATCACGTTATTTTGTAAAAAACGTAAATTTTGTTTTGCAAACGTTGTGCCAACGTCAGCATGAAGAGTGACGTTGTAATTAATAATAAAACACGAGAGTATGGTGATAACGAAATGAAATAATATTTATTTGCAGTGCATAGGCAAATATAGTGGCATATACATAAATACAAAATGGCGATACGATACGAAA
This sequence comes from Tetrapedia diversipes, assembly GCA_033822845.1. Lineage (NCBI taxonomy): Eukaryota > Metazoa > Arthropoda > Insecta > Hymenoptera > Apidae > Tetrapedia > Tetrapedia diversipes. The sequence continues at coordinate 177,477 of JAOPTO010000562.1, read as the reverse complement.
CTCTGTTTTATGATTTCGAAATACTGATCACGTAGTTGTGTTCCATACTAATATTTATTGACTGACATAAATTACACTATGCTATTTGCAGAAAATTAGTTTATTAAACTTTTGTTTACTACTATACCGGCGCTAATACAATATTTTTCAGTAATTCAAATTAAAAATTTGTTCCCAAATACTATTGCAAATTATTTTCAGAGTTACTACCATGTTAACTCTCTCGACAATTTTTTCTCAGTTTCAAATTAATACTGTTAGTGTTAATAAGAGTTTCAATTGATGCGATGAACTTTCTGATTGCGAATTCTATGTGTTGTTAATTTATACGTTTCTTGAAATGCTACGATGATTCGAAACTTTTAGTCACTAACATACATACACCTATGTACATATAAGGTGGAGAGGAAGTGTTGTCCTTTTATTAAAGACACTTTTTTTCTGCGAATATTCACTGTACAGATCTACTTTATTCATCGAATTCTCTTCACCTCTTTTTTTTTACATTCAACAATACGATTTATGCAAATATCGTCTACATATTCATTCTTCTTGTTACTATTATTCATTGATTATCATAGAATACGAATTTCGTTTATCGTGCTATTTTCTATAAATTGATTAATTCAACTTCACCGATCCCTTAGTCTTAAACTTACGCCCACTATTGTAAGATACCAGGTTTACGGGACCTGTCAATTTAACAGGTTTCGGGTTTTATGAACAAAATTTGTAAAAACAGTTACTATTATTTCTAGCAATTTTTGCTGACTTTTATCGATGGAGTGATACTGCTATACTGACCTAAACTATATATACTGATTTAGAACCCCAACTCTGATTAAAAAAAAAAAATTTTCAAGAACCTTCCCGGGGATATACCTAATAATTTCCCAAATTTTCACGGCGATTGGATGTATGGTTTTTGAATCTATCGAGTACAGACAGTCAGACAGACACACATTCATTTTTATATACATAGATTCCATTTATATGTAGTCTCAGCTGTTCCCAGAACAGCTTAGTACGGATACAAAAAAAAAAAAAAGGCAGAACCTTCTCCGTGTTCTGTACAATAATTTTCGGCAAAAATTTTCGGCATAAAACATTCCTCGCCACGAACGAATCCGACAACGAAAAACTTCCCTCGAAACGACCCCTCGTTAACTGTCCGTTTCTCGTGGCAAGATTAAAACCAGCAGGAAACAATCGTGGCTCGCGATTAAAAGTCGTTTCCAATTTAATCAAAGCGGGACGCAGTGAACGCCGATCACGAAGGCCTATAAAAATCCCCGTTTCTCGCGGCCATAATGCACACGGACGCGTCCGACTCGAACACGGGAGAAAGGCTCGGTTCGTGGTCGAACAATAAAAGCATTCTAACGGGCGGCGTTTCTACGCTCTGCTAATCACGGGGCTCGTAAAAACCGCGCTCTGAAAATATACTAGCAGCTCTTCCAACGGATCGTGCGAAAACGCACTTCCTTCTGCACGCTGTATTCCTGGGATACATAGTGACTGACTCGTACTACTAGCGAAATAGTTTGGAAGCATAGAAAGGGATTTCGTAGAGATTTTTAAATACCTTGTTGTAACAGTATGTTAATGATAAATTAATAATTTTAGTTGTTTGCAATATGGTTTAAACAGGGTATACATAGTGACTGACTCGTACTACTGGTGAAAAAGTTTGGAAATAGAGAAAGGGATTTCGTAGAGCTTTTGCAATACCTTGTTGTAACAGTATGATAATGATAACTTGTGGTAATAATTTTAGCTGCTTGCAGAATATTTTAAGCGACGTATACATTGTGGCTGATTTGTACTACTGACAGAAAATTTGAAAGCAGAAAAAAGGTTTCCACAGATCTTTAGCGATCGTTTATTATAACATTACAACGATAAATTGAAGTGGGTCTTAAACCTAGCACAAATACTATTAAAAGAATCATCCACCTTTAAGAATTAATCATTTACTCTACTGCTTCATACCACAATCACATTCTTACGTTTCATGAACGTTATTTCCACATCGTTTCCAAATATAATTCCACAATTACTGTTTGCTCTACTTACTCGTCCCTTTCCCATATTTCTGTTACCCAAAAAAATTTTCCACCAACAATAATCCCAACACAACTTCTTACTCATCGCGTTCGTCTATCCGTTCGAACCAATTCATCGCGAACAGAATTTACAAAACCCAACAAACCAAATGCCCAGTCAATCCACACATTATTACCGTCCATTATCCTAATCAGTTATCCTAATTAATAATTCGAGAAAGCAGCAATGCTTCCAAACTTTCCGCGTTCACTCTGCGCCCCAACACAACCATACAACCTACCGTCCTACCTCCGACGAGACGTCAGCTGTCCAAAAGGCGGCAACCTCATCGCTGCCTTCGCGGAATCCTTCGCGGCGAGTCCTTCCTCTCATCACACTCGCGGAAACGCACCCCCCTGTCCGTCCCCCCCTGTCACATGTCACACGGGCACACCGCGAGCTCGAGCGAGCGAGCGACGAACGCGCGCACCACCGATCCACGAACAGCAACGGCTACAGATCATCGAGGATCCCTCGAAAAACCGATCCGTTCGAGGACAGCAACGAGATAAACGTTCAGAGAGACTGACGAAAGGAAGAAGAAACTCGCAAACGGACGAATCCTCCTTCGACCGGCTTCCAATGCTCGTCGATGTCCGGCGGTCTCCGCCACAAGTGGTTGCGTCCTGTCGCTGATCAGACGGGAAACGCGGTCTCGCTCGATTTACCAAGGACACGCTTCGAACGACGTATCCTGCAGCTGGACACGTTTCAAGGAACACAGGATCGATCGATCCTTCGAGGATCCTTCGATCATCTCACGAAGGGCACCACCCACCGTCATTCCAAACGGGAAATCGAAGTTCTCCCCTCCAAACGGTGCAGCACTGTCTCCTGTATCCTTCGTCTGATCGTGAATCAGTTGTCTGGATGGCTGGAATAGACTCGTCAACGAGGTAAACACGCCGCAGTTAGGGAGGGAAACAGGTGATCGAGGGAAGGAACAGGAAGTGGAGATTGTCAACACGCGACGCGACACTTTCACCAGCGTGCACAATCGTTTCGTCCCGAAACAGTTCGAATCTTTTCAGGATCTCCTTTCGTATCTTGACCCGTCGATGACTCCAACGACGACGTTGATCCTGTCAGGATACACTGGTTCGATTCACGTCGATCACACCAATCAACCGATTCGTCGATCACACCGTGTTCTGGTCGGTGTCTTCATGATAGCGTGGATCGAGGCACGATTCCTTCTCTTCCTGGGTCCTGTCGTTCCTGGCGGGGTGCAGGGGTTTGGTTGCTGCGGGACACCAGGATACGCGTCTTGACGGCGAGAGGAACACACGCATACACGCTCCTGGCTTCCTCTTCGGCTGGCTATCGACTGTCATGCACCCAGTGTCGCTCTGCGGGAACTAGCGCCGCTGAAACCACGCCTGCGTCCACGGGGACGCTTCGCGGCGTCGCGACGCGTTGCCAGGGCGCAGGCCGCGATTCGAGTCGAGCACCGTGTCGAGAATTTCGTCGACGGCGCGAAATTTGAACGGAATATTCTGGCGTTGATGAAAATTTCCACGATATTTTACGGTTGATCGTTGCTTTTCCTTTAACCCTTTGCGCTCGATGATAGTTTCTCAAATTTTCGGACTTCAATTAGTTTGTTTATTAGTTCAACTCAAAGGGTAAACAGTGATACATGTAAATTTTAGTGTATCACTTGAGTAAACTAAATGAAATTTAATATAGGCGAATGTTAGTAAATATTCTGAATTCGAACATTTTTGAAGTTAATTAAAGTTTTGAGCGCAAAGGGTTGATTTGTGAATAGAATTGAAAGAAGCTGGTAGACGTTGGAAGATGACCACGAACTTCTTTAAGTGACTGTTTCGTATTGAATGAGTGGAACGAGTTTTTCGTGGATTTGGTAATTATATTATAGGTTTGCTGATGGATTAATGTGACTGAAGTTTTTTAAAGAAATTTTTGAAAGAAATTTATAGACAGCGAAACGTACTACTACTCGTAGGCAGTTGATTACTCAAAGAGGGAGCTATTTCTTTTTAAAATAGCTGAGCATGTATAATGGTGAATATATTTTAACGAATATGTAATAGATATGTTCGTGTATTAATAGTTTACTAATTTCTTCGAAATAATTTCGTATAATAACGAATTACCTATTGGTTTGATTATAGATTTTTCAGGACAGCATGTATGAGTATACAGTGTAGAAAAGTAAATGCAGAAATAAACCGATATTAGACTTTATCCGATGAAATTTGGTGAGAAATGAGATTTACAGGTTTTAATAATGAAAAGGGATAAAACATAATGAAAACGATGCACGAAAACAATAATTCTCCCTGCATAAAACGTAAATGTTACGATAGCACGGAGTACTGTTTAAAAAGCGATGCTTGCGCTGCGTCTGACCATGTACAGCTGGTACTACTTAAACAGAGGCGGGAAATTTGAAACGATGCACGTATACATTTACGAGGAACAAGTAACCCCCTAATTTTCAATAGCAAGACACTTCGATTTCTTGATTCGAGCTTCCTCTCGATTACGATCTTTACTTGTGATAAACGATCGCGGGATTCATGACTCACCAGTCTGCGTGCTGCTATCAAAAATGGTGTTCATTGTCTCAACAAACATCGTGGCTAACGTTCCGTCGCTGATTTGAGTCGAACTGTCTCTTCGACCTCGATATCTTTGAACCTAAAATAGCAGAAAGAGGTTACGTGTAGAAAAATGATTACAGAAAGATAATTCAATAGAACTGTCTTTTAACAGTAAAATTTTTATTTTTCAAGCAAAAAAAAAAGGTAATTTAATAAATCTAATTAAGATAAGACCTGAGCAAACAACTCGTGAAATATTTTTAAACTATATTTTATATAAATAATATATTTAAAATAAATGAATAATATAGTTTGTTATTTAACTAAAAATTATTTCAAAATAATGCTACTCTTAAGAATGCAAATAAACTGTTTTTCTTTTTTAATTACTTCATTATGTAGTTAACAAATGAAATAAATTTCTTATCAGTTTATGTTACGGAAAATATATATTTTATTATTCGTACAGCTGAATTTAATTGAAAAATTATTTGAAAGCGATTTATTGCATCTGTTTGCCAGGTCCGATCAATATTTATTAATACACCAGTTAATATTTGAAAGGGAAACTCACCGCCTCCTCGCTCTGGGAGCTCTGCCGTCGAAAATTTCGAGACCTGATGATCTCCTCCGTGGTGCTCTGTCGTCGGAAGCCACGGGCGATAAATATCTCCTCGGTGGTCGATTGTCTTCTCGTCATCGGTGCATGCGATATGCCTCCTCCTGGTGCACGAGCGCACGGACTCGGGTCTCTCGAAGAGCAAGACGAGCTGTCTGGCGACCTGGCGATGAAATTATCAGCACTTAATCTAATTGAAAGAAAGATCAAACGTTTTTATTTTCCGAGGAAAAAGAAAAAACAAAAAGAAAATTTCCCATAAAATGCTTTAACTCTTTCACTACCGATTACTTATACGTGAACAGAGTGAAACAACTACTAAATGTTTTTGAAAATTTCTTTTGTATAATCTTTGCAGCAATCAAAGTAATCCATTGCCTCCAAAATGTTATCACGCTAAAACAATTTATGTGTTTCAAAATGCAACGAGTTGTACTGAACCTTAATCACAAAGAGTATAAAAATGTAGTAGTTTCAGTGAATTTGTTAAAAAATTAAAATTTGACCGTTATTTCAGAATTTTTATTATTCTTGTAACGAACAAAAGATTAAGAATCAAAGATTCGATAAAAGTGGGGGAACTAAAATTATGCAAATGCCAAAACGAACGAATATTCATAATCTCTACTAATTACTAATCAGTATTTCACCCTATTAACGCTGCAAATTAATCCATGGACTTATGTCAGCTATTTTATATTCTAACAATTTTTATCATAAATTAAACAATTTTCACCGTAGAAGTTCACTGGTCAAAGGGTTGAATTTTATTTGAATACTTAACTATTATATAACTTTTATATAACTTCATTGTATAACATTATTATATAACTTTATTATTTGAATACTTTTCAACTCCTTATCCACAACTGTTTTCTGTCGATGAAGCAACTACGTTACCAGCAGCCACCGATTAGCGAGAATCGATAAAATGCAGGTACCTCGGTGGCGACCGACCGGCCATCGACATCGACTGCCGCGTCAGCTGAGATCTGTGCCTGATAGGACTGATATCCCTTTTATCGACCGCCCTGTCCGGGCTCAGATGGCTCCTCGAGTCCCGGCGCCGCGGGTACGAGGCGGAATCGGGGCTCAACGAATCTTTCCGAGCTCTTCGTCCTAGGAAAATAATTCCAAAGATTCCTTCATAATTAATCCCGACACCATAACTGTAATTCGCGACAAAAGGATGAGATCTTGATCAAAGATGATAGTAAAGATTAACCCTTTGCGGTCGCATTTCGTTTATACTTAGGTGCCTTGGGTAGGTTGGTTTAGTTAAAAAAGTTAATCGAAAGAGAAGAAAAAATTGCGTGAACATAAAACCTGTATTCAGTAAAGGATAAATTTATTATTATTAATATCCAAAAGTAAGTTTAATTTCACAGACATCGTTAATCATACGATCAGAATGACTTTGCTCTGGTAGCTGAGAGCAGACATACGACCGTTAAGGGTTAAGTTTGTTTGCCTAAAGGGATGTAATTACATTATGAAAAACGAAAGTTCTTTTAATGAGAGATTAAAGAAAAAGAAACGACCCAACAATGGATGTTATGTTAGATAGTAGGAAATGGACGGATAGTGGTCAGAATTTCTCTTTCTTTTCTTTTTCTAATAAAACTGACGTGATTGGACTTTATTTGTTTAAACACTGTTATTTATTAGGATGCAGATTGGTGTATTTATTTTTAGTGTTGCATTAATAAATTTATTTTTGTTTGTGAGCTGGTAATGCTGCAGGGAAAACGGCGAAAAAGAGAAAGGAGGGACGAACGTTATGAAATAATTCTAATACTAGGCTTGAAGGTGAAAACAGAACAGAACTAAAATTAATTTTTCCTCGTGTATCGTTTAATTGCAATAAGGACGAGCATGGTAGATAATTGTGGCAGCTATATTAATGATCGTACCTCCTTCATCAGTATCCGGTGACAGGGCTGGCTGACTTCCGCGTCGTCGTGCGGGTAGTATTGACTCGTCTATGGCAGCTGATTGTCGTATTAATCTTGATAGCTTGTTTGGAGAGGTCTCTTTCCCCTTCTGATAACACTGCAACAGAGTAGGTAACTCAATAGCAGAACGTCTCGAGATCTGTTTCCTATTACTACTTCGCGTCTGACTAAGCGCGTGTATTACTACTGTGCTTAGTAAGATGTATCGTTTAACGTTGCTACTGTTCACACAAATTTTATTAGAATTACTGGAAATTTTATTATAACTATCTCAGTGTATAGTAAAGAATAAATTTTTAAAATAGTGAAATAATTATTAGTAAATTGATAAATATTAAAATAATTAAGTTTCCCATTACTACTTCGTGTCTGTGTAAAGGCGTACGTTACTACTTCGCTTAACAAGATGTTCCGTTTAACGCTGCTACTGTTGACACAAATTTTATTAGAATTACTGGGAATTTTACTATAGCTATCTCAGTGTATAGTAAAGAATACATTTTTAAAATAGTGAAATAATTATTGGTAAATTTTGATAAATATTAATCTAATTAAGTTCCCCATTACTACTTCGTGTCTGTGTAAAGGCGTACGTTACTACTTCGCTTAACAAGATGTATCGTTTAACGCTGCTACTGTTGACACAAATTTTATTAGAATTACTCTGAATTTCAGTAGAGCTATCTTAGTGTATGGTAAAGAGCAAATTTTAACAATAGAAAAATTATTGTTAAATGCTATGACAATTAAGTTTCCCATTGCCAATAGTTCTATAGTTTTTCAAATATTACCTATACATTCATTTTTATAGCAGAACACTATTTATTCAGATTACCATATTTAGAATACGAATCTTATTAATCATGCTATTCCTCATAAATTAATTAATTTCTTTTCGTCGACTCTTTTCCTCCCAAACCTCTATCCCCTACTATATTAAATATTACAACAGAGTTAATTTTACAATCTTCCATCAATCATCCTCATTTTTTTTTCACCTTTCATCAAACCACTCGATACCCCCACCCCCACCCCCCACCCCGAAATAAAACCGCCCATTCTCCTCACCTGAGTAGTAGAATCCCTTCTGGTGGCGAGCAAAGGATGCGTCGGTGTGCTGACGTTCGGCGAGCCGACTGGGCTGGAGCTACCGGAAGTGGAGGTGCCGGGAAGCGGAAGATTGCCACCGGCTGTCGGCGAAACGCTTGGCGGCGTCACCGACGACATCACGATGGTAGGGGGGATGATGGATGGGTCCAGGGTCAGACTCTTGCCCTCAGAACCTATTTTCGAGTCCACCGTTAACAAGTTGGACGTAGTCGCTGTGGCGGTCGTGGACGAGATTGTGGTCGTGGTCGATGTTTTTGACTCGGCACTTGTCGTCACCGACGTCCTGCCCTCCGTCAACGGCGTGGACGTCGACGTGGTGGGCGTCAGAATTTTGTCCACCGTCGGCTGAGCCCTCCCCTCGATGCTGCTCGATCGCTCGCTCCTGTCCATGGAATTGCGAGCTTCCAGGTGATCCCTAGAAAATTGAACTCGTTTATCGGTGGACTGCACATTTTTCGAGTTTGTATTAGGTGCAACGATCAAACGATAATAATAACTTTCATTTCTTTGAATATCCAGTAACTTGTGTAATATTTGTAACATGAAATTCATTTCATTTTCAATTTCAAAACAGTTAAAAAGTTGAATTTTTAAAATTGTGCGAAAGTCAAAGGGTGGTTGTATCGTCTATGTATTCATTTTTATCGTTACTATGGTAGAATATTGTTTATTAATTAGCATGGAATACGATTTTCGTTCATCATTGCTGTTCCTTAAAAATTAATCAAGCAAATTTCGTTGACTTATCGGTCTGAAACTTTTGCCCGCTACTGTACCTGACAGCGCTGCTGGCCGCGCTATCTGTGCTCGAAGCGCTTGGCCTTTGATCGGTCCTGTATTTCGCGGGCATCACTCCGCTCCCGCTGTCCATCGACTGTTGAGACTGCCTGCGTCTGTGATGGCAACAGTTATGCTTCCGCTCGCCTTGGCTTTTGGTTCTTCCGCTCTCGCCGGAGCCGCGCCGGGAACCCTTCGAGTCGCTGGAGCCTAGGAAAATATTCAAAGCGTGCATATATGCGTCCATAGTCTCTACGAGTAACTTCCGTCAAACGCATATATGCGTCCAAAGTCTCTGATAACTTTCGTCAGACGTATATATGGGTCCTTGGGTCACCACGTATAACTTTCAACAGGCGCCTATAAGCACCCATAACACTCATACCCTTAACCCTTTTAGTGCCAAGCATTTTACGGAGTACATGCGAAGATTGCCACGGGCCAATTTGATATGCGCGCTTATATGAATAGCTTTATAAGGAACAAAATTCCGAACGTTGGAACATTTTTCCCTTGTAATCAACAGTGAGGATAGAGCTCCGTCGAAAATACTTCGTTTCACCTATAGCAAATTTTTCAGTAAGCAGTTTGGGTATAAATTTTCGGTTTTTGAGAATCGCATATTTTCGCATATGGACCGTGGGCCGATGAATCGGTCCGCTGGCACTGAAAGGGTTAAAGGGAATTCGAGTTCTTCCAGCTTACCTCGATAGGTAGGCGAGATAACGCTTGGCGGCGGTTGCGGCTGCGGCGTCGTGTCCTTTTTCCCCCACAGCCTGGCGATGTCGTTCTTGAAGTCGCTAATGGCCGAGTCCCTTCTCGACTTCGTGGACGCCTGGCTCCGGATCCCGCTGTCCACCGAGCTCTCCCTCCGCTTCCGCATCCTCTCCAGGTGGCTGGCATCCGTGGTCGTCTGCCTGGACCAGGGCAACGATTTCGCGATGTCCGCCAAGGTTTCACGGCGGCACAGCTTGTTCCCGCGCTCGCTCTTCCCGGAACCCCCGCCGCCACTCCCCAAACGCAACAAGTCCGTCAGCTGGGCTAGGCTGGATCGTCGCCGACGCTGGTTCGTCGCGGGTTCCGGTTCGTTCGGCGGTGACGTGGACGTGATTTGTGTCGCGGAGTCGCGTCTTCCGGTTCCTGTGAACGCGAGAAGCTCGTGGAGAACGGCTGTGTCATGTTTAAGTCCGGAACAAAACGGACAAAAATTTAGGACAAAAGGACAATTTAAAGTTTAATGCAAATATTCATTTAGGTATTCATTTTTATTGTTACTATGGTAGAACACTGTTTATTGATTACATTTTATTTCATCTCTAATTTAATTTCAATGTCTCTACATCAGCAACACAATTTTCAATAATTAATTTAACACTAGAACTAGTACTACCAAAGCGATGAAAATCCGTACAAGCTTTGTCCTAATTGGGAAGCTTACTCCAATGAATGAATCTTTGTTAGAAACTTAAAATCTGAAATTTTTCGATGAAATACAGTTTCAGAAGCTTACTATGACTTTTCTGTAAAGGCCATTGAACTAAAGATCAACTTCTTCTATCGTTACGACTTCTTCGTTACGAATAAATGTGCTTTTAGTCCACGATAATTTCGGTATAAAAACACAATGAAATAGGCGCTTACCAAGACGCTGCCTCAAAGTGGATTCCTCCACCTGCTCCCGCACCAGGTCGTCCCAGCCGTTCCCTCCCTGCCATATCAGGCAGACCTGATGGCTCAGGATCGGCAGGTTGCACACGAAGCAGATCGCTGTCATGGTCCTGAAATCGAGAACGTCCACCTGAGAAACTAAAGTCACTGTACATAAATAGTCACTAAACTATATATATATACAGAGTTTTCGGACGAAGTTGAGAGAAAGTTGAAGAGGGGTGACAGTACTCAACATTCTAAGACGAAAATCAAGAGTAAAAAAATTGGGTTTAACCCTCTGTTTATTTATTATAAGCAATTGAAAAGTCGGGTTACTTTACGCCTGAGAGCAGGCAATTGGGAAACACGGTAGGTAACGTCACTGCCTACGCAGTGATGCTCAGTTGGAACAATGCACGAAATACGGCTTACCTCTGAACAGCTACAGAGATGCGCTTTAACGAATCAAAAACCGATTTCATGATTTCGTTTTAAAACGTTCCACCCAGTCGTGTGTAAGTTTTTGATTCATGAACATGGATTTCTGTAGCCGTATTGCTTACGTAATTATGACTGAGCATCACTGCGTAGGCAGTGACGTTACCTACCGTGTTGCCTCGTTTGCCTGCTCCCAGGCGTAAAACAGTCCAGTTCTTCAATTGCTTATAACTGATAAACAAAGCGTCAAACACAATTTTTGTACTCTTGATTTTCGTCTTAGAATGTTGCATACAGTCACCCCTTCAATTTTCTTTCAACTTCGTTCGAACACCCTGTACGGTGAAGGGGTGCAGAACGAGTGAACGAGAGAATTTAGGTGAATCCAGGCCATCATGCCAGCAGAGTGACAGCCGATCGAAGTTGCGGTTCTCTCGTGGCTACCGTCTACGGTGGATCTCTCGGGATCGTTTTCATGCCTGACAAGCCGTGTTCTTCTTCGAGAACGGAAAACGGGGTGGAGGAAGAGGGCGAAGCTTAAATCGAGTTCGCTCGCGAGCACACTACACTGCATGCTGCGTTCACGATGCTACTGCAAAGCTCGCGCAGGAAGCTGATGGAATTTATATCCATACGCATTTCCTCCTCTTTCTTTTTTTTCTACCCATTACTGGTACCTCGCTAGGCAAAGGAAGTTCAGAGTTGCGCAAGTTGGCTGTCGCGTAACTCTGACTTTTTATCGTGCAGAGATTGATGGTTAAGTTATTTTAATGGAACGTCTGTTCGTTCATTGCGCGGGCAAGCGAAAGACATTTCGAAAATTTGGAAACTTCGGTTTGGAAAGTGGTAGTTTTTTAATAGGTTCGAAGTCTGCAAAGATTCGAGGCACTTATTTCAGAGCGCAATATTTCTAATTTTCTTATGAACTTCGTTTTAACGATTGACTCAAGAAACTTCTGTACAGAGACACGATCTGTTTTATAAATAAAAGAATAGCATAGTAAATATTCACATGGATAAATTTTTCGAAACGATAGAGATTTGGAAGGATTCGAAGCGCAACGGAAATTAAATTCCTTGTTTGAAAGCTTAATTTTAAAACTGTTCTTATAAGCTTTATCTTAATAGTATTCACCAAGCCTTAACAATTAAAAACCAAATTATTCTTCTGTAATTCTAAATTAATAAGAAACTACCATCAATTACAGACATACAATACTTTAACCAACAAATATTACACAGTGTTATGCAATTTAATATTCGCATAACTAAATTTTTACACGGTATTGTACACCATATCTGACAACAGTTGTATACAACAAACTTAATTAACAAAATATCTCTGTTTATCTAGTATCGTTCGATATTAATTTCTAAATCTGCGTTTCACCTTTTCCATCAACTTCCAACACGATCGACATGCTTGTCAACCAACAAGCAATACTTCTGTTATACTTTTCACGATATAATTCCCAACAACTGTTAAGCAGAAAGCGAGAAGCGGAGCGGAATCGTGTAGAAAGCGGATTTACCCGCTGAAGCTTTTCAAAACTACTTCCCGTTCGCGATAGCTTCGCTAAACGGAGCAACGTTTCTCTACGATACAAAAGCACGGCACCGTGTACGGTTTGCCGTCGGTGTTCGTGCGAGCAGCGTCATTCCAAAGGCGTGGATGCAAGCGTGTATCGTTCACGGTTTATGTGCAAGTGTGCATCTGACCCGTGCACAGGACGTGGAACAAGTTTTGACGCGAATAAAAAGCGATTCTTTGCGGTAGAGCGTGTAAGGTGAAGCTGAAAATGCGGAAATAGGTTCCTGAATGTCGAAACTGGAGGAACTAAACCGTATATAGTTGAATATAAAGGTACAGAGTAGCTTGAGGTAAAAATTTGAAATGAATGAATTACGTTAAATAGAGAGTTTTTTGATAAGCATTGAAATTTTTAACGAACAGAAGAATTTTAAGTAGAAAGTTTGGGAAGAAAGAAAGAAAGAAAGAATTCTTAATATAGAATTTTCAATGAGTAAGGAATTTTTAATGAAAAGTTTTTAGTAGAAAATTTTCGGTTAGTTTTAGGATTTTTAAGTAAAGAAATTTAATTAAGTAAGAAACTTCAAATGGAAAATTTTTAACAAATGAAGGATTCAAAATGGTGAATTTCAAATAAATTTTGTTTCTGAATTGTAGTTAAATGGGTTATTAAACTATTTATGCAGATATAATTTGGTCACAATGCTGTTAATTTATTCAGCGTAATTGAATGAATCTTCAGACAGCTCGAGTCGTTTCTACACCGGATCGGTTTTGCCGTGAAGTTGAAAGTTTCTCTCTTGTGAAGTTCTCAAGTGTTCTGCTACCGTTCTCCTTCATGTTTGCGCCAAGTGTCTCGCGAGTATTCTACAAACTCCATTTAAGTATGTTACGCGTATTTTATATGTAATTCGTAAAGTTTCGAATGTTCTGTTAAGCTTGAAATATATACTTTGAATGCTACATACTATTAACTCCAAAGACAGTCAACGAATAATTTCATCACTGTAGCGAATAATTTTGGTCGTAACAAAAGACTCGAGCAGAATATATTTTTCGTTTCATAAAAATATTAAAGTTTAATAATTAAATATTAAAATTTTATATTTAATATTAAAGTATTAAAACTACCAATTATTAGGATATACTTATTTACGATAAACTATTTTTTTCTTTTATTAAAGCATTTTGAGCCTAAAAGGCCATTTTACTACAAAAATTATTATGCATCGAGTACTTATAAGTATCTGTGCTTTATGATGTTTCATTTTCAAAATTGATACATTATGAATTGAAAATCACATAAAAAAAAAATACCTAATGCGAAAAAAATAAATCTTGACAATCATGATAAAAATCACAGCAAATTTCGAAAAACCTAACAGTAATCATTATAAGTTCTAAGTCCCCATGAAAAATTACGGATTGGTCATTTTGATCCCTTTGATAGTTCTAACGTTAAAATCCAACAAATCGTTATACCAAACAATAAATGTTCACCGATTCAAGAATAACAAGTTAGAAAAAAAAATTGAAGAATAAAATTAATAAAAATGGTCGACACAATTTTCTTCAAGAACCGATCTCCACAAATCTTCACCTCATCGTGTCGCCGCAGAAACATCTCCGTCTCCTGTGCACAGTCATCGAAGCGTCGAAAAAGAAGAAAGAAGCCAAGAAACGAGAAGAAACGAAGAGAAGATGCGAGGAACAGGCGAAAGCGAGAAAAAGGCAGAAAGTATAGCCGCGATTCGGTCCTCGTGGTCGATCAGCGTATAAATGGCAGAATTGCGTTAAAACGATTCTCAAACGGGACAGGTATTAGCATCCGGTCTGACTATTCGACCTGTAATGTCGAAGTCTGGGGTTCTGCAACGACATCGCATGGCAAGGACCTGGCCGACCTGCAAAAGACACACACACACACACAAAATGTTTTTTTGTGCTTTTTCATCAAATGATCTCTTGATCTTGATCTAGTGCACAGCACGAATGACTTTATTCGTTTACTTCCGGTCAAACTTAATGACTTTTTCACGTAAACACCGTTCAACATTACTGTTGAATTGAAATTAACCAAAGTCGCGGAGATGCGCTAAATGCTACGCGTGTTAGGGATGGGCAGCAAGGGTACTTGGATTAACACTAGAACTACCGGCGATTAAAGTGTACTTATTTGCATGGAAAAAATCAAATTGACGATTACATGAAAAAATACTGAATGCTTAGAAAACAAATCTTTATTCATATCTTTTGTAGAAAATCATAGTAAATTTTAGAAGCTTTACAACTGTGAATTTATAAGGCTGCTATGAGTAATCATCAACTGGTCATTTTGACTGGTCTGGTAGTTCTAGTGTTAAATAAGAACAACTCGAGGTCCGCTTTCTGTAAATTCCTCTGAATGACTAGCCTTTATTCTTTCCTGGTCGTCCTTACACTCCTAGGGTCGAAAATTACCTGCCCCCGACCGGCACACCTTTAGGTGGGTAGGTACAAATTAAATAATGCTTTTTTCCCAAATCCAACAATTACTGTAGGAACGCGATCGAGTCAGATACACAGATAATATCGACGAAGAGGTGAATGAGACGGTTTAACCTAGTAATAGTTTTACTGGAATCAATGTTCAGCAATTTATGTGGAACCCCGGAATAATAGACATACGTTCACGAATTAAACGTCGCGAGAGAGAACTTCTCATTGAGATAGGCGAGATAAGGGTGAGAAAGTTCTTGAAGGCGTGCTGGGGAAGAAGATTTACTAAGGGCGAGAATACATTTTGGGTATTCCGAGCGGGATTTTCCGTGGAATTGTTCCATCCGAGTCCCCGTGGGAATTGTTGAAAAGTTGTAATTGTACGGGGTTGCCGGGTAAAGAAGATTCAGACGTTGGGGAATTCGTAACGACCAGTGGCAATTATTTTCGATGAGTTAAAAATGTAAGTTAAAATGTGAGTTAAATGAGTCAACAATTTTGACACGTTCGTGTTTTGTAGTCGGGCTGATATTTGTTGTGCCTTGTGGGAGAAATTAACAAGAGTACAACAGTGATCGATTAATTTTTGATCACAATAAACGAGAATTATGACAATATAGTGTACACAAAGTAATATAAATAATTGTAACAACATAATGCAATATAAATTACAACCATATAATATGTAAAACAGTTATAATAAAATATAATATGGATGACAATTATAACAATTACTATTAATGATTATCATGAATTATTATAAACAATTATATTGTACTATACTCATCACAAACCAATATCTCGGTACACCAAAAAATAAACACAACAGTATTATAATAAATGTATAAAATAAGTGTACGAAAGAAAGATTATATTTCACGAGTTCGCGTGTTTCCTTTTTTACAACGTATAGAATCTCCGAGAAAAAAAAGATATTTAAAGAAAGCTGCGTTTTGATAAAAATGTCGACCTTCGTACAAATTTAAAACTCATGAATTTCTCAGCGAGTGGTTCGCACGCTTGCCCACAGAGGAAACAGGCATTAATATGGAAAGCAGCGGCGGTTGGTTAAAAACTGGGAAGAGATAACCGCGGGGAGAAGCAACGCGGAGCTCCCGCTAAGGGAACATACTTATTCGCGAAATTCACGGGGCGTCCGTTATGTATTCATAAATCCGAGAACTTTTTAAACTTGCAACGGAAGAAAGCAGCGAGCCACGCGACGGAATTCGTGTTTTTCGTTACGAAGTTCCGGCGACCTTGAGAAGAAAGTTCTGCGACGAGGCCCCAAGGTTACATAAATCACCCCTTCTCGGCCAACGGGTGTCTCGTGACGTTACACAATTCTCTGGTGTCGCTTTTTCGTGAATTTTTAACACCACGTGTGAATTATAAATCGAGGAGATTGCGATTTATTTATGAGCGGTGAAGCCATTACTAAGAATAAGTAGATTAGGAACGTACATAGTCAGACATTGCTTCTACTCGTCTCTCTCTTTCAAATCACCTATTAGAGCAGCAGACATAAGTTCAAAATGGGAATACGATATAAAATATGGATCCACGATTCGTGAATATTGTCTGAGCATCCATTTTTAGTATTTGTACGATTAACATAGAATTTATTGGGTTTTTATTATGGCATATAATCGGTTTATCTTCGTTGACACTTTGGTCTTAATCTACAGCGTTTTCCAATAGTTTTGTGTGAATTTAAAATCAATAAAGTGACGGTAAAATATAAAATCGAAGATAAATAATTTGTAAATGAATCTTATAATAAATTTAAAATCATAATAAATAATCGAACACGTACGTAATGTTATAGAGTGTAAAAAATCTAAAACAAAGTACCGTATTTTAATTATTTAAATAATTCGTTATACATAATAATTTGTCTTATTTTTGATAATTTTATGCATAAATGACATGGAATAAAATTAAAATAAGAAGTAAGTAATTTAACACAGATTTAAAGTAATACTAAATAATTCAATACGTACGATATTTTAAAGTTTTAAAATGTCTGAAATGGAATGCGGAATATTTTAACCATTTGTATGGAACCTGTGAACAATTCCTATGCGACATGAATCACAATGATGCATCACGTCGTATTGCGGTTCGTATTAACGGCCAGCAAAACGTCCACGTGTCAGCTGATAGAATATATTCGACGTTTCGCGATGCGACATTAATTCTCTCGATGATGGCTGTCACTCGTCGACCACTGCATAAACGCGTCACTTCGAAGTGATCGATCTAACTGCGACGATTAAGCTTCGATTCTTTTTTTCCCACCGAACCATGTATCCCTTTTAATTGACAAATTAATACCAAGTATTAAGAGTAGAAGAAACTTTATCGAGCAATTTACCACGAATTTATTAAAAGAGTAGAGAAAATTGATAAATATAAAAGATTAAGAAATATCAATCAAATATTTTGGTGCTAGAATAAAAATACAATTTAAAAGCAAAGTTAATTTCTTTGGCATGCGAACGACTGATTTATGACTTCGTTAATTGTAATATTAAATAAAGCAAAGGTTTTTAGAAAAAGATTTATCATTTTTTTATTACCAAATTCCTTTTTTTTATAAAATTGACTGTATTGCACCAATGTGCTACAATTGATTTTACAAACGAATTTGTTATTAAAAATTGTAAACATGAAAATTTACAGCAAAAGTTCCAACCTTTGTAGCAAAATTTTATCGTGAACACTATGACGTGTACAGAATATTAAATAATAAATCCGTGTTGGATGAATATAAACCGGTAGCTGGAATACAAAGAAAGTTTAATAATTATTCATTAAAACTTATAATTGACTTTAATATATTACAAAATCTATTAAACTAAATTAAAACAATTTTCGAACTGTTTCACGTTGCTCACGTCAAGTTCCTTTCATTAATTACTTCAAAAATTATCTGAAAAACTTGTGAACAGTTTCACGAGCATATTATTATTAATAATTTATTAACAAGTCATGTGAAAATAAAATTTCATAAAAGTGCACTAGAATCTTCCTCTAAACATAACAAACTCGGAATGTAGAAATAATTTATGACTTCTTGACAAAATAATGCAGGAACGCTATATGTCTGAACATGAAGTCTCATTCTACTTAAACGACAATACGAAATGCACCGCTCCCTTATCGAATAATTAATTCTTCGTTGTTAAAACTTCAAAGTCTATCAAACAAACCTTTACAATCACACAATGACATTTAAACGATTTCCTAATGAAACAGGCAGGATTTTGTAATATGATTAAAGAGTACAAATAAATTAATTGAATTTTTTAAGTTCCTAATTCCTGGACATTTCGCAAGTAACATTTTTCAATAAATTCTCGTAGACGATTCTAAGCCACCTCAAAATCGAGAACGACCTCAAAAGAGAGCCACCGTTTCATCGAAGACGTGAAAATTCGTTCTTCGACAGAAGAAACGCTTCTGGTGATTGCACTTTTGCAGAATTAAACGATATTTTCGCGGACCGTTACGGTAGGACCGTTTCTCTCCGCTAAATTGCAAGACTCGTTTGCATCCCCGTTGACTGGGGCCCGTGCTTTAATAAAATCCAGCCTCGAAAGTAATCTGGAAAAACTCTCGTCTGGTATCGTTCGAAAAGACTCATCTACGAAGAAAAGGGGAGATGAGACAGAGGAAACGGCAGCGGGGAAATAGTTTCCGGTAGTTTCAAAACGGACTTCTCTCAAGCTCTGCCTAACGATCGACTAGATAAAATTAAATCTGTTTCGCACGCGAAAACTTGATAACGAAGGTTGAAGAAATTTCTGAATATTATATTTACGTTTATCGTGTATTATAATATCTGTAAATATCGATTCTGAAGGGTATAATTTTAAATAAAAGATTTTGTGTCGTCTAAGGGAAAAATTAATATTTCCCGAATTAACAGGAGGAAAAATAATTATAATATTATTATGATTTCTGAAACTTCTGAAGACCTGATTGTAGATTCTTGAGCGTATAATTTTAAATAAAAGATTTTGAGTCGTCTAAGGGAAAAATTAATATTTCCCGAATTAACAGGAGGGAAAGTAATTATAGTATTATTATGATTTCTGAAACTTCTGAAGATCTGATTGTCGATTCTTGAGCGTATAATTTTAAATAAAAGATTTTGTGTCGTCCAAAGGAAAGATTAATATTTCTCGAATTAAGAGGAGGAAAAATAATTATAATATTATGATTTCTGAAACTTTAAAGGCCTGGTTTATATTTCGCGAAGAAGAAATTATCGTTTCTTGAGCATATAATTTTAAGTGAAAGATTTTGTGTTGACCAAGGGTGGAATTAATATTTCCCAAATTAACATCAGAGAGAGTGATTACAATATTATAATGATTTCTAAATTTAATCGTTTCAAAGTGAATGAGATCACTTTTCAATTTTGATAATAAATTATTGTATAATAGACTCCATTGAAGTAACTAACAATATTAATACTAATTAAGTAAGAAATATTATTACGTTAATGATATTAGTAATAATAAGGATAATAAATAATACTATGCCAGTAATATTTTTACAATATTAAGCAAGAATATTTTATTATTTAACTAAGAAGATTGATAAATTGATCAGGAATCCAAATCTTCGGAGTTGCACTTCGTTATTTTGATTTTCCCGAAAATGCTTCAATTTCTGGAGAATTGTGCTGTTTATACGAACTCCTTTGTGGCGAACATCATCTGGACACTCTATTTATGTGGCACTCCACTTTACGATCCCGAGATCATACTGTTGAAGCAACAGTCGATGTGTACAAAGCCGGTGATCCACAGGTGGCTCCTAAATACGAGAGGCAAGTATAATAAAACGTCTTCGAAATTGTGAAATTATTTTACAGCCCGCTTTTCCCGTCACCGTCGATCATGATTTTATCGAAATTACGGGCAACGTAACTGCTTTTATCATCAACAAATAAACTATACTTATAGAATTGGAAGAAAGAATTACAAAACATAATGCAATTCAACGATAAATTCGTAAATCGTTTACAACTGGAAGATTTATAATAATGTATAAATAACATAATAATATATTTGCTTTCTTTCTTCATTTGCAATGCAGTGCAAATGATAAATAATATAAAATGCATATATTTAATTTATAGTAATAATAATAAAATTTGTGCTCAAAAAATTGTTAAGTATTTCAATTTGTAAATATCCATTTATTGCAAAATCTATCTTAACATTTGTAAAGATTTGAGAAATGATATTTGGTATATATTATTCACGTAAATACGAATATATATAAATAATTTGTTTTTCGAGAAACACTAAAAATTTGCAATTAAAAATTCACAGAAGCATCGCAAGTTAATGTACTCGCATATACATTATGTCATTAACAATGTATGAAAAATAATGTTAATTTATTAATAAGTAACCATCGCTATGTGAATATTAAACAGAAAAATAAACTGTGAATGTTTTTTAATTGTTAAATGAATATATTTCACAGGATATTTTACTATTTATTATTAACAATATAAAAAAATACTAAATATCTTACGTTAACCGGTGTAAATATTATCTAAATGTTTAAAACAGATCAAAAATTATAAACCATTAAATCGTAATTTATTAAATACAAAGAAACCCAAGAATGATTTCATTTTGCAATTAAAAATTGGCTATATTTGCATACTAAAAAGTAATTGAACATAAAAATTCATAGATATCGCAATAATTTATTGCATGAACAATTAAAATTCGATAGATCGTAATTAAGAAAGCGAAGAAACAGAATTTCACGTTTGTTTACATAGTAGTCAATAACAACTCGCGGTTCATGCTTCAGTGTAATTTTCTCTAACCGCTCGACCTAGAATCTGACCTATAACGCTCAGTTGGTGTCGGAACCTGGCACCGAGCACATTGATCTGTAAATATGTTGTCGAACATATTCTTACATGTCGCGCGCACAGTAACGGGTTCGCGCGCGTACCCACGCGTATTCGCGAGCGTTTTATCGTGTGTTACCGCATGTTTTCGCGTGTGTTACCGCATGTTTTCGCGTGTGTTCGCGAGTGTTTTACCGTGTGTTACCGCATGTTTCCGCGTGTGTTCGCGAGTGGATACGAGCGTTCCGGTCGGTGGTTATGCTGGACATCAGTGCAGGTTAGCGAATGTGTTCACTCATGAATTACCGCATGTATCGAGAGCGTTAACGTCTTAATTAATGCATGCTTTCGCGAGTGTTTTCTAATCAATTATCGCGTGCTTCCGCAAATTTTATTTTTGAGTATTCCTTGTTTTCTTGAATGCTTTTTTTCGATCAATGAATACTTTCGCGAACGTTATGCTTCGATCAATGCATGTTTCCGCGAATATTTTTCTTTCAATTAATGCATGTTTTTCGCGAATGTTATGCTTCGATAAATGCATGTTTTCGCGAATGTTTTTTTTATCAATTATCGCGTACATTTTCCATTGCTTACCGATCAATTTTCATATCTCATAGAAGAGTTATGCATACGTTTTCGCAATCGACAATTAATATTTTCACGCGTGTACCCCAACCTTTTGCATATTATTTCTCGCGTATTTTCACGCGCGTTTTACTCAATTTTAATTCGAGTTAATTCCCGACATTCTGCATGCTATTCCGTATTCATACACGCATGTACCTAACATCATCTAAATTCTCGCGCACAATTGCATGTGTATTTTTGTATGTGTTTTTGCATGATCTTCCGTGCTATCCTTCTTTTAAAACGATGACTAAAATTCTGATTAAATGTCCACAGGGGCAGAGGTTTGCACAGTGCAGGGACGAGGTTGCCGCGAGGTTCTTAAGATGTTCTGCGATCGGTGAGTCGCATGCTTTATTATTCTTCTCTTAAGCGTACTGGCCCACGAATGTTATTGTACATCGGTACAACAGCAAATGGGTGGGATAGAATGTAGGTTATACCAGTCGAACCTGTATCACTGTTTTTAGAGAAACGATTTGTAAACTTATACCGGATTATACATGATACGAGATATTTAGAGCATTATACGGCCGTCCGAGAATCTTTCGCTGTTAGTGTTGCGAATTTCAAAGCGCCCTATGCGGCAGCTCGGGTATCTATCGGAGTTAGTTTCGCGAATTTCAAAGCGCCCTATGTGGCAGCTCGGGTATCCATCGGAGTTAGTTTCGCGAATTTCGAAGCGCCCTGTACGGCTGCTCGAAATCCTATTGTTGTTAGTTTTGCGCATTCCAATGCGCCCTAAATGGCAGCTCGACTCTTTAGTTTAAATAAGTCACTTATTGGAGACACGCACAGTGTCCCGGTATCACCGAACATATTAATATGCTTAAAAAATACAAGCATATCGTATAATGTTCGCAAATTCAACACGCTTGTGTAAATATTACACAAACTATTTGATTTGATTTGTTTAATCAATTATTTATTACAGGTTAATTTAATCTAATTTTGTTTTATTCTTATTCTATTGCATTCTACTATTTCATTTCGTTGTATGCTATTTCACGTTCGATTCTGTTGCCCGAAATTTTTTTATTCTTTCTAGGTTCATTGTAAATCGAAATTCGTATATTTCATGGGATCCTTCGAAATTTTGTCGATTGTACGTTTATGTGTAGTTTGAATTTCAGGCGGGTCTCATTTGCGTAGTCACCTCCTCGCGGTGAGACTCGGTAATTGATGTCGCTTTTCAAAGAATGCATGTTCCTTGAAAACCGATATCAAGCTAAGAACTACGCATTTGTCCCAAAATTCATTTTCGGCCTTTTGTAATGAATTCAATCGTCAAAATTATTAGAACTCTCCCACTGAAATAGATGTATCATTTTAATAAACTCCCATCTATAAGTCATTGAACACTTAATTAATCTGTGATAAAGATAAGTCTAATATCGATATATAATATTGATTTTATTAATTGCTCAACGTTTAGAGAATATTAAGTTTTGTTATCTTGATAATCAGTAAATGTTTCAGTTGAAATATGAAAATGTTTAGTGACTTATGGATGGGAGTTTAAGCTTAAAATTAATTTCAAATCTTTCAAAGTTCTATCTGAATCATAAAAATTATAAAATTATATAGTGGATTTTGAGTGATAGCAGAACACTGTTTATCGATTAGCATAGAATACGAGTTTTGTGTATCGTGCAATTTCTTAGAAATTAATTAATTTATTTATTTTCGTTCACTCTTTGGTCCTCAACTATTGTCCACTACTGTAAACGTAAGTTCACTTTTAACAGTTAAAAGCTGCCTCGTTTGCTGCAAATACAAGCCAATAGAAATTCAGGAGACAGTTAAAAATCAACTAATTCTCGTACAAAATTGTCCCGTTCAAACTGACAGTCTCCTGTCAACGTTTCGATTGACGTACGGTAATAAAGAAAATGCTAAATCGAATTTAACGTTCGAAGAATTACTTCGAGCGAATTCATTCGGGGTTAAAGCAACACGCTGCGAATTATTTTACACTAGAAAAACGAACAAAGGCTTCGCGTGATCGATGGTGATAACAGTTTGCGAGCTTTCTGTTTCGACGCGTTATTGACGGCTCTCTTGTCTGACGGCAATGCAGCGAAAAATATGAAATACACAGATTTCAGAGGGTGTGACTTTTGTAACAGGGAAAAACGGAACGAATATGGGAAACGTCATTCACGATGTAAGTCGACTTTAATCGAAACTGCTGTCGAAACGTTGTGCGTTTCAGATAGAGTATGTGAATTAAAAAAGAACAAACGTATGGAAACTCTGTTAAAGAGAACATTGAAACAGTATTTTACCATCGGTTCGAATTAACTTTCATCGTGAATGACATTTTTCATATCTATTTTATGTTTTCGTTTCATAAAATCACGGTTTCTAAAGTGTTTGCATTTAAAGAAATTCGTTTCATAAAAAAACACGACAGACACTTTTTTTAATGAAATTAGAGCTATAAACCTCCCTTCAGAATGAAGATCTTGCGAGTTCTGGTAACAAAACACAACAATGTGTAGGTTCCTTTAACTCTGCAGCGATATTTGGAACCTTTTTTCCCCAGGCGTATTCCAATTTCATTAAAAAATCCAATTAAGTGTTAATACGATAGGAAAAATGTTCCTATCAGACTGCTATGCATATCCTTTTAATTTTATATTAAAATTTGACGGGTTCGGACTTCATGAATAAAATTTGCAAAAACAATCACTATTATTCCAAATAATTTTTGTTCCTAGCGATGCTAACCTATTTCCCTTTCAGTTCTGCAATTTCAAAATCATTTTTATGTGTACCTTAATATATATACAAGAAATCTCCGTAAATCCAGTGTTAATAATCCTTTCTAACGAAATTAGAGGACTTCTGATTGCAGGAACGCGGCACAAATAAATATAACTCTGCTCTCAGTAGATTCAGTGCGTATCCAGTCAGACACTGTCTTTTCCCCTTCTTTCCTTCTAACCATAACTTTCCCTGATTCGTGCTAATTTCTCTGCCATCCACAATGAATAAACAACGCATAACTCACCAATAGAGCATAACCAAACCTACTTAAAACTTATTCAACGATTCCTCTCTTAACCTAAAAAAAAGGAACACGTTCGTACCAAGGACAAAATCTAAACGATTTCACACGAGAAGCTGGGAAGACACCCAGCTAGAACTCTAATAAACCCCGAATCTAACCACCCGTTCTAATAAAAAGATAGCCGACGCCTATTTTTCTCTGAGCAGAACAAGCACGGAAAGGGAAACAGAAGAAAGTGGAGAACGCGAAGAGGGAAGAGCATAAAAGGGGAGGGAATCACACGCGCCGTTACTCCAGGCCGGACGAAAGCCAACACAGCAGGGTATTCCCATAGCAACGGGGCTCGCGTACGGGCCTCGAAAGCGTGTGGGGGGGGAACCGGAAACAGGCGGCTTGGGACGAGAACGGTGTCGAAAACAGGAGGGAAGCTCGCGAGCAACAGGGACCACGGCGAATTCCCCGGCGCGGAAGGAACGCTAATATCGTTTTCCGTCTTCCTACCGGGCGAATTTATGTCCGTGGATCAAACCGTGGCACGGGTACAGTCGGACGCACAAGTTTTCGTCAGCCTATCGTGCTTATCGGGGTGTGTAACAATGAACAAAGATACATACGTTGTCGATCAAAAAGTTGGAGGCATCGTGCTTCATGAGTATCGCGAGGATTTCAAGAATGTAGGAATCCGATCGAGCGGATGCGAGTTTAGGAAAATGTGAAGAGTGCTTGAATTGAACAATAAAAGCGTAAACGTAGAATGTTTGGACTCGAGTGTTATTAAATAAAATAAACTTTAATTGAAAATACTTTAATTTTTTGTTATATAGCACGAAGAAGGTGCAACTCTAGCTTTGTCATGAGAGACTGACAAACGCAGTGGTCGAAATTTCTACGACCCCGTCCGGGTCCTTTAACTCTTCTGTTCTGTATTTTAACGTTTTCTTACTTTCTAAATTGCCGATTGCGGCTTGGTTTCTTAGAAGGAACCATTCAGAAAAGACGTTAAGAGAAAGCTAGTTTTTCTATTAATTTTCGCTTAACGCGAAGATTTGATGAACGAAAGGATTCGAAATTTTTCCGTCCCGCAAAAATTTTCCCGTTCAAAAATTTGCAGAAGTACGTGAAGATTATAAGGAAATTCGCAAAAGACTCGATAGAGATATAAACCTATATGCAATTGCGATCAACGATTTCTAGAAATATCAAACTATTCTATATTAATATTGTAGCCATTTATTTATTCATATATGCATTGAAATAACGAGTCGAAACCCAATGAAACATACAAAGATTTAGAAAAAAAAAGATCGTACAAAACCGTATAGAACTTTGTCGATTTGTAATAACAATTAAGAGTTACATTACACATTGGTTAAAATCCTTCGATATAATGATTAAACATGACAAATATAATAACAATAATAAAATTCTACAATAAAGACCAACTTCTATATTTTTAATTTAACTTTCACGTAGCTATATATTTTCTCCCCTTCACTTGTGTACCGAACGAAATAAGCGGATGAATACTTTTGCGACCGACTGTAGCAGTCACGAAGGAGGCGGGGGGGAGAAAAAAAAAGGAACGAACGAGTCAGAAGTGGGGAGCGAGAACCGGCTGTAAATGAAAGTGTTGCTGCAGAAATACGCTTCTGGAATTATTTATCCCGGCGGATGATGAGCAGCGCTGCAAATAGAAAAATGGCGCCCTGGACGGCTGGAATCCAAGCTATATTGTCGCACCATGGAAACAGGAGGGAAGGTACCCAACGGAATCCAGGCATTATCGTCGCGGAACGCACCCGAGTGGTTCAGAACGGTCTACCTTCTGCCTGGTTTACAAGTGGAGGATGAAGTTGTAGATATGATTGAACAACATGGCGTGCAGATGGTGCGGGGAATTGATTCGAGAGGGGAAAAGGGGGGAGATTGGAAGTGTACGACAGGTTCTTGTGATTTCTTAGGGGGGCATCTGTCTTTGGGATTGATGGTTCTGAAGAGACAGGTGAACTGGAGGAACGTTAACGCTAGAACTACCAAAGCAGTCAAAATGACGGATTGATAATTAACACTTTACCGACCGGAAGCCTATTAATCGGCTTTTACATGCTTACAATTAGTCTGTAAATTTTGTAATGTTCCCTTACACGAAGGTGGCTATTTCGAGCGATATCGCATGGATACTGTAAAGAAATATTAAACTATCAGTTACGCGAAAAAATTCATTCTAATCAATTCATTAGGGATGCATCTGTGCAAAATGAGTCGATCAGGAGTGCGTATGTAATAAGTTATGCGGTCGGTAAAGAGTTAACGCTATTCCTACCGCGACATTCCAACGTAAAACAGACTACAAATTTTTCTCAGAAAGTAAACAATGAAAACAAAAAAGTGAACACTGAAAAATGTATTATACGTATATTTGAGGAAAAGTCTAAAGTTTAAAGGCGATTCAATTGTGTTGTATACATGAAATTGTAATCGAAATTTTAAAAACGGTCATTTGATCGGTCATGGTAGAAATAGGATTAATTCATAGTAACCTTATACTTCACAGCACTTTACCAAGTTTCCAAAACTTACTATGATTTTCTGCAGAACGTATAAATAAAGATTTGTTTTCGGTACATCCGATGTTTCGTCAAAATCAGATCACGATTTTGCCAAGAACCAATCAAGATAGCAAGCTCGAATCAGTGTTAACATTTTCCTCCAAAAATCGCCGAAAAAAAATCAGGTTTCGCCTAGAATTGAGGTCTAAGAAATGGGAAAAACAGAAACGGTGGTCGAAACGTTCAAAAATGAAAAAACTCTTCCCCAACTCGTGTCACGTGGCGAAGTAATAAAAAGAAGAAAAAAAAGAAAGGAGAAAAACAGGAAATAGAGAACGGGGAAAAATAGGTACAAGAATTCGATTCCAGGGATGACCGACTACGTGACTAACTTCCGCGCGTGCTGCGTCAACCAGACGTTGAGAAATGTACAATTTTATCGCTTCCGCTCGGCTGGAAGCGACTTACTTGAACTCCGCCGCGATTTATTCGTCGACGCGAACGCCTCTTTGTCAACCCCGTCCCGATGGGACATTTTGCGAAAACGGGGCAACCAGCATGAATAATTGAACGAGATCAATGTTCGAGCAGGTGTAATTATATTTTGTTGGAAGAGCGGTAACAGCAACGTTTTATTACCGTCTATGTTAATGACTAACGAGGTTCTTGACCTGAACAAATGCATTCGAACATGTTGATGCTGATTACCATTCACTACTCGACCAGAAAAATCCAAACAAAATGGATTAATTTGATCAAAATTATTTTACTGAATTACTCGATTAAAAGTGTTATGTCCTTACAAATTAAATTACTGGCTGCGTTCGAACCACAGCCTTAAGGCTCGATGCAGACGCAAGCGATCTGTCCTCGTTGTTTTTAACCCTTTGAGTGCTGAATACTGTAGGAATGCAAGGCTGGAAAACTCGGAAGAGTACTTGAGTCGGGCAATTGTCGTGTGCGAACGCAGAATGTTTAGACTCGAATATTTCTAAGGCGTGAAAGATGAGAACTTGAGAAAACAGTGGGACTGAGAAATTCTGGGTAGTCGTGACCGAATGCGTAGAGTGAGAAAGGTTGACAATTAGAATGAAAGGAAACGAATGTTTGGAAGAATATATGACGGGGAAAATGCGAGCGCCAGGCAGAAAGTATTGGACGGTGAAGTGAGAAGCTAAGTAGCCAGCGTAGAGCGAAGAACTGTGTAGTTTACGAAGCATAGGCGTAATTTGCGAAGCATAAGCGTAGTTTGTTATATTTGTGTTCGTTTGTGTCGTTTTAGTTTTATTAAATACACCTATATTTATCATTTTATTCACTCTTCTTTCTTTTCTTTTTTTCCATTTACAACCTTTCCTATAATACTCTTAGCCTAAACGCTTCGAAGGGACGGCACGCTATTGTTGGATACGGAGTATTGTTACTTGTACACTGGCAATCGCGTTGCAGTAAGCGAAAAATCGAAAAAAATTGACAAATGCATATATTTTCGTCCATGGTCCCTACGAGTAATTTTCGTCAATGGTTAACGCGCAGAACGTGTGACCACGGAAAAAATCGTAAGGTGAAGGAAACAAAAATTGACAAACGCATATATGCGTCTATAGTCCCCAAGAGCAACTTCTGTCAGACGCATATATACGCCCATAGCACTCAAAGCTAATTTTCGTCAAAGGTTAACGCCGAAACGTGTGACCACGGAAAAATCGTAAGGTGAAGGAAACAAAAATTGACAAACGCATATATGCGTCTATAGTCCCCAAGAGCAACTTCTGTCAGACGCATATATACGCCCATAGCACTCAAAGCTAATTTTCGTCAAAGGTTAACGCGCAAAACGTGTGACCACGGAAAAAATCGTAAGGTGAAGGAAACAAAAATTGACAAACGCATATATGCGTCTATAGTCCCCAAGAGCAACTTCTGTCAGACGCATATATACGCCCATAGCACTCAAAGCTAATTTTCGTCAAAGGTTAACGCGCAAAACGTGTGACCACGGAAAAAATCGTAAGGTGAAGGAAACAAAAATTGACAAACGCATATATGCGTCTATAGTCCCCAAGAGCAACTTCTGTCAGACGCATATATACGCCCATAGCACTCAAAGCTAATTTTCGTCAAAGGTTAACGCGCAAAACGTGTGACCACGGAAAAAATCGTAAGGTGAAGGAAACAAAAATTGACAAACGCATATATGCGTCTATAGTCCCTACGAGCGTCCATAGCACTCGAAGGGTTAATGTGGAGAAACAAGAAAAAATCACGCGATCGCGCGTCAAAAAGTCGGTCGTCTGCGTTCAGCCGAAATCCAACGTTCGAGCTGCGCAGTTTCGAATATCATCCACGACATTTACGAGGGGCTCAACTTTTTTTTCTCCTTCCTCTCGCCCTCCACTTTTGCCGAATCAATATTGCGACCGAAGCTTAATGGATTTTTATATCTGATGACCCAGAAGGGACGCGAAATTCGACGGGAATACGGACACCATTTTTCGAGGCAGCTCCGTGGATTTCTCATCCGAGTATTCTTTTCCTAAACGTCGATGCCTTTTGGGTTTCGCGACACTATGCCCCGTCGTCTGTTACCCAGAAATGTATTGGGTTGGCAAGAAAGTAATTTCGGTTTTTTAGAGTGAAATAAAACTCAATTTTTACTATAATCAGTCAAATATCTTCTATTCTGTCCCATCATCTTTTGTCATCTTTCTGGTAACTTCTAGTCCTTATCAGCAAAAAACTCAACCACGTGCGATTTGACATCGTTATTACTGAAATTTTTATTATTTTATCCTTCTAGTGCTGAACGACGATATATAGACCGTAAACTAACAGTAGTGAACAAAATTATACGGAATTTTTTTCTATAGTAACCTAAAGGTATCAATTATCAAATTGCAAAAGAAAAAAATTCTAACATTGACAAAAGAATAACGAAACAAACTTAACGCTATCAACTAATGCAAACCGAAATTACTTTCTTGCCAACCCAATATTAACATTTCATGAGTATAATTGAAAAAAATGAAAGTTCCACAGTAAAACTTGTGATGTCGTTTTTCACACAAAACACTCGCACAAGATGTGTTAAGAAATAGATACAGATCAAAAAGAATTTGAAATTGCAGAACTGAGAGGAAAATATACATTTGGGTATATTTGCATCGCTCCATCGATAAAACTCAGCAAGAATTGTTAAGAATAATAGTAATTATTTTGGTAAATTTTACTCATGAAGTTGAAGAGTCGCGATTCTTTTTCGTTTGATGTCAAACCTTTGCACTCGAGAGGCGACAGTTACCCGTCTAATAATATTAATTTTTTAGCGGGAAATATTTACTAAGATTCACCCAATATTTTAATTAAATCATATGCTAAAATTTACATGTACGATCTTGTCGATACGATATACAAAATATAACGCCGCTTAGATTATTTTCTCCCAAATCCAACGTCATTTAAACGCATCATCATTCTCGTAGCGTTGCGGGTAATTTTCAAGACGGGGATCGCATAATTTTATAAAGTATCTCGCCGCGGCCAACACTTCCTTCCTGAATGCCCACTTTCTCGCGATTTCCCCACTCTGACATCACTCTGAACGAACTTAAAATTGATTTTACGAACTTTTTTAACGAACCTCCTCGTCTCCATCCAGTTCCATCCAGTTCCCCGTTTCATATTTATATACTTCTTCCTCTGTTTGCACGACGTTCACGTTGCGGCGAATCCGAGCACAGGGCATTATTTCGTTTCGTAACGATACAATTTAGCTACGTGTTAATGGAATTTTATATCTCGACCGGGCCTCAAAGGAGCCGGTTTGAAAGAACTTTCCCTCTATCTTCTCGCGAACTTTCGTGGCTCCCTGTATTCCGGAAGGTGTTCAGTTTCAGACGAGTTGTTCGTTCGATTTAACAACGCGATAAAGAGTTATGATTGCCAGTTACATAAACCATGTTTAACCCCTTAACCTACGATTTACGTTCGACAATTTTGAGTCGAAAACATAAACAAGCTCGCGCAGCCTTATTTGTAATTACTTATCAAATATTTCACAAATATTTATAACTTTAGGAGGGCACCGCCACTAATATTTATATTTGATCCGATCATCGTACGCGGGCTATGCCCGTAATATTTACGTTTGGCCCGATCATCGTACGCAGGCTATGCCCGTAATATTTACGTTTGGCCCGATCATCGTACACGGGCTATGCCCGTCATTGTAGGTTAAGGGGTTAACATGGGTGACGTGGCGACGAACGTGTTAAAACTCAGAGATTAACCCTTTGCACTCGAATTTAATATGATGACCATGAATTACCACTAACTTGGAATTTATTTTTTTCTTCAATCAAAACAAAACTTTTCCAATACGTTATTAAGCATAGCTAGCTGTAACATTTCATGAGTATAATTAAAAAAAAATGAAAATTCCACAAAATATTTATTTATACAGATACAAATTTTTATAAAATACAAAAGCTTTTCCAATACGTTATTAAGCATACTTAGCTGTAACATTTCATGAGTATAATTAAAAAAAAAATGAAAGTTCCACAAAATATTTATTTATACAGATACAAATTTTTATAAAATACATCCTAGCAGAGCAATCCAAAAATATAATGTTTATACATTTATATTTACGTATATGTACGCAAAATCATACTTTATAATCCTTTGTAAAATGTATGACGTCGCATACGCTGAGACATACGAGTGCAAAGGGTTTATAAATTAAGTAATCGGGTATAACAATGTGGAAAACATATATAGAGAGTGACGTGTAAAATTAGAGTTAGCTATGGTTTTAAAAGAATGCTATTAAAACCGTTTCATAGGCAGCTATCGCCTCTCTAAAAATATCGACGATGTGACCATGAGCGTTAGCTTCCAAACATAGCCTGTTGACACAACACGCCTCTCCTATAAATGTGCAATATAGAAAAAAATGCGATAGATTCTCGAATCTAATAGTGCAAAAGATTCGCAAAATAAACTTGAAAATACTTCACTTTTATTTTATTCGCATCTGAGTCCCATATCTCGCTCTACTAAATAAAGTAAAGTAGAATTTTCCCATACATATATTAATAACATTCAAAACGCTTCACTTTTATTTTATTCACACCTGAGCCCTACCATCTTCCTACTAAACAAAACCCAAAAAATTTCCTATAACATCAATCTCAAACGATTATGTGAAATAAATTATATATAATAATAAACTGGGTATAATATCAAAATAAATACGTGAAACAAATTTTCACAAGTTTCATACAGTTCAAATTCTGAAAAAGATACCGAACTTATGGCCAATAACGTGTGTACCTCTCTCTATAACGTTCGCGTCGTCAAGAAAGCGTTTCCTTTGCCTTGGTGGCGGATTCTCGAGCTCTGTCTGACCACGTACATCTTTCGAAAGAGTTTCCCGGATCCCTTGCAAAGCCACGATGCACGCGGGATTTCCAGCGCCTCGTTCCTTCGTCGCGAGGAGCGAAGAAACACGATTCCCAGCTGGAAACGCGCATCGAATACACGCGTCCTTCTTAATCAGGCCACGAAACGAGAGTGGTTCGAGAGAGCGAAGGAGGCAGGGTAAAAAAGGGCGGGCGGTCGTCAGGCAGGAGTTGGGATGCAATAAGGAAACGGAGTCCCGAAGGGAGAGTTCGGTCTGGGCGAGGCGAGTAGTGGCGACGCAACGCTCGCTCGCGTTATTAATACACACCGCGGTTGCCTTTCAAAGAGGAGCAAGGCGAACACTGTCGTTTCCCTGTGTACCAGCCGCAGCTCGCGTTAATTTAAGAGATTACCAGGCGACACGGACCGCCTAGATCACGCTGCTTCTATTCGTTAACACTATTCCTACCACGACCGGTCAAATCACCGTTTTTAAAATTTCGATTAGAATTTCACATATACAACGTAATCGAGGTGCCTTTAAATTTTAGACTTTTCCTCAAATATACGTATAATGCATTTTTCAATATTCACTTTTTTTTTTCATTGTTTAGTTTCTGAGACAAATTTTTAGTCTGTTTTACGTGAGAATGTCGCGATAGGAATAAGTATACGTGAAGTGTCGGTAGGAATAGTGTTAAGCCAGGAAGAAAACGCTGTTTCATATGACAAATTTGTTTTTAACTTTGTCAAGTGACATTTTGGTACAAATTGTTACCGAGACCCGACATATTACTGTGGTAATATGGGTGAAACGGATAAAAAGGCGGTCAGTGCGATAACAGCAATCGTAGAGTCGAGAGATATAGATATAATGATAGAGAGAGATAGGGAGGGAGAGGGAGAGAGAAAAAAGGGAGAAGGAGAAAGAGGGAGAGAAAGAAAGAAGACGAAAGTGAGAGGGAGAAAAAAGAGGGAGAGAAAAAAAGAAGGAGAAAGTGAGAGGGAGAAAAGAGAGGAAGAGAAAGAGAGAGGGAGGAGAAGAAAAAAGGGAGGAAGAGGGAGAGAAAGAAAGAAGGAGAAAGTGAGAGGGAGAGAAAGAAAGAGAGGGGGAGAAATAGAAAAAGAGGGAGAAAGAGGGAGAGAAAAAATGAGAGAGGGAGAGAAAGAAAGAAGGAGAAAAGAGAGGAAGAGAAAGAAAGAGAGAGGGAGAAAAAGAAAAGAAAAGAGAGAAAGACAGAGATCTCCAGTATCATTAATTTTTGTCATATTTCGTCGTTTCATTTTGTTAACAGTTATTCAAATAAATTATATTAATTATTATTATCCATTTACTAACAAAAACAACGTCTACACCAAGTAACAAAACATGTAATATGATTTGTCGGAAAATAGAACACCAAAATGTCATAATGAAATAACAACGAAAATTTACGAAAAACACTGCACCTCGATCAACTTTAAATTCGTACTAAATTCCAAAATTTACCAAATGCTCGACATAACGTTTTTCCCTGCTTCACCGTTTTATGAAAAAAGAAAAGTGTAATCGTGCGCTGATAAAGAAAGCTTGTTCTTCGTGTTTCGTAATTTGTTCGGGACAAATGGAAAATGAAATTACGTTTTAACCGGCAGTAGCAGTTGAAATAACTCGCTGGTTGCATGAACGTTGCAGTAGTTCCGGTTAGAAAGCTGCAAGTTTTCGAAACGTGTGTTGACTTGCAATCAGAAACTCGTTTACAGGTACGGGGGCACCTCATTCTAAATCGCGCAGTTAACAAAGTTATAATGACGCTCCTTTTGTGCGCCACTTTTCCGCCGATACTCCGTGAGCCCCGTGCCGTGAGGTATTTTTAATGGCGCTAAACATTTTTTAACGAGCCTTTCGCGACGCTGCGTTTCTCCAATTTACGTGTAAATTTTTTCCACCACGCCTCTGCCGTTTACAAACTCAATCGCTTCCACGGGGGATGTAAATAAAAATCATCGCCGCGCGCAGAAACATCGCCGAAGAAACGGGTTTCGAATTTTCCAACGATTAATTCTTGTTTAATTCTAGGTTCGCATAATTTTATGTTTGCAAAAATTGTCGATACGAAGAATTGTTAATCGTTTATTATTATGTTTATTTGCAATATGATTATTTATTATATATTATTAGTTTTTATTAATTATCAAAAGAATTAGTTAAAGAAGAATCTAAGAGTGAGGAAGAAAAAAAGAATTTCCATTTTTATACTTTATACAATAAATGCATTCTTCTGTTTTGTGGATTCTTTTCCAGGAAAATAGAGAATACTTTACGTGTGCACAAGGAAACGTAATAATTAGTGTGTCAAAATATTTTTTTAAATAACTTCTAATTTTCAGCAGCTTTTTAACACTCTATATTGTAAGAAATAATATATAATACTGATAATTTTATGATTAAAGTACCAAAATCTATGTTACGCTTTCAATCCAATTATTTTCTCTAACAAGAATTTTCCTTGGCTCTTCCCCAACTTTTCAATCAATTGCCGTAATTTATAATTAATAATAATATTTCAATACAGTAAAAACAGTAACGAACGGAAACTGTTGGATCGATTTCGTCAGTCACACGAGCATCCACAATGATTTTTAACCGTCGCATCTATCCGATTAGTTCTCCTATCCCGAGAGTTAGTTAATCACAAATTCCTGCCCCCCCGTCGCTTCTCAAACTTTACGCAGGATCGTTCGATCCGACGATTAAACGAAACTGCATCGGGTGGGACTTCGTTAACAAGTCGTTAGTGACGTTAAACAACTTCCCGGATCGAGAATTCCGGTGCATTACTTCCTATCTCGATTACGAACGTTTCAGTGCGCTCTGCTGCGATGTTAACTTAATTGGCGTAATTAACGAAGGATATATTCACGCTGAGTAATCGCTTGGTTACACCGTCTTCGGAGTTTACGGAGATAAGCTGTAATTTTCTCAAGGAAATCTTTTAAAATGAAAGTCAGTGACGGTATAAAAGCTGCATGCTTATGTTTTCAGACTTATAATTTCACTGTTTTACGTAATATTAAAAAATAAAACTATTTCAGAATGAAAGCGTATTCGTTAACCCTTTAACTGCGGAGCGCGAGTTTTTCGCTTGTCAGTCGTTGTGACTTGTCCACTGACTAGTGACCAAAACAGTACCCGGAAATTTGATACCATTCTTAGGGTTTAAAAAATAATAATGGCATATTTAATTGCTAGGTTGCATAGGACAATAAATTTCATGTTGAATTAATCGGTAAAACAGTAATAAAGGTGTTATAGTAACAAAATACAGAGGGCGTATATTTACGCCTTTCGTATATATTGATGGATTTGTGAGGGCGTATATATACGCCTTTCATATATATTGATGAACTTATGAAGGCGTATATATACGGCTTTAGCAGTCAAAGGGTTAAACGTATCCAAAGTATAAAGCTTCGTATACAAAGAAATGGTCTGAAAAGAATTCGCATGAGATGTAAAAACTACACACACATTTTTTTATTCGCGTTTAATTTTGTTGAACTTAAATTTGTTGAGATGTAAACGAAGGTATAACAAGGAATTCGGAAGTGTGATGGCAGCCAAAAATAAATCTTCGTTGTTTGAAAATATAAAAAGGATGGAAGTAAGATCAATACGAACAATGAATTTGAAATAACGCGACAAACGAGACGCGTTAATTGAAATCCCCTCGTTGATCATACTGATAACGAGCATGCTTTTGAAGCTCGAGCAGGTTCATAAAACCCTTTCATAAAATTCACATGGTTGAACGTTCGTAAAAATGGAGGGAAAAAAGTTAGCAGCGAGCGTTCGTTATTTCTGCCTGATAAAGCAAAAGCATGCGAAAGCGGAAAATCGATGGTAACTTCTGAGAGATTCAGTTTTCCCACGAGTATAATTTCTATTAAACACCGGATGTACTATAAATTAAAATTTTCAATGGAACAAATTTTTCTCAACATCTGTATTATAATACTGTAATTCTAATATAAATGAAATATAATCGTACGTACAGATTTATAAATTAAAATGAATAAAATTCATCTTCATCGCGAACTAATTAAATGGTATTTTACAAATTAAATATAATTACCGTATTTGCATTACTAATCTTCATTTTTAAATAATACATGCAGAGTTTTTACGAAAAAGTGATAAAATCGAGCAAAAAGTTATTCTACAACCAAAAATAAGTCGTAAATGTAAAATGAATCTTTTTCGTACAACGCTTAGTGTTTGAGATAAATCTGTAGAAATAACATTCACTTGACTGTATTTATTTAATGAATTTCACCGTATACTATTTATTCTAACAATATTCACACGTATGTCAACTAAAATTAATTGAAAAGTTTCACTTCATTATTCTATTATGTAGTTATACCTACCGAATACAGAGAGTAAGTAGTATACAGTAAAATTGGTCAGACACAGCTGTAATCAGATGTACGCGTACGCAATGAATCTTCAAGCTTGATTTTCACGATAACGAAACATCATAAAAAACAAACGTATTCAACACTTTTGACTTATTTTTATACGTATAATTACGTCTGCTAATTATGCCACCCTTCCCTCTAATAAATTGTGAATGTAAGGTTCACTTCTTTTTGGCGAAAATCAATTATGATCAAAACGAGTAAAAATAAAAGAAATAATCAAAAATCGTTTCTATGGCTAATCACGGATTCTCATAAGGAGTTTCGGATTCGGTTTTAGCTGCTCTTCTACGATTAATGCAAACGTTATTTGACATTAATCCGGTGTAGCTTAATGGCAGGCTATTCGCGAAGCACACAAACGTACAGAAGTTGCGTATGATCAAAGGAGGCCGCCTGAACCGTCCTGAAATCTGTCTTATACACGAGAACGCGGCAAAGGCGAAGATTAATTTTTTATTCATGCGTTCGTTTGCGAAAATTTAATTGGAACATTAATTTAAGGATTAATCCATCCTTTGGATTGAGATGGATGTTCTGGTAGATGTGTTAACAATTGAAATACTGATTTTAGAAATTAATCCGGAAAACAATCCTTTGCAGGTTGCAAGAAGACGAAAGTATTGTATGTCTGATCACGCGCGGACAGTTACTACTTACTCTACATTTACTACTGCGTCAGTTCCGCGATTTATTTTGCTCGTTTATAAAATCGCAGTACAATTTTTCATCGCTTTCTTTATCTCCATATTCTGCACAAAATATATAGATATTGTTTAGAACAAAATGAAGCGAATAATTAAAAAAGAATTAATCAACATTTTCCACTTAAACTCTGAATCGAACAACCTTTCGTATCTTTATCTTGAGCAAAAGATGAAAATGTGATTTGAAGCAAGACGGAGTGAATAATTAAGAGAAAAGATCAATCAACACTTTACACCCACACTCTGAACTCAATTCCCTATATATATATATAATCCCTATGTATATATATTCCCCTGTCCCTAATCAAATATATATATCCCTATACTTCAATCAATTAATAACCAGAAAAATTCACAGAGTCGCAAGCAATTCGCATCAACAAGTTTTCCCTAAAATTACGACCCAGCTAAAATTATAATCGCGAACCAATCAAAGCGAAATCGTTCTAGGTGAACCGCCAGTCAGTCCGTTTATCAATCGATCGCATAAACGGACCCTCTTCCCCTGTCCCTAATCAAATTACAAGCCGGTGCAAAGCTAACATCGCGAAGGCAATTATTATCGCCGGCCAATTAACCGAAATCAGCCCGAAACAAATCGTGTGTCCACAAATCAATCGAGAAAAGCGATCCAACGTCGTGCTTCCCGTCGATCGTGTCAATTTACCCCGGAAGTTCGTTATCGGGCCGCTCACCGTAAAGAGAGCCCCAGCCAACTCACGCGAGTGTCAATGGCGGTGAACGCACACAGTCGCTTCACGGTGCCCTGTACCGGTTGAACGCACACAGTTGCATTGTATGCGAGCGCGTGTGCGAGCGCGCCACGTGCATTGTGTACCAATAACACACGTCCTATATTATTATTACACAAGCTTCGTCCATTGATCAGCCAGTTCGAGCATCAATCGAGATTAATCGGAGATAAAGCAAGCGATCGCGGGGATCGCCCGCGCGTTTCCCAAATAGGTGGTCGGATAGGGAGTGTTGGAAATTGAATACAGAAATACTACGAAGCAAAAATTAACAATAAACCAGCTTTCTCTTAACGTACTTTCTCAAGGGCCTCCTCCAAGAAGCTAAGCCACAATCTGGCATTTTAGAAAGTTCGAAAACATCGAGAAACAGAACAATGGGGCTGAAGGACCCGGACGGTATTAATATATGTTTCGACGATATATTTGTGTTTCTGGTGTACGTTCGACTCCTTGGTAGCATAAATGAATCTTAAATTAACCTTAATGCCGAGGACAAGTCGAGAAAATGTTACAAAAATTGGGAAATAATGACGAAACACTATTAATATGTGTTACAACGGTTTATTTGTGTTTTTGATGCGTGCTTGGCTCGTCGATGACATAAATGGACCTTAAATGGACCTTAAATGGACCTTTATGCCGAAGACGAGCCGAGAAAATGTTACACATACTTGGAAACAATGTCGAAACGCTATTAATATATGTTTCGACAGTGTATTTATGTTTTTGGTGTGTGTTTTGCTCGTCGATAGCATAAATGGACCTTAAATGGATCTTAATGCCGAGAACGAGTCGAGAAAATGTTACACATATTTGGAAATAATGAAGAAACCATTATATTAAAATGTATATCGACGGTGTATTCGTGTTTTTGATGTGTGCTCGCGTCGGGACCAAAAAGTAGGGTTCCGTTCAGTTTAACAGTAAATCAGCTTGACAATTGCAAAAACAGTTTTAAAATTGCCTAAAAATGGTCAAAATTAAGGATGACTTCAGCAGGTTCCACTACAGATGATGGAATTCATATGGAAGTTGTGTGTAAAAACAAAACTCTTTATCTAGAAGACTTCTATTAAAAAGCATTTTCAATACGGATGACGGATACGTCTTCGTCATTCGACGTGAACGCGTTAAAATACACGTAACGCTATAAATTCATCGATGACGGTACGATATTGTTTCGACGTTGCGCAGATAAGTGAGCGATGGCCCTAAATCTGGCCGGGCGACCTGATAAATTAGTATTCCTAACGTTCCCCGTCGACGATCGAGTCGACGGAGCGATTCAGACGTGTCGGTATACAGGCCGAATCGCGTAACTTGCACGTCATCGATAATTCCTCGTGAATTATGCAACGACTGGGAAATCGTCGTGTATAGGCGGTTTACTCTAAACGCAGCTAAGAGCGCGTGGAAAACGATGTATGAATTTCGGTTACGATAGATACGATATTATTAGATCGCTGGGAAAGTATTGATTGTCTGCTTCAAAGTACACAAAGAAGAGATGTATTTGTAAATGCGTTTATGTACTTTCTTGTAAGATTCCTTAATCATTTATTTACACAATAATTACTAGTAGCAAACGAAAGATTTAGAGGAGAGGACAATGTAAAATATGGTCTAACGATTTTCAAATATTGTCTGAGTATTCATTTATATTCATCACTTATTTTAATGATTAGCAAAAAATGCGAATTCTCGCGTATCGTGCTATTTCTAATAAACTAATTTATTTATTTTCCTAGAGGACAATGTAAAATACAGTATAATAGTTTGCAAATATTGTCTGAGTATTCATTTATATTGATCACTTATTTTATTGATTAGCAAAGAATACGAATTCTCGCGTATCGTGCTATTTATAATAAACTAATTTATTTATTTTCCTTGAGGACGATGTAAAATACAGTCTAATAATTTTCAAATATTGTCTGAGTATTCATTTATATTGATCACTTATTTTATTGATTAGCAAAGAATACGAATTCTCGCGTATCGTGCTATGTCTAATAAACTAATTTATTTATTTTCCTAGAGGACAATATAAAATACAATATAATGTTTGTTGACAATATTGTCTGAGTATTCATTTATATTAATCACTTATTTTATTGGTTAGTAAAGAATACGAATTTTCGCGTATCGTGCTATTTCTTATAAACTAATTTATTTATTTTTCGTGACTTTTTGGTCTTAAACATAATATATTTATGAAGTAGCTGTACGTGTGAAAGTTCTTTTTTCTAAAGACGATATTTTATTTTTACGACGAAGTTCAAAGAGACAGAAAACACG
The DNA here is from genome assembly GCA_033822845.1 of Tetrapedia diversipes. Taxonomy (NCBI): domain Eukaryota; kingdom Metazoa; phylum Arthropoda; class Insecta; order Hymenoptera; family Apidae; genus Tetrapedia; species Tetrapedia diversipes. Next base: position 136,531 of record JAOPTO010000562.1, on the reverse strand, counting down.
AAGCAGCGTATATTTCTATTGCTTTGCGCCACAATTTTTTAGATTCAACGCACAGAACAAGCCTTCTTTATGGGAACAAAGACCTACTTCACGAAAGAGGTTTTATTATTACCAGCCTGAAGAATCGTCGTAACCGCGTGTATGCGCTACAACGAAGAACTTGAACACTTGTGGTCCTTTGATTAAAGAAATCATTATCCACGAATACCTTCGCGGGGCGCAGTTCCACCCGGGGAAATACAGACTGCATTCAATCGAGATGCGATTGAAAAAGTTTTTATAATTATTGAACGCAACCGAAAGGAGGTCGTGGTAGATTGTGTTATTTTTCTGGTTACCCCGGATTTATTTCGTTGCTTCCGAACAAACTCGAGCACCTGGTCCATCTATTTCTCTATCGTCCTCGAAAAATCGATCTAACTTAATGGAACGCTCAAGAAGCTTTTCAAAAGCCGAGTTCCAAATTTTCCTACGTATTTTCTAATTATTTTCTCAAAATATAATGAACTATGTTTAATACACTTCCCTGTTAAAAATGCTTACATAATAACTCGCAAAATCGATCGAACGTTTCAGTCAAAATTTTGATTTTAAATTAAACCCAATTACAACCTTAACGTTTGATTAATTTCTTTTTTTAACAAATATTCTCCTATTGAACACCAAGATTTCCCTAAGATTTCTTATTAACAAACGTAATTTTATACAAATATCCATCTGATAACATTCCAATATTTTGTCTAAAAGTATCGAACACGGAAAATTCATTATCAGGTAATATTTAAAATAAAACTTCTCATGGTTCGCTTGGAGGTATTTTGTGAAGAAACGTCAGTTTTAAGGATAAGGTGTGGAACTTGGAGAAATTTCCTTCTTTAGTACTTCTTTGGAAATATTTTGTAAGGAAAAAGTGATTTTGGAGGAAAGGGATGTTTAAAATACAATTTTTCATGGTTCGCTTGGAGATATTTGTGGAACTTAGAAGAATTTCCTTGTTTAGTATTTCTTTGGGAATATTTTGTAAAGAAAAAGTGATTTTGGAGGAAAGGGATGCTTAAAATAGAAATTTTTATGGTTTGCTTGGAGGTATTTTGTGAAGAAACGTCGGTTTTAAGGATAAGGTGTGGAACATAAAAGAATTTCCTTGTTTAATATTTCTTTGGGAATATTTTGTAAAGAAAAAGTGATTTTGGAGGAAAGGGATGTTTAAAATACAACTTTTCATGGTTCGCTTGAAGACATTTGTGGAACATGGAGGAATTTCCTTGTTTAATAATTCTTTGGAAATATTTTCTGCAGAAGAACGTGATTCAAAAAGAAAATGTTGAGATGTGTCTCAAATTATTGTTCTTGAAATGTCTCCTAAATTTTCTTTCGTGCATGATAAACGTTCTGAATAATTGTTAGTTAACAATCGTTAACAGTGGTAATCAGCCATTTCGTTGTCATTTGAATATTGGGCGCAAAAGATCAAGCTTGACTCCATATTGTCGGCTGTGGGAAATGTCTTTCTTGGGTCTTCTTAGTTGAAACGTGTCGTTGGACACACCCAACCAGACTGACCTGCTCTTCGAGGGGAACAGGAAACGGAAGAGAGAGCCCATCGTTCCAGTGTCCCCTTTGATTAACTTTCGACGACTTCTGCGGTTGTACCGGAAGTCTCCCTCGCGACGCTCCAAGAATTTTCTGATACGGGGACGCTGGAGGGTCATATGTTACGCTTGATCACGGAACAGAAAGTTTGTTTCGGAAGCGTTCTCCTGTGCAAGAAAAAGGAAAACACCAGAAGGGAAGCTTGAAAAGGTGGGAGACGAAAAGGATGTGTCCTGGTAGAAGTTGTGTTATCGAGACGTTTGAGAAATTTTTGTGTTGCAAAGGAGAGGAGCGTTTGGCTATGCGAAAAAGAGGATTCGCGGAATAAAAGTGAACGAGTAATTTAGGTGAAATACGAAACTTCTTGTAATTCGCTTGAAAATTTATGACACGAACTTAATAGTAATCGAATTTCAAACAAGCTTAATTTTTATTCAAGTTACTTGAAATATGATAAACGCAGAAACAAGTTTAATAAAGTAACAGTAGATACATTTATTGTAATTTCTAATCTTCTCTTTTATTACTTTCCATCAAAGTTCAACTTTTTAATTACACTTTTCCACTTTGGTTATGCTAATTCTCTACTTTCCCTCAATCCCTCTTTTTATTAATTCTTTTTTTCAAGGATTCAACCCTTTGAACTACAATTCCATGGTGAATCAACGAAAACTTGATAGATTACTGACGATTCTGTAATTCTATCGCTCGCGTTCACTGATTTTCCAATCTCCCTCTCGTTAATTTTCATCAGAATTCAATTCTTTAATTACACTTTTCCACTTTGGTTATGCTAATTCTCTACTTTCCCTCAATCCCTCTTTTTATTAATTCTTTTTTTCAAGGATTCAACCCTTTGAACTACAATTCCAGGGTGAATTAACGAAAACGTGATAGACTACTGACGATTCTGCAATTCTATCGCTCGTTAATTTTCATCAGAATTCAATTCTTCAATTACACTTTTCCACTTTGGTTATGCTAATTCTCTACTTTCCCTCAATTCCTCTTTTTATTAATTCTCTTTTTCAAGGATTCAACCCTTTGAACTAGAATTCCAGGGTGAATCAACGAAAACTTGATAGATTACTGACGATTCTGTAATTCTATCGCTCGCGTTCACTGATTTTCCAATCTCCCTCTCGTTAATTTTCATCAGAATTCAACCCAGCTGAAAACGGGCAGTCGGGGTAATGCAATTAGCAGTAAAGGGTTGACCAAACAATAAATCAACCCATATCACCGTTAAACCCTTTCTCCGCCATCGCGCTGACCTATCCGCTCGAAAATTGAAATTTTGTAAAGGGCGACGCGTGCACGAGCTCGTAGATCTGTTTGCTATGGCGGAGTTGGCAGCCAGATGCAACACGTGGCCACGAACAGAATCGATTCTGTTCCGGAAAAATGCGTGACCAAGCCCAACGAACACGTATTACAACCGTGTACGTTTGTTTTATTGAAAACGACAACGAAATTGTTTCGCCGAATGACCGCCACACAAAATATTGGCAAATAGCGAAAACGTGACGAATAACGAGTGTAAAGGATCGAAAGTTTTGACGCGTTCGGGCCCAGCTATGGGAAATATTGCTGTTCGAATGGAGATTTAATACAGAGTGACATCGAAACATCATCACTGGCTCACGAAAGCATTCGAACGCTCGTTACTGGAATATTAAAAAAGCGAAGGTGTACAATAGAGGACAAAAGTTTAAGATCAAAGAGTCAACGGGAATAAATTATTTAATTAATTTATTTATTTACTAATAATTTATTTCTTTATTGTACGAATCCTTTACTTCTCGTATCGCTAAGCCTAGAGTAGTGGATAAAAATTTTAGACCGAATGGTCGAAGGAAATACCGTATTACATCGATTATAAGACGCACCCTAAATGTTTCAAGCTAGAAATAAAAAGACACCTGAATTAAATATTTTTACTATAAGGTGTTTGAATAAATAAAGATATGTACATACTTAAAGAACTAAAAAATATATATGGCATCACGAATTCAGGCGTATAAAAACACGTAAAATATTCGATGTTCATTTAAATGTTAATTTAGGCACTTCTCTTAACCTACTTTTCAGCGTTCTTAGAATACAAAAAATATTCATATCTCCAAAACGAAAAACATATTTATTTACTAAAAATAAAGACCGATTAGTAAATGAATATTACATAAAAAAGAATGAAAACGTAATAAAGTACAAATAAAAAGTTTCTACCTCTATTTATTTAAAATTACACAAAATTTAACCACTTTTATCGAGGATACCCTGTGTAGATTAATCTTTAATTACATGTAACAATATCTAACTAATCTTAAGGTTCCTTCTTTCATTTCTGATCGTTATTGTTCTACCTCGTTAAAGAAAAAGCTACGATAAAACACCTTCCACCGTAGTCAATTAAACGCCAGACCTCCGCCGCGAAATTAATCGTTTCCCGTTCCGTCTGCGAAACCGGAAGCACAAAGGCGCAGCTGTAGGCGACGCCTGCAAAAAGATATCCGAGCGAGAAACTGAACCCGCGAGCGTCAGCTTGTTCTGCCCGCTCGTAACAGCGAAATGGCAGAACAAGTTCCCTTTTCCCGTGAATCTTTTTCAGCGATCACGGTTTTCGAGACACGAGACTCTCTCTCTCTCTCTCCCTCCCTCTCTCTTTTTCTCTGTGTGTTGCTCTCTGATAATTCGAGCGAGCTTCGGAAAGCTTGGCCAGCGGGCAAACTTTCAGCGGTTAACGTCCATTTAAGGTCCATTTATGCTACCAACGAACCAAGAACATACCAAAAACACGAATAAACGGTCGAAACACAATATTAACCCTTTGAACTCGAGAAATGACTCACAGTCGTTCAATAATACTAATTTAAAAGATTTTCAAGTGATAAATTATTTATTAAGATTCGTTCGTATTGAAATTCATTTCGTTTAGTTAAACAATATACTAAAATTTACTCGCGTGACTATTTAATCCCTTGGATTTGATCATTCGCGAAATTATCATTTGGTGATTGAGAATCACCTTTCGAGTGCGAAGGGTTAATAGTGTTTCATCTTTATTTTCAAATACGTATAAAATTTGCTCGACTCGTTCTTGACATAAAGGTCCATTTAAGGTCCATTTATGCCATCGACGAGCCAAGCATACACCAAAAATTTAAATACATCGTCGTAACACATATTAATAGTGTTTCATCTTTATTTTCAGATATGTATAAAATTTGCTCGACTCGTTCTCGACATAAAGGTCCATTTAAGGTCCATTTAAGGTCCATTTATGCCATCGACAAGCCAATCACACACCAAAAACACAAATACACCGTTGTAACACATATTAATAGTGTTTCGTCTTTATTTCCAAATATCTGTAACATATGCTCGGTTCGTCTTCAGCTCGTAAATAGCATAAATGGACCTTTAATGGACCTTTAAACCGTTGATACACGGGCATTTTACGCACCGCGTGTCTCACCTCATGTTTCCTCCGCCAAAATTATAAGAAAGCAGAATAAACGTTTTACACGCTACGTGTCACAAAATGGAAGTCGTGTGTTTTTTAGCACGATTAACTACACGAATGTGGTACATGTTCTGACACTTCGTTTGACGCTGATGTTTCTATTTCAACGGAGAAAAACATGAGTGCCGGCAGAACGATTGAGAAATTTGTGGACCTGGCGCAAAAGTTGAGGTCACGGTTCCGAATGTTGCGTGAAAAGATCGCGACGAACAGGTGGAATACGCGCTACGTGTTCCCGAGAATCTAAAAGCTGTGTTCTTAACCCTCAGCTTTGCGAATTTGCATAAAGAGGGAAACGGGTTCGGCCCGACGGAGTCCCACGGGGATTTTTCTGAAATTTAGATTTTTAGCTCTACCTAAAGCGTTTGAAACAGTATTCACGATTTCAGTTGCGTTATATGTACGTTAAATATATCATTAATGGAGGATCGATATATAAAACATTAATTTAGAAACAAAAATTATATTTATGTATCCCAGTTTGCAATAATAGTTACAGTAGGGGACAAAACTTTAAGACGAGAGGGCAATGTAAACCATAGTTATATGTTCGTTAAATATATCGTTAATGGAAGAACGATAGATAAAAGATTAATTTAGAAACAAAAATTATATTAATATATCCCAGTTTACAATAACAGGTACAGTAAGGGACAAAAGTTTAAAACGAGGGGGCAATGTAAACCATAGTTTTGTGATCTATAAGTATTGTCTGTATATTGATTTTTATTAGAATTTTGTTTATCGTGCTATTTGTTATAAATTAATTTATTCGTTTTCGTTGAGTCTTTGATCTACAATTTTTCACCGCTAACGTACATCTTCGGCGTTAAGGATCGATATTGAAAATTGTATTTCCAATCTCCATGCTTTGAATATTAATCCTTATATTTGCAATGTTAATATTGCATTTTCAGTATTAAGGATTAGTATTATTAACTTGCGAATTGTGTATTGTGCGCGTGCATCGAAATTCGATTTTAATTGAAACCGAACTGCGACGTGAAAATTTCGCGAAACAAATTAAACGGGAACAGAATGCAAAACGATGAGAATTATTCCGAACGGGGTGAGCGGAATTTTGTTTCAATGATTACAAGTGTGATTAAACAAAATTCAACTGTCGCAGATTCTGTTATCTTACGCGATACAAAATGCAACGTAATATCATTGTTATTGCAATCATAACCGGCGAAAGCTCGAGCTAAATCTGAATTTCGTTAGCGGATAATAATTGAGCAAGAACAGAGGAAATGATCGACGGATGCGCGTGCATTACATCGGAATAATATTTGCAGTTAGATGTGGCATTAATGAAGCTCGCAACTGGTAATCCTCTAAACAATGTACCATCATAATGCGAGGAAATAATAGCGTTTTGTCGAAATGTGTTTGCCCCATTATTCCATGCCCGTCCTGTTTGTCGTATCATTGTAATAAGATACAATTTGCGCGCTCGAAACAAACAATCGATGCGTCAAGAAACGGATACGATTACAGTTTTCAGTAACATCATTCTTATTTACTTAGAATTTACTTTGGAAGTAACATAACTCAAAAACATTATATTTCAGAAAATGAAAAGAAACTAGTTTTAAATGGAATAACACGAAGTAGCAGTGAGAAAAATTTAAGTATTCTCTGAAAAACACGTTCTCTGACTGAGCTATGTCACTTTCGAGGTAAAAGTGTGACAGATGATGATCAATAAAAAATTAATTCTTTTCCATTGTATTTATAATCATAAGAAAACGAAGATTTAAAGATCGTAAATAGCATCACTGCGTATTTATTGATAAATAGATAAAGGATGGATTAAAATCAATTGGTTTTTGAGTAAAATATCTGGAGATGGAATGACAGAAACGGCATTAATTTCCGGTCCCTCTAATATACAGGGTGTTCGCACGAAACTGGGAGAAAATTGAAGGGCTTACTATATGCAACATTTTAAGACGAAAATCAAGAGTAACAATATTGCGTTTGACGCTTCGTTTATTAGTTATAAGCAACTAAAAGAACGGGCTACCGTGTTGCCCAATTGCCTGCTCTCAGGCGCCAAATAGCCCGTCTTTTCAATTGCTTATAACTAATAAACAAAGCGTCAAACGCAATATTGTTACTCTTGATTTTCGTCTTAGAATGTTGCATACAGTTACTCCTTCAATTTTCTCCTAGCTTTGTCTGAACACCGTGTATCCACATATTCCACTCTGCCCCAATATCAATCTTTGGATCGAGGATCGATTACCCTCTCTACATTATGTACGTACACTTTCGTTCCGTGGATAATCCGATCGCGATGATCGCGCCAACACTCAACTCAGCACCGTGTTCCAATCTGAACGTCCTGTTTCCATTCGCGACGGGAATCAACGTGTTTTACCGATCGGTTTACGATCGTTCAGCCATCGCGTATTCCATTGTTTCGACAAGCCGCCCTCCGCGAGGACCGATTTATCCCGCGTCGAATATAATTTAACAAAGGTCGCTTCCCTGGCGAAATCACATTCACGGGCCGTTCGAGCCTCTGTTTTTCGTGCTCGCGATGTCACGGATCGGGGAACCTCGTTTTCCGCCCCTTTTACGCGCCGCAACGTGGAACGCGATCGCGATAGGTTTTAATTAGAGATGCTGTCGCTGTGAATTCTAATTTCGCGTTGCCTTCGGTCCTCGGGCACGGCGTTTGTAACGCGGAGGCTATGGCGGTTGGGGGCGTCACGAGAATGTGGTTCGCGTTATTGATGTACAGCGACTGACAAAAGTTTGAAGCAAACAATCAACGAGAATGAACTAATCAACACTAGATTTTACGGACGTTTCTTGTACGTCTGTTTGTAATATTCATATGTATTAAGAAATAGGTATACATCACACAGATTTTTAACCCTTTGCGGACGGAGCAGTAAAGAAAATAGTCACGTCGCGCGTTTGTGTTATAAAAACTAAAGCTGTATTTAAATAAGTTTTTCATAAAATCTAACAAGATCATAAACAAACAAATTTAGGCCAACTTGACTTCTTAGGCTAGTATACCCATGCGTATCTTATACGTGTCGTTTACGACAGACAAACGCCAGCCGCAGCGCGAGAGTTGGACGGATATATCCGACACTCGTCCGCAAAGGGTTAAATTGCACAGCTGAGGGGGAAATAGTAGTAGTAGTAGTAGTAGTAGTATTTTATTTAGATTGAGCCTCCTCGACCTAGAAGATGGACTTGGTTTACATTGTAACTTAACATACTCTCATAATTCCATACTATCCTCACTTACTCCATATACCTGACTTCCCTCTCTCTTTTTCCTTTCCACCGTCAGTTTATCACTTCTGAGGATATCGCTCCCGATACTATTTCCTCGCAATGAGGGGGAAATAGATTAGGGTGTATTTGTGTCATTCCATTCATAAAAATTTTACAAAAATTCCTGAAAATAATAGTAATTGTCTTTGCTTCATCTTGCTCATAAAATCTAAAATCCGTCAGATTGACGGATCCCGTAAACCTAGTGTTAATGTAGGAATATGCGATCGAGATTCTGAGAAATTGTGAAGACAGTCGTGTGAACGTAGAATATTTATGGAAGAATTAGGCGAGCTCCCATTACATGAACGATCCGGTTACACAATCCATTTTTAATACAATACATAATCTGATTCGGTGTAACACGATATTATTTAGTAATATTCTTATTACGATAGAATTTGAAATAATTAAACGGAACCGTGCTGACATAAATGTAATTAAAAATTTGCAACAACGCCGTGTTTCAAACGTAACACACTGGAATCGATACAAGCCCCGAAGAAAGGGGAGCAATTGAATGTGCCTCTTTGAGCATAAATGAAACTGCAAATTGAACAAAAGCATGACGAAGTTATCAATCGATCGCCATTTATACGACTCCATACACTTTGTGTATTCGTCATCAGTCCTGTCAATTATCGCAGTCGCTGTTCGCCGTAATTCGTTGCAGCTCGATGTAACTACAATGGTGCCTCGATAAGACCGTGTAATTGGAACGGTGGACTCGTCGCCTATTGTTTCAGAAATTCAACATTTTTTTTTTAACAAACTCTATATTCCGGGATTTTCACCAACATACGTAATATTGCCAGAATAATTTATCAAAGTAATCAATCAAATGGAGCCTGCCTTATGCGAATTAAAAGGGAAATAAAAATTTTCAAACAAAAGGTAATCCTTCCCTAATTGTTCATCAGAACTGATTTATATAATATTCTTGTTTTCATTATTCTTATGGTGTAATATTCATGTATGCATGTTAGATTAAATTCTTAATCTAAATACGAAGGGAGTCGATAAAAACCTCGATAGGATTTAAAAACGTGGCAAAGTTTGAACTTTTGTTATCACGGCCCGTGGGAGAGAGAGGAGGACAATTTGAAAGCAGTGCAGAGAAACAAAGAAGCTGTAAGTAATCGAGGTAATCACGCGAACATCGAGATAAAATATTCATTGGAAAAGCCGCGTTCGGCATTTAAATCATCGTTCGAGCACCGGCCATGAATAGCTGCTACTAATTAAGCCCGATTTTTATTCTGACTTTTATCCCCAAGGCTTGTAATTTAAATGTTCCTTCCGTTTTAAACGCTATCCTGTCGATAATAAATTTGCAAGCTGAAAAAAAAAGGATTAACCGACCCTTACACTTATCGAACATTAAATTGGAAACGTTTAAGGATCGCTCGCGAAAAATATGTACTTATTAAAAATCTTTCGAGTAACACGAATTCCAATAGAAATGTTTTCTGAACGTTTTATAAAAATTCCAGAGTTGCTACTATTGAAAATCAATCTGCTTTGCATACTTGTTAACTAATTTGTGAACTAAATTATCAAATTATTCTATATTATTCTGTGAACTAAATTATCAAAATATTATTATATTAATTATTCGACGGTTGCAATTATTTGTAAAAGCATTAACAATATGTTTTTGCTACAGCATAAAATGCACGTTAGAAAACTTGAGCCATTTTTGGCTCTAATACTGCAATTAAAAATTTGTGATTATCTAAAAAAAAAAAATACCTATTATTATATGCTTTCGATTCTAAAAAATTCATTCCTTTCCATTCTAAAAATTACCTTTAACCCGTAAATCTACACGAATTGGAAGGTGCATCATAATCTACAACAATATCCAAAATAATAATAATAATAATAACATTTTATTATCAGATTAAAGTCCATTGGTATACAAACACGAGAGGATAAGTATAAGAAGTTACTTAAAAAAGTTATAAGAAATTATAAGAACTTAATATGTAATGCAGAAAGTAATAGATAAGACAAGATAAGAAAGAGAAAACTTAATAATTATGTGGTTAAGGTCTAGTTGAGCCAATATAAAAATCATATGCCTAGAACACAATAATTTTTCCATTTGATTAAACAAAGGTTGCCTTCTCCTTCGTTTCGCCTCGTTTTTAACACAATTGATAGCGAAAATTTTCGTGCCGTAGAATGGAACACGGGACAACTTCGGCAACGGTTCGCATAATAGGAAACGCGTGTGTGCACGCGTGCATCAGGAAGATAATTTCGTTTAATAGCCTCTTACTTCGCGGCGTAATTAGATCTAGGGCGAAATTGGTAGCGTATTTTTGCGGCCACCGTTAAATGCATCGATACCAGCCGTCGAGGCCATAAACAATTAGCCGCCATATCGTGCCTTAAACGCGGTCACAAGACTCGTCGTTCATTGGATATAATGGATGAATAGGTCCATTTACACACTGAGCGAATTTCAGTTACACGCGATTCGATTGCAGCACCACGAAATAAATGGGATATTGTGTTGTGCTACTGATTCGTTTGATTAGAAAAGAGAAAAAGATATGACGAATCGACGAAGTTGAGGTTCTGGTACAATTGCAACCAGGTTTTTTACATCCAGGAAATCTAGGGGAAATGAAGATATGGACGTTCAATTAAATAATTAAAATTGATATTAATATTTTTAATTAACAACAAATCACTATTATACTCAATGAAGATCACTTTATTAGTTTTAAATTATTAATATCAATATTATTCTTAAATCTAGGAAATCTAATGGAAATGAAGATATTGATATTTAATTAAATTTTTAAAATTGATATTAAAATTTTGAGTAAATAACAAATCAGTATTATACTCAATGAAGATCACTTTATTAGCTTTAAATTATTAATATCAGTATTATTCTTAAATCTAGGAAATTTAAAGGAAATGAAGATATCAAGATTCAATTAAATTGTTAAAATTGATATTAATATTTTTAGTTAACAACAAATCACTGTTATACTCAATGAAGATCTCTTTATTAGTTTTAAATTATTAATATCAGTATTATTCTTAAATCTAGAAAACCTAATGGAAATGAAGATATTGATATTTAATTAAATTTTTAAAATTGATATTAAAATTTTCAGTAAATAATTAATGACTATTACACTAAATTAATACATCTTTATTCGTTAGCTTTAAATTATTAATATCAGTATTAGTATTGGTAGCGAAAATTAAGAATATTACTGTTGGCATCAGCATTAAAATTGAAAATGTTGAAATTAAGAATATTAATATTACCAGTATGTTAAAAATAAGAATACCATTTATAGAATAGTATTTAATATACCTGTATTTAGTAGGGAATGTATATATAACGATAATACTGCGTTTCCTGTAATATATTAAATAATATGTATAATCCAATCGAACAGTAGTAATTATCGTTTCCATGTCTCGAAAAAATCGAGCCAGAAATTTTAATAATCGGACAAGCATATCGCCGCATTAATCGAACGCGGCGTTCGTTACAAATCGTTCAGAGCATGCCTAAATAGAATCAATTAAATTGAAATTCTGCAGGCAGCCTGAAAATCGCGTATTATTAATTGACAACGAAACGCCGCGACGTCGTGACGCGAAACTCCAAGATTTTTTCGTCGGCGACGAATAAAATATCGAGCGCGGAAAATAATTTAACGTCGAATGTTTCGACGAGGATATCGCGAAAACTGGGACGTAGAATTTTCGAGGGAAAAATGTCGTCGAAAATGTATTCGCAGGAGGGTATATGAAAACTTTTTCCTTCAATATTTGACTGTTTCGACTGCGCGTCGATGAAATTTGTATTAAATTACTGTTTCCTCAAAAAATACGGCAGCTACGTAAGCGTTAACCTATTCGAGGCAAACCTGAAAAATCAGTAGGAGGGTATTGAAATTTTTATTAATTCATAATCTTTTTCGTAACCAAAAATCAGTGCAGTTCTGAAAACTCGTTACCACCAATTTGGTTCAAAACCTGTACACTGTTCTTGCGTGTATTCCCGAAAAATTCGAAAAACAAATTTTTCTATTTCCTATTAGAGATTTGGAAGAGGAGGCCCCGGTCGAATTGCGGTTTTAACAAAAATTCACGTAATCTGAACTTAACTCCATCTCGTTTCTCTTTTCAAAGATTAGGTCATACAATTACATACATAATTACGCGAATAATTTACACAAAAAATCCCACATTTTTCGGTACATGCTTCGACAGCGTGTATTACGAGCAAAAATTGGTCTAAGCTGTGATATAACAGAAAATTCCATAAACGTTTCCTTACAAAATGAACGTTACCGTAAAAATTCATGTTTTTCCAATAAACACTTTTCGTTTCAATCTTTATTTTTCACGGACGAAAAAAGATTTCGTTGAAATGATACTTGGCGTTGCCATCGTCACTGCATCGTTCGCGATGAACCTAATTCCTCGTCGATTTTAACCCGATACGCTTTGCTGTCAGATCCGCGAGCAACGGTGCGTCGACGGATCGTTTAAAATTTAATATTAAAAATTCCCGTTGTACGGGAACATTTCAATATTTGTATTTTATTTGCGCGACGTCCCTCGACCGATCTGCCCTTTCGGCTGGCCGGAAAATTCAATGGAAATTAAATGAACAAGTTCGCTGCTTCCCGCGCGTTTGATATTCGGTGTCACGGCTACTTCATGCCAATATATTGCGTTTCTCATTTGCGTCCCGACGGATATCGATGGTCCGCTTGAAATTCTTGCGAACAAAGCCTCGTGTCTCGTTTCACCGCACAATTTTTCGGGCCAGCTCATTAAAATTAGATTAACGACATCTTGGCGGGCTACGTGCTGAAATCGAGGTTTTTCGATTCGTGCAAACTTTGCGCACACTCATTGTCTGTTTTTAATATCGATCGTTTTCGTGCTTCGTTCGCGATTCCGTGGAAATCCCTTTATTCCTGTAATATCGGAAATTTCAAAATTCAAACGAAACCTTATTGTCGTTAGAACAGTCAGTGTTTCGGTTACGAAGGATGTAAAATATCACGGAATCATAAAATATCCATTGACTTTATCAATTAGTGAAACTCCTTTTTATAGCTATTTTATGATTAAATTGTAATATGATACAGAAGAATTCAACTTTCAACTTGATATCCAATGCGAAGCTACGGAAACTCGGAGATATTCAAAGAAAAGGAAAGATACCTTTCGGAGAATGCAATTAAGAAAAATTCCATATTAAACACGATTAACTGTAAGTAATTCATAATCATTTACTCGGATTAACAACTGTGTTTCAACGCGTATCGATGATTATATGTATATTTTAATACAAACTCAACTTTTCGCAAGCACAATTAAAACAATGAAATCTCAGTATTACTATAAGGTAGAATAAAGGTTCTTAAGATTATTTATTATTATTAATACGAATAATGACAAAAATATGCAGTATACAGTAAATTCTAATTCATCTCTATCACGCGACCCTATATTTAATTTTCTTATTTATTATTATTAATACGAATAATGGCAAAAATATGCAGTATACAATAAATTCTAATTCAACTCTGCCACGCGACCCTATATTTAATTTTCTTATTTATTATTATCAATACGAATAATGGCAAAAATATACAGTATACAGTAAATTCTAATTCAACTCTGCCACGCGACTCAATGTTCAATTTTCTTATTTATTATTATTAATATGATTAACGGCAAAAATATGCAGTACACAGTAAATTCTAATTCAACTCTGCCACGCGACTATATGTTTAATTCTCAGCCCTTTTTACGACTCCACAACTCGGTTTTCTATTCAAGATTGGTCCCTTTTCTCTTTCGAGGAAATCCTTATAGACCTTTACTTCTTCCCACCCAGTGCTCGCTAAACATTCCCGACCCATCGGTGAATTGTCTGTCGTCAACGGTTCTTTCACTTCTCTGGTCCTTAAAACTACGATACCACAATAATACACGTGAATTCATTCTATATATTTCGCACATCATTACAATTCTCTGCTAAATTACACAATTTAAATTTTTCACTTTCTCACGATCTACCGACGAAACTGTGTCTAACAGTGTTCACTCGATTACGTCAAAACGAAACGATACTTTCAAAGCACATCTGGATTCAAGTAAACGTTCACCCGACACGGTACCCCGAATTTCTACGATCCGGCGAGCAATTCGACCGAAAGCAGTTCACGCAAACGCGCGAAATTTAGTTCGTCGGAAGTTCCGCCATAAGAGCGCAATCAATTTCGCCAGGCATCGCGAGCACCCTTTGAATTTACAGCGTGCCACCGGCTCGAATTACGGCGAGGCACGTCGACTCGCGGAAAGTTAACCCTTTCGCGGGCCAGGCCAACTTCCGGCCGCCTCTAATTGACTTCCGGACACGCGGAGACGCTCTAGCCTCGCGAAGACCAGCGCCCGGCCGCGTTAACCGCTCCTCTTCTGTGTTTCGATCCGGATTAACCCTTCAACTGCGGGTGTGGTTTATAAACCACATGCTAAAATTTTAGCCAAAAAAGAGTGTGATTTATAAACAACAAGCTACAATTTTTGCTAATATTAAATAACGACTTTAGTTTGTATAACACTGAAAATAAAAATAAAATAAATAGAATTGAAAAAGTCTTTTTTGGCTCTACAAAAAGTAGATTAAAGGGTTAACGATCTGGCTAGTGTGACACCAGCTCATTTGTACGTCAATACTATTGTATCGAAGAACAATAATAGAAAGGACTGAAACTTTCATTTGGGAGTTCTTTTTTTCTTTTAATTTTCCTCCCTCAAATAAAAGTATTTTCATTTACAGGTAACACCATTCACCTTAAAGCTTGAGTAACAGATAGATAGACATTAAGAATTAATAATACAGAATGCTTTTTTTTTTATTTTCAACTCTTTAAGAAGAATCATGTTTGTTACGTTAATTATAATGAGGATAAACAATTAATAATTTTTCAACATGAAGTTTTTGTTTCTAGTGTCTCCATTAATCCAATTTTACGGAAATTGTATGATGATGAATACGACAGGCATTAGTTTACGAACTGATTTATCGATTATTGTGAATTTTTATCTCTACGAATTTCATTAACTCTTTTAACGCGCAGTATGAAAGAGAATTGATGATACCATAAATTTACGGTGCTTAAGTTTCGTGTGTTAAATTTTCGAGACAGCTATGGAACTGAGATCAATAGAAAAATTTATTCTTTCCAAGGATAAAGCTAGTAAGTCATATATACTAATGGAATAACGGTTTTGGGTAGACTATGAGTTGGGTCTGACAGGTTGGAATTGAGTTGGGTCGTGGGTGGTAGAAGGTAAAGGATCTTTATGGGGTTTGTAAATGTACCATCGATGATATTGATAAACGATAAAAAACAGATATGCGGAGGATAATAGGAATGGAACAAAACTGATTGAATGATTGAGTTACATTCTTTTTTATTAAGTCCGTATCACCAATCATTATTGAGCACTTAAGAAAACTGAACGACTGAGGAATTTTGGGTGAACATGACTGAATGCATCGAGTGAGAAAGGTTTAGAAATAAATTAGAAAAAGGCTTAGAAAGAAAGTAAATGAGTGTTTGGAAGAATATGATTCTGAAGGAAGTAAGGACGTTGAAGTTGTTAAGTTTTTATCATTAAACTATTTTAAATATGTATATTATTAATATCCTAATCACTTCACTTTTATTTTACTCACATCTGAGCCCTACCATCTCACTCTACTGAATGAAGTAATGTAGAATTTTCCTATACATATATTAATAATATTCTAAACACTTCACTTTATTTTATTCACACCTGAATCCCATATCTCACTCTACTAAATGAAGTAAAGTAGAATTTTCCTATACATATATTAATAATATTCTAATCACTTCACATTTATTTTACTCACACCTGAGTCCCATATCTCACTCTACTGAATGAAGTAATGTAAAATTTTCCTATACATATATTAATAATATTCTAATCACTTCACTTTATTTTATTCACACCTGAGCCCCATATCTTACTCTACTAAATGAAGTAAAGTAGAATTTTCCTATACATATATTAATAATATTCTAAGCACTTCATTTTTATTTTATTCATACCTGAGCCCTATCATCTCACTCTACTAAATAAATAGAAGTAGAATTTTCCTATATTATTCTCGAACAAGCACCGTCACAATTGCTGCCCTAGATTTCCATCGCCCACGCTGAACATTTGTATAAATCCGCCGAGAAAACGCGTGGATATCATTGAGCTTCATTAGAGGGTTCCTGTTCGCGTCATCGGTGTGTCTCAAAGGGAGACGTCCCATCGAATCCGCTTTAGAACTCGAGATGCTTACATCTGCGGCAGCCATTAAGGCGCTCGAACGAAATCGCGTGGGCGGTCTTCTGCGCGCCGAAATTCAACGATACCCTTTATGCCAGCCTTTTGCCCCATGAAAATCCCATAAAGGACACATGTTGGATATCGCCTACTCATGACTTCCCGTCTGAAGCGTCATCGATCTTTTTATTGACCGTTGCTAAGCATCGTACCATTAATCTCTTGCGAATGTTTGCAACACAATATGCACAGGATCAAAAGTTTAGGTGTGTTTGTTAAATATTTATTTTATATCGAAGTGAAAATTATTTGAGATTTATAATTAAATTATACATGCATTATATAATTTTTATATAGACGCAATATGTATGGAATCAAAAGTTTAGGTGTGTTTGTTAAATTTTTATTTTATATCAAAGTGAAAATTATTTGAGATTTATATTTAAATTATACATGGATTATATAATTTTTAGATGGGCACAATAACAATAATTTATAATAATAATTAATAGGATAAATAAAATAATAAATTAATGTAATAAAAGGGAAAATAAAATTATCAAAATAAATGAGAAGGAATCAACTTATTTCTGTATGGATATTGAAATAAAAAATGCTCCTGATCAAATACAAAATTACGTAAAATTGTAAAAAGAAACCCTTAAAAGCATTTTTTTTAACTGCTCAAATTTCAAACATTTTCTTCAAAATAGTGTTCTACACTTTTTGTTTCAACTTCTGTGATATTCAAAATTAAAAGGTACTTATTAAAAGAACAAGCCTGTAGTTCGCGCATGCTACGCTCAAAGTTAAACGCTACAGAACGAAAGAATTGCTGGACAGAAATTTCATTCTATTGTGAACTCGCGTTTCATTTTGTTGAAAAGAACCGTTCATTTTCGTGACACGCATGTCCCACATTTCAGGACAGTCTTCATAATCCTTTATGCACGTGGCAATGACGTTTTCTATTTTAAAAACACGGAATTACTTTGACGAAAGAACGAGATTAAACGAGATTTTCGAATGTAATAAACCCTGTTGTTTCGCAAGCTTTTCGTTACAACTGGTTCACAAAATATAACTGCAGCTGTAACCAACAAATAACGAATTGCAACAGATAAATCGTGGCTGTGCTACGGACTCGTGATTAATCGAAAAGTAAATCGGATAAAAATACATCAGACGTTTAACCGAAAATAGAGAATATTCGAGTCGGTGGCTGTGCCGCTTAAAACTTCCGTTTTAATGTTTCCGATTCATCAAAATAAATATGAACCCGCGAAAATTCTGCCCGTAAAGTCCGTTCCACTTTTTTCTTCAATTATCCACAGGATTTACATGTTTTTAACAGTCACGGTTCCTACGAATGAAGCTTGTTTCCACGAAACGAGGCACGAGAAACGTGGGAGGAATCCACCGTTGACCAAATAAATCGTAAGACATACAAATTTGTCGATCTCGCTATTCCATCGCAGCGGAACAATCAAAATTTCAAAAACTGAAACAACGAACCTAACCTGACCAGGTAGCAGATACTGTTGCGCGGAAGTTCTCGTCTCTTGAAATCTCATTCCGCGAAAAATAAATCGGTAAACGAGACCCCGATACAACGACCAACTGTTCACTCTTCTCTTGAATTCTCTCTCCATCTATCTATCTCGTCCTCCTTCTATTTCTTTCTTTTTTGTAATTTCGACGTGGTCGTTTAATGGACGATTGCTGGCTCAAAGGACTCAAAGCAGCGCCAGCAGACGGAAGAGGCGGCCGTTGTTGGGTGAGGGGGGTTAATGGTATCGAAGGGAGAGAACGGAAAAGGGATAAATTTGAAACGAGGAACGGTTTGACGTTGAACAACCAGGCATGCGGGCAGTTTTTTCGAAATTTGCCTGGTTGTTCCGTTATTTCTTCTTTCTCTCTCACACACACGCACACACGCTTTTTCCATGCTTCTCTCTTTCTGTCGACGACAGTGCACCAGATTTATTACACGCAACCGAATATTTTGACGGTTTCACGCTCAGAATAATTAATCCGCACTTCTGTTTCCGGTGTTTGTGATTCAGTTCACTTTTTGATCGCGTTGGAATTCGTGATGAAAAATGTTGATTTTTCAGTTCAGTTTTGTGACATCGCGAAAATGATTGTTATCGGTGTTTAACACTAAATAATTAAACTTAAATTGGTGTTACTCTGTAAGTAATCATTCGACTACGAATTAAAAACATGTATATTTTTATGTTTCCCTTATTTATTTCGGAAAAATTAGTGTAACTCAAGAGAAGTATTATAATATTTTAATTAGAAGATAGGAGAGTGATACAAAATTAGCCCTTGCAAATTTGGCAGGTGTTAAAAAATTTTTGCAGATCTCGAATTTGTAAAACTGGCAGTAGTCTATTAAATGAATGTTTAGTTATTTAGGGTTAATTTATACGTCCAGCCTGTTAA
Source organism: Tetrapedia diversipes (assembly GCA_033822845.1). Taxonomy (NCBI): domain Eukaryota; kingdom Metazoa; phylum Arthropoda; class Insecta; order Hymenoptera; family Apidae; genus Tetrapedia; species Tetrapedia diversipes. The sequence goes on along the minus strand of JAOPTO010000562.1, from coordinate 117,291 downwards.
GCTTAGGAATCTTTAGAAAGCATTAACGATAATAATAATAAATATGGTAAAATGAAACAGTAAACTATCTGAGATATTTCATTATTCTAAGATTTATCCACTCTCTAAGATATTTTATTACTTTATTATTACTTTTTTTTGAGTATGCCGTAAATATCTAATGTCTATGGTAAGTAGACCGCTAGTTTTCACGCAAATTCGAAATTTTATAAACATAGCCAAAAAAAAACGATCCGTTTCATTCTTCAAATACTACTCAGTCTACTATACCTGAACTATTTTCTATATTTCGAATGTAAATGTACATTCTGTACCTTACCGCACACTTAAGCTCTCTATAAATGCGTGAAAATCCGCAGTCTGATGAAAAATAATAAAAGAAAAAACTGTATTAATTTTTATTTTACTAATTTCTAAGATTTCACACGAAGGAAATTCTAATTGTCCTTTAATTGCCCACAAAATGTTATAGGAACCCGTAGGAAATTAAAAATCTTCTTATTCTACGTTTTTCAACGAACTCGAAGGAATTCAAGCAAAGATGCTTCACAGAATTCACCGTCGAAACTCATATTATATTTCAGCGGGGGAAAAGTGGATCATGGTACGGCGTCTGTACATATATTGAAACGATAAAGTGAATGCTGGTTGCAGCACGCGACCGCAGAACTTTTAAACTCGTTGCGATGCCCGCCGAACGGTACGGTCAAATATCGGCAAATATTTCAATTAGTTGCACGGGCCCCGATAACCGATATCGACTTCCGCTCCCGGTTATTATGGCTTCGTAAATTTTGCAGCAGGTCCGGATAGTTGGCCGGGAATTTTCTGTCCGTAATCGTACCGGAAAACTGCTGAAGTTGCGGTGCCTATAATTTGATTAAAAACACGGAGATATATGGGAACAGGGCGTCGCAAATGCGCACCCCGAACCGTTGATGTTACGAAAGTGTATGTGGTGAGCGACGTGTAATTGAAATGACGATAAAATTCTTCAAATTGTATAGGAAGAATAATAATACAAAGGATTGATGGAAAATTGGTAAGAATAGAAATGACGATAATAATATAGGAAATTGTACTTTTACTTTATCATTTATTAGAGTGGATGGTAGGTGTGAATAAAAGAAAGTGAAGTATTTAGAATGTAATATATATTTAAATTAGTTTAATAGTAACAACTTAAACGACTTTTCGACTTAGTAATTATGACGTTCTCACTTCCTTCACAGTCAAACTATTTCTGCCTTGATAGTCAAATTCTTTCTGCCTTGGTAGTCAAATTCTTTCTGCCATAATAGTCAAACTCCTTCTGCCTTCACAGTCAAACTCTTTCTACCTTGGAAGTAAAATTCTTTCTGCCATAATAGTCAAACTCTTTCTGCCTTCACAGTCAAACTCTTTCTGCCTTGATAGTTAAACTCTTTCTACCTTGAAAGTAAAATTCTTTCTGCCATAATAGTCAAACTCTCTATCTTTACAGTCAAACTCTTTCTGTTATAATAGTCAAACTCTGTCTGCCTTGATAGTCAAATTCTTTCTGCCTTGATAGTCAAACTCTGTCTGCCTTCACAGTCAAACTCTTTCTGCCTTAATAGTCAGACTCTTTCTGCCACGCGTTCGCATTTTCCCTGCCATATATTTTTCCAAACACTCATTTCCTTTCTTTCTAATTATAACTTTTTTCTCCCTCGATGCTTTCGGTCACGATCATCGAAACTTCGTCAATCGCTCAGTTTTCTCAAGTGTTCACCTTTCGCACCTTAGAAACACTTGAGTCCAAACATCCTACGTATTATATAGTTTATTATCATAAATTGATAAGTACGAAAAGAAATGTGTTCAACTATTATTAAATCTATCACATGCTTCAAGAGAAGCTTCATCGCGAAGATTTCGAGAGATACTTCGTTCCCTTGCAAGAAGATCCTGATCCTTCTCGAGGACGCGAACGATTTAATGTTCAGCTAAGTAGAAATAATTGTAACGGTACAACGGTGCAATAGTGTGCACCACTTTGTTAATGGATTAAAGTTTAATGCGCGATATCGATTTCCGGTGTATATGCAAGAGAAGTTTTCCTTTGTCTTGTTGCACTTTGGCATTTCCTTGTCATTTTAGCGTTCAATTATATTAGATAAAATTATTGAGATTGGAGAAGAACGATGAAACGACACAACAGATTATTTAAACGAATGTTATTTCGTTGTATTTATGTTTGTTTAGAATGAGAGGGCTTAGGTTACTTCTCTTTATCGTGCTTGAAAAATCGGTGCATTTGGCGGTACTGACAATTGTTAAAAGCATTGCCGTGTTCGAGAAGACAGTTTCAGAAAAATATTAGAAAACATTACCATGTTGATCCTCCTGATGACTGACAAATGTCGAGAGGCCATTAGGAAAATCGAATTTCCGTAAAGAACGTACGTAGAAGAGTGGAAGTAGTAGTGGATTGTATGTAGTCAGACACGCCGAGCACTTAATAAGTGCATCCTGCATTGCACGTATTAATTTAAAAATTAAGGCGTGAAATAATTGTTAATACTAATAACAGATAATTTACATATATTTGTTATTTACTTAAGAATATCTTGAAATATTGATAAATAATAAAATTTGTAAAATTTCTGAAAAGGAAAATACGACTTCTTTCGTACAGTTTTATCGAATAAAATAGAGATTTAATTTCTATGAATTGTTATTTGTATTTTTTTTAAGATATTGTTTAAAATTTTCTACATAAAAATGTTCAAAAAGATTGATTTCTACATTTCTACCTCGTTCTCAAGCCCACACATTTCCGTGGAATTCTTCTTGAACTTAGCCTGTTATTTTCAGCTCGACTTACCCAATGATCCTTTTCCATTAAGTTTACCAACGCTGTTGCTATTTTTTTTTCTCACGACTCCCTCCTTTACGTGGGTTTTCCATTTTCTGTGTCATTCGTTCCATTCTGTTCAGCGCGCATACATACGTATTTTCTTAAGAAACTTCACCGACAGACACGTCGAATTCCATCACACAAACGAAAATAAAGATCTCGACCTCGGTAGACTAAATCACGATTCTTAAAATATCCATGGTTAAACTAAAAATCCGTACTTAATTTTAAAACGATAAAATATTGAAGCCTTTGTTAATCATATCATTTCAACTATATTTTTAATATTTTAATAAACATTTTTCAATTATTCAATTTCTACCTCTAACACCGTGCAAAAACTCTGTATATCAAAAATAACGTTTTACACTGTTTCAAATAAATTGAAACAAAAACTTCGTTTCCGTTCGCACAAAATTATTCTACGCGCAAAACTAAGTAAAAAATATGAGATGAAATTTTTTCATACGATATTCGATTTTACGATAATCAAGCTTTTAATTTCAATGCATATGCACTTTCTTCGCTCATTAATACACACTGCATTCAATGATTGAACTACACAACAGAATAATAAATAAATAATTCCACTTTCGAGTTACCCTGACAGGTAAAGCATCGAAACAAGTAGTACACCCTAAAATTCGTCAGACGTGGACACTTAACTGCAGGCATACCTCACGAAACTTCGAATCTAATTATCTCGAAAACGAAGAGTCACACGAACAAACTTCATCCCACCTTTTCTTCACATTTTTGCCTCTAGAACCCAATTCCACGGTCAGTGGTGTCTACGCCACCCAACACAATCACACCGGCCGCTAAAGCGAACGCGAGCTGTCGTTAGAGGGGGGGAAATGTCGGTCAACAGGCGTCCCGGCTAAAAGGGACACGGATAAGCCATTCGAGGGCTGAAAGAGGAGCGTGACACCCGCGTGAATACGTTCCAGAGCGACGAACGAACAACAGGCGAACAACGACGCGTGTCGTCAACGTCGACAAAGAGAGTCGATCGCGTGGTCGGCAGCTACAAAGAAAATTTTAACAGTATGCCCGCCTTCACACAGTGATTCGTGAATCAATCGACACGCCTCGATACCGTAACTAAATCCGGCTGATTTTACGGATAATCCCTCCGTTTTACGTTTATATTAACCCCTGCAAATTACGTGGCTGCCATGTGAACGCAGTCATTTGTTTGTATTGATGGTAATTTTAAATTGTCTGCTTCAGTAAGCGAGCCAGGTCGACAATGACAATTGGACTGAATGTTGGTATGAGTGGGAGGGTGTAAAAGGATGAGCGGGAGGACAAGCGGGTCACTGACAAGAAAGAAACGCGTGTGAAGAAGTATATAGTATCATGGTTTGAAGGATCGCAACCGGGAAAATGAAAGTGAGGTTCGATTAAACGAAAGCTAGGCTCATCAAAGAAAATCATTGGCGACAAACAATTCATCGATGGGTCAGCAATGTTTAGCGAGCGTGTGGTGGGAGAGGAGTAGGCTAGGGACGGTTTTCTCGAAGATAAAGAAACGAGTGTTGAATGAAAATCCGAGTTGTATAAAGTTGTATAAAGAGTTGAGAATTGAACATAAAGCAGCGTGGTAGAGTTGGATTAGAAATAGTCGTACTGTCGGCATTTATAAGTTAGGAATCACAGTGTATCGTATACTTCTGCTATTGATCACATTCATAGTAACAAAAATAATGATAATAATCATAAAGCACTTACTACAGAAGTGAAAATATAATAACAGTGAAAAATTGATCGAGTGTTCCTGCGTGAAAGTTATCGTTCGGTCATTGTTAAGTTTATTAATTTTATCATCACTGTTTTGCCCGTGAATTATGAAGTTATAATTAAGTAAAACAGAAGACCTAAGTTTTAGCTCCACTTCCATCACGTGTCCTTAACAATCGTTTGTATGATTTGTTGATAGCCTCGATTCCAAAAAATTCACAAACGACGTAACATTCGTATTGCGATTCTGCATCGTCTGTCTGAACTCTCCCATTTAATTTCACATGTACGGTCGATATCCGTCGTACGCGAATCATGATCCACGAATCACCGTACGCGAACGAGGTGTGCGTCGATAACGCGGAAACATGTTGATATCCAAAGCCTCTCTGGCTTTGTCTCCGTTAACATGGACACGTCGATTTGGGAACGCGTGAAGTCTCGTTAATTGCCAACGCGCGCCATGGGACGTCGCGCGACGCTTTGCGTTTCGTAAAAGGAAATGTTTAAAGAGAGACGAGGCGACGAACGGTTCTGCTGAAAAACAGAAAGCTTCGTGCATGGTGTTTGAAAAGCAAACGGAGCTACGTGTTTGTTCGAAGCGTCTGAGACAATCGGATTACGGTTGAAAGGAACTGACGTAACGGGTTAGAACTCTGCGATCCGACGATGGAGCACAATGGGAGCGCAGAGATCAAGGGGAGCAGGTGTAGAATCGTGTCGAACTGCGTGAACAATAACACGGTTCGTGGAATTCCAATCGGGCAGAATTCTGACCGAGTATTTTAAAGCACGACGCATGTTAAAGATAAGAAGAAGGATGAATCAAGGATGACGTTAGTTCAGAAGTTTCTTCAATAGAAAATTCGTCTCACTAGCTAACTCCTCGCGAAACCATAGTACAATTTTGCTGTACACTTAACGTAGCGAACACATACAAAAGTTTAATATGGGAGCTTAATGTAGAACATAGTTTTATGGTCTACAAATATTGACTACACATACAGTTTTATTGTTATCATGGCAGAACAATATTTGTCGATTAGCACAGAATGCAAATTTTGTTTATTATACTATTTTTTATTAATTAATTAATTTATTTTCTTTAACCCTTTGGTCTCAGACGAGAACACAATGTAGCACATAGTTCTATCTATGGGCTGCAAATATTGACTATACATACATTTTTATTGTTATCATGGCAGAACACTATTTAACGATTAGCACAGAATGCAAATTTTGTTTACCATGCTATTTTTTATTAATTAATTTATTTATTTTCGTTAACCCTTTGGTCTCAGACGGGAGCACAAAGTAGAACATAGTTTAATAGTCTGCAAATATTGACTACGCATACATTTTTATTGTTATCATGGCAGAACAATATTTGTCGATTAGCACAGAATGCAAATTTTGTTTACTATGCTATTTCTTGTTAATTAATTAATTTATTTTCTTTGACCCTTTGGTCTCAGACGGGAGCACAAAGTAGAACATAGTTTTATAGTCTGCAAATATTGACTATACATACATTTTTATTGTTATTATTGTAGAACACTATTTATCGATTAGCACAGAATGCAAATTTTGTTTATCATTGTTTATCTATTCCTTATATTATGAATTAGTTCGTTTAATTTCTTCAACTCTTTGTTCTTAAACCCTTATCCACTATCGTATACGTGGCCCGAGGAAGAAAAATGTTGAGTACGGCTGTTCTAGACGATTCAATTCCCCTCCCCGCGCCCCTTTAATCGAGTCCTTGAGGAGTCGCTTCCGGCATCGATCAACCCGCGAATCGAATTTCCTCGCGCGCTTCGCAGCTTCCGCTGTGCCCGCCTCGGCGGTTCGTGGATCGCGACATTTTTGTTTGTGCAGCCGCGAGTGCTACACAGGACTAATTAAACCCGAAATTAAACCGCACGGAGTATTTCTGCGATGCGGAGCGCGTCACGAGACCGCACACGTCAATCGATACCCGATCTGTGTCCCCCTTTCGCGATCCCCGCTTCCGCCGGAAAATTGTGCCTCCCTGTTTGTCCAAACACATTACCGCGGTCGCGGTTGTGGCTAATATTAGGTCCACCGGGTAGCCGCTGATAATTTCTCGGGAAATTAAAAGGCCTCGTGTTTCAAGCTGATTGTTTATTCGGCTACGCGCAGATTTGAATAAGGTGTAACGTGGGGAGGGTGACAGTCGCGATGGAACATTTTATTTATTCGCAGATTTGAATAAGATATAACGTGGGGAGGGTGAATGGAAAATTTCATTTTTTATTTTTTATTCTTTATTTATTATTATTTATTCTTTATTTATTCTTTATTTATTATTATTTATTATTATTTATTCTTTATATATTATTATTTATTATTATTTATTCTTTATATATTATTATTTATTATTATTTATTCTTTATTATTATTATTTATTATTATTTATTATTATTTATTCTTTATATATTATTATTTATTATTATTTATTCTTTATATATTATTATTTATTATTATTTATTCTTTATTCATTATTTTTTATTCTTTATTTAATAATTTTATTTTTGTAGGATGATCGATGGCTACAAAATTTACTCTCTGATTTTCTGTAAAACAAAAACTAATACCACTCGTGAGGCTTCCTATTTATTTTATTTTTGGCTGATAGGCGGTTGTTCCATCCTATGGAACTTTTTTTAAATATAGTCGATTCGTTTATTTTATTCTTCTGCAAGTGGTTCTATGTTTTTGTCACGCACTGTATAAAAGAACAACGACGGAATCAACGAAGAAGAAACGACAAACACTGAGCACGTTTTAAATGGAACAGTCGGTAAATTTCTCACAAAGAGGACTGCAATAAAGTTGTTGCGATTAGAATAGACAGTGGTATGAGCGGCGACTAGGCAGACGGTCAAAACGAAGTAGATTTGTCTTGAAATGGTCAGACAATTGAAAGCAAACGAGTGGATAAACATTTGATGTTGTACAACATTTTGAAATGTTTACGAAAAGCACTCCTACTTAAACATAGAAAATGTAGGGCGTAAGCAGGTAGTAGATAAGTCCCCTATAAGTCAGACGGCCAAATTGATTCACAAAGGTAATCTTTCCTTTCGGACCCTCGCAAAGAGACTGAAACAAGGGGATTACTTTTTCCTCGAAGATGAAGGATACAGTTGTTCCGAGCGGAGAAGACAGCAGAATCATTGTGAAAACGGAGAACAAAATTATTTCGGTCACGTAGGGAAACATTGTAACGAACAAACGATGAAACTCTCAACAAACACCACCCATATCGATCTTAATCCTTCGTTATTACTTAAACAAAGTATAATTAGCTAATATCTTTCAAACAATTACCTTTCGTAAGCGGTTTGCATTTAAATAAAATAATATCCTAACTATTCATCAAAGAATTTCATTGTCTGACATGTACAGGGATATTCTACTGCACACTTTTCTTCTATTCTCCATTAAACACTCTATCTGAGAGATCTTTACACGCTACAATAATATCTCAAAATAATAACACTCTGTCAGAGATAAGCAAAATTCACTTATACATAGGGTGAACCCATAAAAAAGCATTACCTCTGTTTTATTTTCAATAACGTGACAGATGTTCGAAAGGCAATTTAAACAATTTCTTCAGAGATTTCTTAGGAAAATTGTACATTAAATTTCTGACGAATCGTAATTTTATATTTTAGAACCATCTATTGCTCTACTCACATATTCATTGCCATGTAATTACAATCTTCCATAAAACCTACACTATTTTTTCTTTAATCTAACACGTTTGCTCGTATTCAAACCTTAAGCATAAGGATAAAAGAAATCCAAATCTGAAATTATTTATTGAAACAACGCATCACCACTTTCATATCACACAAAAGTTTAAGATCGAAAAATCAACGAAGATAAATAAATTTATTTATTGGGCACAAAATTCCTGTTCCACATTAATCGATAAAAATTGAATATACAGAAAATATTTGCAAACCATAAAATTATATTTCACGTCGTTCTCTCGTCTCAAATTTTTGTCCGCTGCTGCAAAATTTCGCAGCTTTCCACGACTCAGAATTTTAACTCCAAATGATCACTTGACAATTGCAAACGTGTACCAATTCTGCAAGTCTCTCAGCGAATCCAGTTAAAAAGGTAGCCAAAGACTCTGAGGCAATGAAGAATCGCAGAAAAGTGTCGAAGGAATTAGAACGAGGCAGGGAAGACGAAAATGTCGAAACAAAAATGGAACGAGGAGCACTTCCCTGACGTGGGGGAGCGTTGCTCTAACGACGGGAACAAACGAAGCGGCTGCTTTTTGATTAATGCTCCCGAGGAGGCGAGAAAAAGCGACTGTCGTGGATCCAGGCAGAGCTTGGAGAATAAAGAGAGAGCAAGTGGCGAAGCTACGTGGCATGCTGATTCATCGAGAGTGGTGTTCCGTTGAGTAACGCTTCAAAATGGACCCGTCGAAGGGGCGAGGTTCATAGAAATTGGGCGTGTTATCGCAGACTCGCTGAGATTACGCGCGCTGTTGGGAAATTCGTGGATTACACGCGCACATTAATTCTGTATTCCGTTGCAAGGGGATCACGAAAATAAATGGTAGTTGTGTAATAAACGAAAAAGGGGTGGGTTCGTGGTTACTAACGTTACGTGAGAATTATAGAGATGTGCTGTTAAATTTTGCATTGATTACTGAAACATTGTTGGAAGGAAGATTCGCGTAGCTGCATTGTGATATTACGTGCGTTAATTTCTAGCCTTCTGAATTAAAGTATCCTATATGAAATCTTTTCAATGTTACAGGTATTTTTTTAGTTTGAAAGTAAACTTAGAAAATTCTACGCACTTAGTGGTGATTTTGAAAGAATATAATTTATTTATCTTAACTGCTTTTCGAGTAATATTAGTAATCTAAGATAATTATAGGTAACTTATATCTTTTAAATAAGCTTAGAAAATTCTAAATGTTTAGTGGAGATTCAGAAAGAATATGTATTAATTTTCCCTAACTATTTTTCAAGTAGTGTTAGTAATTTAAGGTAATTACACCTCTTAAATAAGCTTAGAAAATTTTTAATGCTTAGTGGAGGCTTAGAAAGAGTATATATTAATTTTCCCTAACTGCCTTTCAAGTAATACTACTAATTTCAGGTAATTATAGGTAACTTATATCTTTTAAATAAGCTTAGAAAATTTTTAATGCTTAGTGGAGGCTTAGAAAGAGTATATATTAATTTTCCCTAACTGCCTTTCAAGTAATACTACTAATTTCAGGTAATTATAGGTAACTTATATCTTTTAAATAAGCTTAGAAAATTTTTAATGCTTAGTGGAGGCTTAGAAAGAGTATATATTAATTTTCCCTAACTGTCTTTCAAGTAACACTACTAATTTAAGATAATTATAGGTAACTTATACCTTTTAAGTAAACTTAAAACATTCTAAATGCTTAGTCGAGGTTTAACAAGAATATGTATTAATTTTCCTTAACTGTCTTTCAAGTAATATTACTAATTTACGATAATTAAAGATAATTAAATTCAGCTTCCTTTAATAAGTGAAAATGCTAAACAGAATATTTTAACTTATCATGGTAGAATTTACGACACAACTTAGACACAGAAACGAAGATACAACGTGACCAGAGTTATTTCGAAAAGTATAGAAATCGCTCGTATTAAAAATATACCAAAGCGTTTCATATTAAAAACCTATTAAAAGCGTTGTATGCTGGAAAGAAAGGACGGGATGGGCGAGAGAAACGTGAACGGAAGATCCTCGTGTGCGCGAATAACGAATGACTTCCGTTCGTGATGAAGGAACGCTGAATAAATTCCATTACACTGAGCAAATGTCGAAGGCGATATTACACGAGCTATTTTCGAAGGTTGGATAAATATTATTCGTTATTACCCACCTCGTTAGCGGCAACTCTTTCGAGTACACGGTACACTTGGCTGAAAAAATATTCATTTCCGCGTGGAATTCATGGATTAAGCAAACCTTTCATAAATTCCGGCACGGACAAACATTTTGCTAAAGGCGGCGCCAATTTTCGTTACCGTTCCCTCGGCGACGTGATAAATCGCGGGTACGTTCGTAACGAATGGAGAATTAATTTTGCCCCACACGAGATTCAACGGGAAACTGCAAGGGCAATCATGGTTGCACGGAGAAGAATTAATTTTACCGAATGAGAAACGCTATACGGATTCGAGAATCGAAAAAGAAATATCGTTGAAAAGAAATTTAAAAACCACGTTGGCATAATCTCTGTTCGATTGGTTTTTGATTTAATTTAGAGAATTTTTCTTGTCTCTGACGAGTAGGCCAGTAAAATTTCATTGCTTGTTATAAGTGTCAAAAATTTGATTTTTATATCAAAATACGAAGACAATTTTAGTTTGAAACACAGTCTTTAGTTTATCTCGTTTAGTATTCTTTTTTTAAAAAAAGCAACAAGATATTGAATGATAATAAAATGCTACAACAACTCAGGACAGGATCTATTGAACGATTTTTTATTCTTTTTCTGTTTGAAAATATCTGTCTATAATGTTTATCTCGAACGTCCAACGACATTTATAAACGTTAAACGGTTTAAACGGTTTATTTCACACGCGTGTGAGTAAATATCGAATATCGATTTGACAAACTGTGCAAATCTGTTGCAAATAATTATTTAAATCGATACAATAAATACAAAATACCCCCTTTCTTCACGCTACAAGGGTTAAATCCACCCTTATGTTCTCACGTTCACTTGCTCGCCGTCGCCATTCAACAATTTCAGTATCGTTAAATTCAATTACCTTGTGAACATCAGCGAAACTCGTTAACATCTGCCAAATTATTCCCCTGGAATCGCCTCCGTTTTATCAGAATCGCTCGAATTTATTATTCACACAGATGCAAACAATCCCGGGAGCCCCGCTGCGAAACGTTTCCCATCAAGAATTCCCGCGGCTCGTGGATAATTTACGCCCGTTTATCCGGTTGATCGTCAAACCTCGCCGGAAGTAGCGCGTGTATGGTTTAACCCTTTCGCTTCGGCTGTCCGGTCCGCCGAAGTACGCGTCACTGAACGAAAGCACCAGAAATATGCGCACTGTGCATTTTTCTAAGTTTTAAATAACAATTGTGTTGAATAAAACAATTGTTGCTCTAATGTAACAAGTATATTTACATTTTCAATATGAAAAGGCTTACAAAATTATTAAAATACAGAATTATTAAAATATAAAATTATTAAAATTATTAAAATACAAAATATATTTAGATGCCGCTTATAAGCGGCGCTCGTACCCACAGGTCATCTCGTGGACGCCGCCTATAAGCGGCACTCGAAGCGAAAGGGTTAAGGGCGAATTGACGCGAAGTTCGGCCGACGATCACGTTTCCGTCTTTATTAGGAAAACGACCGAGTTGCGCGACGGTCGCGAATAACGAAGCTGCTTCGACTTGGTTGCAAATCGAATCACCTGATAAGATTGAGAATTTCACGTGATCAGAATGGGTAGGATTGGATACGGTTAGAAGGTGGGTAAGAAAATTCTGGTGTTTTGCTTATGGTGTGGCCAAATTGAGGCTGGCGAAGGTGGAGGAGAAAATTAATTTCGTGAAAGTGCAATTAAGTTTGGAATGTGCTTGGAATATGTTGGAGAACACTGGCAAATAGATTGTGATTAACTACGATGTAGTAGAGATACATTAAGGATATATTAGAAATATGTTCAGAGTAATTTTATATATTAAAAAATATATATTGTGGGAATAATGTAATTAAGAATATATTAGTAGTGCTAATAAAATAATAGTAATAATAAATAATAATACTAATAAAAATAGTAATACTAATAAATAATAATACTAATAAAAATCGTAATACTAATAAATAATAGTACTAATAAACATAGTAATACTAATAAATAGTGGTACTATTAACAATATATTCAAAATAATTCATAAAAAATGATATAATTAAGAATACGCTGTTCCTTGAAACTTAAAAACATAGAAGAACGTATCAAAAATGTGTTAAATAATAATATATTCGTAGCTATAATCCTATTAAATATAATACACTCATTAATAGGTAATTCGTTAAGAACGAAATATTTCAAAAAAGTTTCATCCCTTTGAAAATCTCCTAGATTTTCGTTGAAAAACTTTAAAACACACAGCTTAATATCTGGTGTCGCGTAACGAATCGACGCACGAAATCGTCGAAACTGTGTTCCCCGACGCTTCATGCACTTTTACGCGATACATCCCGTCGGAAGCGACCGAAAGCAAGCGTTGAACGTTTCAACGTCGTCTCGCGAAGATTTCCCCCCAACCGTTACACCCACTTTACCTTGACACGTGCTTTGCATACGTCTGCCACCATGTTGTCCCGCGATCGATCAAAGCCCGTTCGACGAAATCGACGGAAACCAAATTCGCCGCGGAAAGTGAGGCACAATTGGCTGAGACTTTTCCGTTGCTGAAACCTCGACACATGACTCGGTAGAAATTCTGTTTCGAGACGCGATGTGAAGACGAAAGCAAGGAAGGAAGACGTACAACCACTTTTAGGGAGTCGAGTAACATGACAATGTTAGACACGACTAAAATTAACTTACATGCCAAAATTTATACTATTTTATTAGATTGTTAAAGTTAATTAAAAGACTAGTATCAGAAATTCATAGAACTTGGTGTCTATGACGGAGGGTAGAATTTGTTAATAAAAGTACAGCTCAATTTTTTGCAGACAAACATTTTATTGGCGAAACAATGGCAAATATTTTTAATCTCGAAGTAATTGTAATATGGTAATGTTAGACACGACTAAAATTAACTTACAAGCCAAAATTTATACTATTTTATTAGATTGTTAAAGTTAATTAAAAGACTAGTATCAGAAATTCATAGAACTTGGTGTCTATGACGAATGATAAAATTTGTTAATAAAAATACAGCTCAATTTTCTGCAGACAAACGTTTCATTAGTGAAACAATGGCAAATATTTTTAATCTCGAAGTAATTGTAATATGGTAATGTTAGACACGACTAAAATTAACTTACATGCCAAAATTTATACTATTTTATTAGATTGTTAAAATTAATTAAAAGACTAGTATCAGAAATTCATAGAACTTGGTGTCTATGACGGAGGGTAGAATTTGTTAATAAAAGTACAGCTCAATTTTTTGCAGACAAGTGTTTTATATTTCAAACAACTTCCAATCCCTTTTTTAATCTAATCTGACTTACAACCTAACTTCTACTTAATTCTAATCAGCAATTCCTCTATTTTAATTGATAAACGAATAGAAATGGCGGAATACCAGAATATAATAGAACGATTACTTTTCCATGTAGCAAACTTCATTCATTTAAATCGACATTAATTTATTAATTTATTAATTTCCGTATCTCTTTTCAACATTTTAGAATAAAAATCTAGAATTAAAATTCAAATGATGAGTGTTCGGATAAAGGGCTATGTAATTTATTTTCATTGACTCTTCAGTTTCAGTCGTGAAACTTTTCTCCGCTACTGTAAATTGATTAATTTACTCCCGTTGACTCATCGATCTTAAACCTTTCTTCGCCACTGTAAATTAATTCATTTATTTTCGTTGACCCTTCGTCCTTAAACTTTCGTCCTCAACGTCCAAAAATGGCACTTCCAAATATCTAGAAGAGTTCGACCCCCTCCCTTCGCAGCAACGATAACTCAATCCAAACAACGTGGAACCTTCCGCAATCAGTTGTCCCCCGATTCAATAATTAAATCACGTAACTACGATCCGTCATCCAGCAGCGAGCTTCCAGAACTGTGCCTGCAATCGAGGCGACCCCGAAAACCGAGTGTGCCCACGAAATACCGTCGTGTCACGTCTAACAAAATAGGCCGCAAGATACACAAGCGTTTCAACCCCAAATCGAATCGCAAAGGCACACAAAGGCAGAAAAAGAAGGTGGTCTAACGATAGGTGGTCGATCGAAGGAACGGTGCTCTGTCAGCCTCGACAGTACAGTGCCGGCCAAAAGTTCAGATGGCGCTACGAATATTCGAAAAACTCGAGGATTTCAGAAAAAAATTACCTAAGTAGTGCAATCACTGCTGTTTTTAAAAATATAGATAGTTATTGGTAACGATATTAATTTTTGATGGATGAGAAACAGAAATAATTAATCATTCGAGTTAATTTGAGGTTTATGTATTTATTTATTTATTTATTTATTTATTTTAACGGACGGAAATCCTTTGGTTTACAAAACAGGAAGGTTAGTAGGTGAATAAGATTGCGTATAAACAGCGTTTGAAAGAAAAAGATAGGAAAAAATTGACAAAGTTGCAGATAGATTGAAGTGAAAGTAGAAGAATAGTTGAATGTACAGTGTTGTTCATAAGTATGAGGACAGTTTCGTATAAAATGTGACAATTCGGAAACACCTTCATGGTTAACGTTGTGATACCTTGTTAAGAAAAATATATGCACCTATCGAGGTACAATTATTTATTAGGTATTTGTGTAATTATTTTATTCACTTCCTAAATTTTAGTCGTTAAAAACAGTGCTATATTTGCAAGTATATCTATTATAAATACAGCATTATAATACGATATAAGATCAATGAAAAAATTAATTCAATCTTCACCAGTCTTTCAGCATTAAATTCATAAATATCGCCTAATTTCGTCCTAAATATTAAACAGCTTCTACAACAACACTTTTTTAAACCTTCAACTCCTTATGACAGTTTCCAATATCAGTATTAAAAGTGTACAATTTCCCAAATTTTCATTACAACATTCATAGCCAAGAATCTAAGGTGAACAGTAATTTAAAAAAAAAAAACGTTATAAATAATTCTCTAATGGCTTAACTCTTCCTAAGTGTCTTAATATTTCCTGTACCGTAGGTGCAACCGGTAAAGCGGCTGGAAACTTTTGAACGGTAGTGTAAGCTCCATCGATTTCGCATGGGGGCTGCTCGCCCCGCGATATTAACCCCCATGGCGTTGGTGCACGTGGCTTTTTCGGCGAGATTTCAGGCCCGGACGAGAGAGCATGGCTAAGAATAGGAGGGAAGCCATGGACAAGGAGATTGAAGGCGAGGAAAGATGAATAAGCCGTGAGAGAGGGGGGGGCAGGATCGCGAAGAAAGGGGCGACCAAAGGACGTCGAACTCGTGATTTCACGGGATTTTGCCGGAGCTATACACGAAAAATGAGAACACGGTGTTACACTCGCGATTTCGGTTCTCGTTTAATTGAAAATTTCGATGAAATATGGTTCAAATGGGTTTGAACACTTTATGAACCTTAATTCATTCGTTACACAAAGTTATATGAATTCTGTGAGAGAAAACACTTTTCTTAGGTTTGTTCAACAGAAAGTATAAATAAATCGGAAACATGAAACTTCCAAATTTTTTATAGAGCTATATTGAACCATTGAACTAACCTGAACCTAACCTGAACCTATCATGGACATGCTGAAGCATGTAAAATTTATTGCTAGGATTATTATGATCATTACGACAACAAAGATCACTAATTTCATCTTTGGTAATTGTATTGGCAAATTTTTCTTGCGAGTATATAAAAGGTGCATTCTAAAGTTTTTCAAAATCTATCTAATTTTAACTAATAAATGCAGTAATTGTTCATAAAACGTTGAAATCCTATGTGTTAAGCGTTTAAAATTTAGCAGATGTATATAGACTTTTGTGTCTGACTGTATATAATAATATTTTTATTAGCGGGGCCAATAATACGTAAATTTTAAAGCAATATATATAATTTCTTTTTTAAAGGAATTTTTGGTATACTGTGCATATATTTAAAATGTACATTATAGATGAAAAGGAATAAAACAAGGTCTAATCTTTATTCAGTTTTCATCTATTTAAAAACGTGGCCTTGTGTGTTCAGGACTTGTGGTTGGTTTACGGCTGAAAGTATTGATCACGCGTGAGATATAAGTTTTTGGGAGGATATCACTTATCGTAGGTAGAAAATAAGGGGATAAGGGTATGGCTTTAAATCTTCTGCAGTTTGACCAAAATCTGGTTTGCCTGTATTCGTAGGGCTTATAGAAATCTTAATTTCTTTCAATTTACAAGACATTTAGTGGCGCAAGGAAAATCTTTTAAAATTTCAATCCATTCCTTTTATGTTAGCTTTAATTAATAAATTCTGCTTCCCAGAATACTTCTAGTAATATTCACTTTAACAAATAAATTTATTCCATTATATTATCTCTATTCATTGATATCAAATATATTGAAAACCTTCTAAAACCTCAATTCCCTTTTTTTAACCAACAAATCCATGAACCCCCTCGCAATTTATTATCCACAAGATTACCATAATCCTTAACGTTCAGGTACAGTCTCTGCCTGTTTTACAAACTGTTCGCCGGAGTAAACAGAATTTACTGAAACCTTCCTCGACCACCGATCTCAGTCAACTAATCCACCAGAGTTCCCTCTGGCAGCCGATTCGCAAGGAAATCCAGGCGCCAGCTTTAGTAAACTCGATTGCAAGGATTCCTCGATACAACAAGATACCACGACACGGATGGAAAACCAGTTGCTCGGACGAGGGACCGGAGGTTACACGGGACTAACACGAACCGTGCCTAATTCCTACGGATCCCTCTTGTAATCTATGAATCTTGCGGCGGGTTTACAGTACGCGCGACATCGGCATGAGAAACATTGATTCTGACGTATGCACGTACATATGTATTGTAGCATCGTAGTTTTAACACTTAGCCGACCGAATGGAGAGATCTCCCATTTTTTCTTTGATAAAGAAGTGCCATTGATTCCATTTACTTTTGTTATTAGTTAGTCCTAAGCTGATGTTGAATTTATTAAAAATTGTATTTTGGAAAATTTATGAACAGTACTAGTTCAAGCTGTGGGCAAAAGTTCAAGGCCAAAGGGTTAAAGAAAAGAAATAAATTAATTAATAAGAAATAACAGTATAAATAAAATTTGTATTCTATGCTAATCAATATATAGTATTCTATCATAATGGCAATAAAAATTAAAGCCCAATTATACACGTTTCAACGAACGACCACATCGGATTACTTAAGTTTGCCATTTCATAATGGTACATTCCCCTTGTCCTGATCCCCATACAATAAAAATGAATACATAGACAATATTTGCTTATCATAAAATTATATTTTACATTGTCCTGCCATCTTTAACTTTTATCCGCTACTGTAGCGGAGTTCAACGAAGATAATCCCTACAGTACGGACTGAAAAACGAATCGAGGCTCGTCGAACTGGGGTAGCACGAGCGTACCAATGGCCGACCCGCGGGACCGGCATTAGTTCGTGGCCCACAAAATCCGGAATCGTGGCCGACGCGTCCGGGTCGGGGAATCAACAGTTTGCTCTATCGATTAGCCGCGGCGGCCTACGAAAAAGAGCAGAAGCGTGACCTTACTGACAACACCGGGGGAATCTCGGTGGAGGAGAATCTAGGCTTCCTTCCACGTGTCGAGGGGAGCACGTTTCCGTTTGCACAGCGGACAATGCTCGAGACAGGTACTCGAGGAGAGGAGAACGAAAGACAAACGATGAGGGAATATTCGTGGTATAATATACAGACACTCGTCGACATTCGCACACAATTGGTTGCTGAAAGTGTGTGCGAACGTTGAACGTTCGAAAGTAGAGGGATGTAAAAAATATACACACAGAAACTGTGTTTTAAAGTATTGATTGGAACAACACTGTAGACTGATGATTAAAGTCTGTTTAGTCCCGTCTGAGGGGACATCCGACCACAGAGACTTAACCCTTTTCACTCGAGGGGTGACTGTTAATCATCTAACAATATTAACTTCAAAGATTTTCAATGGCAAAATATTTACTAAGATTCACTTATATTAAATTAAAATACACGTTGTATATTATATTAACACTATTCCTACCATGACCGGTCAAATGACCGTTTTTAAAATTTCGATTAGAATTTCACATATACAATGTAATCGAATCGCCTTTAAATTTTAGACTTTTCCTCAAATAAACCTATAATGCATTTTTCAATATTCACTTCTTTTTTCATTGTTTAGTTTCTGAGAAAAACTTGTAGTCTGTCTTACGTGGGAATGTCGCGATAGGAATAGGTATACGTGAAGTGTCGGTAGGAATAGTGTTAAATTAATCGCCGAATAACATAAATAAATTGTAGAATATTCGTAATCACGTGCATGTGATACACAGAAATATAAAAAGTATGTGTTTCGAGATAAATCTAACGAGACAACATTTCAAAATGTTCTAAACAGTATTTAGGGGATGAACAAATTCTTATTCGGGTTCCATTTTTTAATTGTGTTCATAGGAACACGAGTTCAGTGATTAAAGTGAACGAACATAATACAGGGAAATGTAATACAGTGATATTCAGAGGGCGGTAAAAAAGTTTTCTGCGAGCCCCGTATCTTTGACTGTGCTTATAAAATTATGAGTTTGCGTAAAATCTACTAATAGAAAGGAATGAAGGCGTATAATGCGCGGGAACAAACAAAACATTGTAATTCTAACTGAAACGCACAAGCGAAAAAAATAATGGTTTATTCCATTAATATGAGCTGTATATTCCAAAAATATGAGCTGGCGTAAAAAGGAAGCAACCTGATTATTCATACTGTGGAGCGCAATACCTAATTAACCACAAACAGTACATGTATTTCTATTAATATCAAATTTCCCTTCAAAGTAATATTCTCAACCTAATTTCACTAATTCAATCTCGTCAATCACGATTTTCATTCGCATGGTTACACCCTCCCCCCCCCGTTCGCCAAGTTATCGATTCCTCGATATTTCGTTATCGTCTGTTCCAGTTCATTTATTTAAAGCTACATCTACCGACTAAGACCGGAAGAAAAATAGCTGTCAGCCTCGCCGTACACCTGTGCTATCACAACAAAGGCTAATTGTGTTCTTTTGAAAGAACAAGAAAAACGAAAGAAAAAACAATTTGACAGACCGTATTATAGGAAAGGTTATAAATGAAAAAAGGAAAAGAAAGAAGAGTGAATAAAATGATAAATATACGTGTATTTAATAAAACTAAGACGACACAAACGAACACAAAATAACAAACTACGCCTATGCTTCTTAAACTACACAGTTCTTTTCCCTACGCTGGCTACTTCGCTTCTCACTTCACCGTCCAATACTTTCTGTCTTCACCGTCTAATACTTTCTGCCCCGCGCTCGCATCTTCCCCGTCATATACAGGGTGTTCGGACAGCCCTGGGCTTAAATTGAAAGAGTAACTCCCTGAGACATTCTAAGACGAAAATCAAGAGTAACGATTTTGCGTTTGAGGCTTTGTTTACGAGTTATAACTAATTAACGATATCGTTTAATCCGGACCGTTCGACTCTTGAGAGCGGGTAACCGAGGCAACTCGGTCGGTAACGTCGCTGAGTCCACAGTGATGCTCAAGCGTCGTTACGGTCCGGATTAAACGATATCTTTAACTAGTTATAACTCGCAAACAAAGCCTCAAACGCAAAATCGTTACTCTTGATTTTCGTCTTAGAATGTCTCAGGGAGTTACTCTTTCAATTTAAGCCCAGGGCTGTCCAAACACCCTGTATACTTCCAAACACTCGTTTCCTTTCATTCTAATTGTCAACCTTTCTCACTCTACGCATTCGGTCACGACTACCCAGAATTTCTCAGTCGCACTGTTTTATCAAGTTCTCATCTTTCACGCCTTAGAAACATTCGAGCCCAGACATTCTACGTCCACACGACAATCGCCCAACTCAAGTACTCCTCTGACTTTTCTAGCCTCGCATTCGCTCGATCACATTACTACAGTATTAATTGAAGAAACAGAAAAATACGAAGGAAACAACGTTTGTACGTGCCAGTTTTCGAAAAGCTAACAACAGCCAAGCGAAATTCGATCCTATTTTCCCGACCCAATTTTCGACCGAGTTGTTCGTCACGATTTTTCCGACTGCCTCTTTTGATATTTACCACGTGCTAATAAATCTCGACGGAAACCAATACTCTGCCAGACTCGAGGCGCGCGTTGTTTGCAGAGCGACGAAGAGCAACCGTATGAAATATTTCCCAGCTGAAACGGGAATTTGACGCGTTCGAGCGCTCGAAACGAAATACGTGCCCCAAATTTCCGTCCCCGTCTTAATTTTTGCATTTTTTATCGATCACGCTCTAAATTTGGTTCGACACATTAACACTATTCCTACCACAACCGGTCAAATGACCGTTTTTAAAATTTCTATTAGAATTTCATAGATACAATGTAACAGAATCGCCTTTAAACTTTAGAATATTCCTCAAATATACGTATAATACATTTTTCAATATTCGCTTTTTTCTTCATTATTTATTTTTTGAGAAAAATTTGTAGTCTCTCTTACGTGGGAATGTCACGATAGGAATAGGTATACATGACGTGTCGGTAGGAATAGTGTTAAATATGAACATAACAATGAGTTCTACTTTAAAAAAAAAAAAAAGCTTTTCATGGTAATCCGTCTGATTAATCACTTTTTCTTACAAAAAAAAAAAAATCTTTTCTACTGCTTTACGATTTCTACTCATAAGTTTTAGAATATTTTCTATGTTCGCTTGGAAGAATAACAGAAGCAACACTCATGAGATAGATTAAATAAAACATTGATTATTTAATAAAATTGTGCTGCATTTGTAGAGGCGTTTAATTTTTGAATTTCTTTTTTTTTCGTTATATTAAACTTCCGTGATTCTGCTCCGAATTTTGCAATGGTCGTGAAATTGATCGAAGGATAAAACGAAACGGTTCCAATCTATAAATTTACCGTTTAATTGTCTTTGTAATAATTCGCGATCGTCTTTCAGATCTATATCAGCCGCGAAACTGATCAAACGGTACGCTATAAAGTAGCTCTCCAATCTGTAAATTTACCGTTTCATTATTTCCACGGTATCTCTTTGTGAACTCCCAGAATTTCTTCGCTAATTAATGTAATGTACAATGCGTCTAATGGACAAGCTAAAAAAAAATACCTGGTTGCTCGCTTGAACAATAATACCAGCACTTTATTCAAATTAATAATCACAATCAAATTTCCTTTGTTCCCCATACTCGATAACAATTTATACGTCCAACACACGGGTCTCTTATAATTAACTTAACTGTCCGCGTTTAATCGGGATGATCAAACTACGTCGAATTCGTTATCATTCTGTATCGCACAGAAACGAAGAGGTGACCGTGTACCCTTTTAATTCACCAGCGTGGAAACAATTAATCTGACGTCCGTCGATCCGTCCGGGCTGAATTATCGTCGACTTTATCCCTTGACCGAATTTCAAGCTATCGAAAACGACGACAAAGTTCCCTGCAGCCCTCAACAATCCACCCCCCCTCTTCATTCGCGTGTACAAGCGGCGAAAGAGAGACGGAACAACGTCGAGCAACGTCGAACACGGTCAATATCAATTTTATTAATTTCCCATCCCCCCGATGTATCTCGATTTTATTGCACGGAAAAGGAGCTTTCCGCCCGCGGGAGAAGAGGGATCACGAAGGCTGTGCGGTAGAGCCAGCCAGGAAAACAGCAATTTCCGTGTCTGTACTGCTGCCCAAAAGAAAAAAAGAAGAGGGTGGAAATCGGTAAGGCATGGTTGAATCAATTACCCATCTCTGATGGTTCCTCCCCCCGCTACGTCTTCGTGCCCTTTAGACCTCGTTTTTGCACGTAGTTGGGTTTAACGACTCGTTAAATTTTCACCCTTTCGCACGCCCCACCGCCATTAATTCAACCCCCTTTTTCGTTTGTTCCCCGTTCACGAGGTCCCGGCAAACGAACACCTCATTCCGTACGGGTTATCCTATGGCAATCGATGACCATAACTGTAGGAATGCGGATGCGAGGCTGGAAAAGTCGGAAGAGTACTTGAATTGGGCGATTGTCGTGCGAACGCAGAATGTTTGGGCTCTCGAGTGTTTCTAAGGTGAGCACTTGAGAAAACTGAGCGACTGAGGAATTTTGAGTGAACGTGACCCAATGCATCGATTGAGAAAGGTTTAGAATTAGAAAAAAAAGGAAATGAACGTTTGGGAGAATATATGACGGGGAAAATGCGTAGCGCGAAGCAGAAAGTATTGGACGGTGAAGGGAGAAGGTATTGGACGAAAGGTTTTGATTGTGAACGTAGAAAGAGTGTTGAAGTTTCTAAGTTGTAAAGTCGTTTCAGTTGTTTTTGTTAAATTGTTTTAAATATACTTTTATTGATACTTTAATCGCTTCACTTTTATTTTTCACACCTGAATTCCATCGATTGAGAAAGATTTAGAATTAGAAAAAAAAGGAAATGAACGTTTGGGAGAATATATGACAGGGAAAATGCGAGCGCGAAGCAGAAAGTATTGGACGGTGAAGGGAGAAGGTATTGGACGAAAGGTTTTGATTGTGATCGTAGAAAGAGTGTTGAAGTTGCTAAGTTGTAAAGTCGTTTCAGTTGTTTTTGTTAAATTGTTTTAAATATACTTTTATTGATACTTTAATCGCTTCACTTTATTTTTCACACCTAAATTCCATCGATTGAGAAAGGTTTAGAATTAGAACTTTGTGACCTTTAAGGTAGTTTGAATAGTTTGTTTCATCAAAAGGTGAAACGTACTTTCAAATTATTATCCTTTAGATTTTATTTATACGAAATCCGTGCAAAGTTTCAACGCAGTATTTACGACAATAAAGTTTCACGAAATTGTATTTCTTTCTTTCCCTTCCATTACAGCTGAATTTCTTTCTCTTGTAATGAACTGAAAGTTGTTGCACATTTATTCCTACTTTTTGTCGCGAGCATTCTCGCGTTCACGCGTAGAGCCGCTTGAAAATTAAGCTTGAATACGAATGCGAAACGGACGATAATTAACTTTTACTCCACTGGAATGTGAATTATTAACGCAGTCGGTCAACATTCGAAAAGCGTTCGTTGCTTATGAATTAACCGGATGAAAGGCGAAGCCAGCGTATTTTAAAGATTAGCTCCCTTAATTGAGGTTCTCGCGAGGCACCGCCGTAAAATCCGATTTGCTACACCTCCCAGTTACGCAAAGCTCCGCACCTTTGTGTCGCCATTATCTGCAGCCAGTACACATCCGGTCTAATGAAAACTGGCATCGATAGGCGTGAAACGATCCCCTGTCCTTACCCCTCTCTCAATTTCGTTTCCCGTGAAACGGAAACCAAACAAAAACTGACGATTTCATTAACTGCTGTTCTACTTTCTCAGTTTTTAAAGAAAGAACTTTGAGTTCGCACAGATGGAAGACTTTTAGTCATTTTCATCACCCCTTATAAATTATTATCGAGCATTTTATCCAAGATTTTGTTAGAAAATTATGATCACGTGGCCTTAATTTATATTGTGTAAAATCTTTAGAAAATGAATTGGGAGATGCTTTCTTTTACACTTTTATCTTTGTATAGCTATCTCTTTTCCTCTTTTCCTCGCTGACTAGGCGAACAGAACGGGTACATTTTGACCCAGCCATAAACACTATTGACTTAAAATCATTACCGATCAATTTCACAAAGCACACAAAACTTGCTCTCTCTAATTGCAATATTTACGTTTATTCCACGAAATTACAACCTTCCTCTTTCACCATCGTTCACGCTAAGAAAATTCGCGTCTCGATTCCAGTTTGTACAATATCATTGCATTCAAAAGCACCAAAACCGTTAACATTAAGTTTCACCAATGTTTCACCTTTTCTAAAGAAATAATTACAACGATTACCTCGAGTTCCACGAAGTTCCAACCTTTCTTTTTCACCATCATTCACACCACGAAAATTCGCGTCTTGATTCCAGTTTGTACAATATCATTGCATTCAAAAGCACCAAAACCGTTAACATTAAGTTTCACCAATGTTTCACCTTTTCTAAAGAAATAATTACAACGATTACCTCGAGTTCCACGAAGTTCCAACCTTTCTTTTTCACCATCATTCACACCACGAAAATTCGCCGTGGAACACTCGACTGGCGTTCGAAAGCCCTTGTGAAAGACGTCCCT
>JAOPTO010000562.1:0-85110 GCA_033822845.1 Tetrapedia diversipes | reverse complement strand
CAATAACAAGAATTATAGAAAATTAGCTGTTGCCCGCGTTTTTTTCTGTGTTATAGTGCCTGCTTCAAAATCGGTGGATTTACAAACAAGCATCCCTTATTTTACGCACTTGGGGATCAATTTTCCAAAAACGTTGAAATACGTTATTTCTTTACTTTTATCTCGATATACAATTTTGTTCATTTACCGTTAAACTAATTATCACCTTACGATCACGGTCGCGCGCTTAATTCGCGAAAACAAAATTATCCGCGCGTACCATAAAAACCCTGCGTCAGAGCTCTCTCGCTCACCTAACCGTTAAAATTTAAAGTTCCCAGGTTTCTGGCGTTAAAAACGTCCCCGGGTAATTTCCCGAAGGAATTCGATGTTCAATGCTCGCCAACGAAGAAGGGAAGCAACTCTTTCAGGCAGCTTCCTCTGTGCGCGAGAAGATTTCCGCGAACCCTCCCTCCGTTTCCGATGGACCTCATTACGAAAAGGGGTTGAATCGCGCGCGCGCGCGACCATGGAAAGGGGTGAACGAGGGGAAAATATACTGAGAATTATAGACATAGAATTATAGTAAGATACGATTATCACAATTTTGTATATATGCAAAATTTGAAGAGAATTGAATAATACTTGTTTAACCCTTTGCACTCGAATTTAATATGACCATGAAAACACCGCCAACTCGGAATTTATTGTTTTATTCAATCAAAACCAAACTTTTCCAACACGTTATTAGCAAACTTAGCTGTAACATTTCATGAGTATAATTTAAAAAAAAAATGAAAATTCTACAAAACATTTATTTATACAAATACAAATTTTTATAAAATACATCCCAGTAGAGCGATCCAAAAATATAATGTTATTGTTAACATTTATATTTACATATATGTACACAAAATCATGCCTTTTTTAAACCCTTGTAAAATGTATGACGTCGCATACGCTGAGACACACGAGTGCAAAGGGTTAATATTCGTATTTCTTAAGAAACTCTCTTAAATATAATTTAATCGCCATTAGAATGTGCGACATTAAAAAATTACAATTTCTAAACGAATTAATTAAGGTGAAGACACTTGATAGAACGTCGTTGGTGGTGAATCCAGCAAACAAGATTGCCGATCAATCTTGAACAAAGCTGGAAAGAAGAGCTTGGCAACGGAAGATACAAACAACTGACTGACAGGGCAATAACGAGGCGAAAATTGAAAGAAGTAGGTAAACAAGATGGAAGGAAGAGCCATGAACGGTTGCTTCCTCCGGGGAGGTAGTTTCCCTGCAAGCTAAAATTATTGGACACGGTGTTCGTTCGTTTCATGGGGTAAACAGGTAGGGGATGCTTGCAGGAGAGTGAACGCTCCTTTGTAAATTGATGCAATTTGTTTTTGGAATGGCCGACGTGCGAACAGGACTGACGGGAAATCTACAAATACCCCTCCACGGTTGAATCGAAGATCCCTTAACGTGGTCAGCTGTTCGATAAAAATCACCGTTTCGCGTGAAAAATTTCATAAAGCAGGGAAAAAGAAAGTTTTCCACTGAACTTCATTTATGGTTACGAAAATCAGGTTAAATCTCGTTAACCAATTAGTTTAACAAAATAGAACTTGGTCAGCTGTTCGATAAAAATCACCGTTTCGCGTGAAAAATTTCATAAAGCAGGGAAAAAGAAAGTTTTCCACTGAACTTCATTTATGGTTACGAAAATCAGGTTAAATCTCGTTAACCAATTAGTTTAACAAAATAGAACTTTGCCAATAAATTATGAGAATATTTATCGTGTCACTTTTATCATCATAATAACACCAACGTCGTCGTTTCATTCATGAATATTATTCCAAAGCAATATTACTTTAAAATTAATACGATTATTTAGTATAACTTAATTAGTAAAACTTCCTCCTTTGCCAGGAAATAACTTCCAAGCGAAAAGTTTTCTAGGCTCAACTTTCGTATTCTTGAAATGTTAAAAAATATCGAAATCGGTGTAAAAATCTTCAACATCCTAAACTAAAATTTCGTAGAATTAAATTTCAGTTGGAATCAAGTTCACTTTATTTGTCTCCCTTTCTTATTCTCGTTTCCTCGTAAGGTGGCTATCAAAAACCGTAGCGGGCAATTTCAACGGCAGTTTTTTCACGAAACGAGATAGAAAGGCTCTCTGAAAGTTCATTATAACCTTCTAGGTCGCCTCGTACGCGAAAAATGTCTGTTGAACGTTTCTACCCGGCTCGTATGCTAATCCTTTTTCCGCTAGAGGTGAAAGTGAACGCAAAAGTTGGAATAAAAGAATCGCGATCAAAGTCAAAGGGTTTTGTTCACGATGAAGCCACGTTCCAAGAAACGCGCGTACATTTCCTGTCACGGATACGAAGATATTTAAACCGGTTCGCGTAAAATGACTTTAGACAGCGTCTGGCTTGCAACGGAACTGATCACTGACAAGGACAAAAACGGCGCTACATTAAATTATGC
Source organism: Tetrapedia diversipes (assembly GCA_033822845.1). Lineage (NCBI taxonomy): Eukaryota > Metazoa > Arthropoda > Insecta > Hymenoptera > Apidae > Tetrapedia > Tetrapedia diversipes. The sequence continues at coordinate 82,638 of JAOPTO010000562.1, read as the reverse complement.
TGCAGAGATTAAAGGCAGTAAGCTTAAATTTCATCGAAAATGAAACGACAATGAAAATTGCGAAATTTCAACATCTCCGCCATTTTTGAACTTCCAAACAGGAAATTTTCTCGACTAAAATTTGATATTATTTGAAAACGTTACAAAGTATAGGAATTGGTAGAAAATTTTTGATATTCTAAAACAAAGTTCAGCCATTTTCTCTCATTTTCTACGATTATTCATATCTTGAACTATCACGTTCCAAAAATGTGTGCAGATGTGTTAAATTTTACGAATAATAATTTTTGCTGATAGTATTGATTACAAAATTAACATAATGACGATAACGTTGACAACGCTAATCGTTAAAATATTCAAGGAAATGTATCTCCTTTATTTTGCCCCTATTTCAAGGGAAGAAACCACCCTTGGAAATTCATAAAACAACACTTCGCAGATCATTCTTCCTGCATACCTCTCTTTCTAAATCATACATACTTCAAAATACCTAAAAAAGAAACCAACTTTGAAACTGCGCCGCAACCAGCAACACTTCTATCAAATAACCGGAAATGAAGCGCCCCTCCTGCCCCTGTGCCGTCACGCTCGCCAACTTACCAGCTCCCTATAGTACACAACTTCCGGCGCGAAAACGGACGCGAAACGAGCAAACGGTTCCCGACCAACAGGATGCGAGAAGTGGCCGCCGGAGGAACAAAGTTCGATAAGGGATACGAAATAAAAAAGGGGCGAGTATAATGGGGGTGAGTAGGGGAACAATGGCATTGGGGAACCATTCATCCGTCAAGTAAATCGGCCTGGGAGGGTGCGGGAGAAAGTTCGACCGATGAAATTTTATTTAAGATCCGCCGGAACGTGACGTTCGAGCCGGTGTGTTTGTAATAAATTGAAACGCGGACGTTAATGGCACGTGAAAGGGAAGATAAAGAAGATGAGGTTGAATAAGAAAAAATTTATAATGTAACGGTGATAGTATTGGGTTGTAAAAAAAAAGAGCTGCCCAGCGCAGGAAATATCGAAAAGATACGTTCTTAAAAATTTTGTTATATTTTGTTCCGAAAATTCGTGTCCACTCCTACTGTTGTTTATAAATTTCATTAAATTTTCTCTAAGTTTATAAATTTCAATCAAGATTAATTGGTAAGAAAGGGATCTGTTATAAAAAGTAACAGCTTATAAAAATCGATTTGAAGACTTCATTAGTTAATGGTTAATTGAGAGAAAATATTTTCTGCAACACCTTTTAATTGGTAAGTATATTAGTGGTATTTTAAATTTGTCATGTTTCTCATACTGTTAACAACATCGAGAGACAGAACTTATGCAGCCACTTAATATAATAGAATGTCGAAATTAATTTATTTTGGATTCTTATTTAACTTCGATTTAAATTAGTCATGTTGCTTTATTTAATTAGATTCGTTAAATTGCTTGACAATAATGGCAAAAATGACCAATTTATAATTTGTTGTAAATAAAACTTACTATTTTATGTATAAGTTTACGATTTCGTGCACTTTTAGAAATTTTCCATGATTTCCTGTAATAAATATAAATTAAGATTTGTGGGTATCTTTTTCATATAATTTTCAGTTTCATTTCTTTGTTGTAATTTCGTATACTTTTTACAAAGAGAACTCAAAATATTTTTCAGATTTCTATACTCATCCTCATTAAGTAAATTATTTAAATTTAAGTAATTTGAAACCAATTTCTCAATATACTATTGCGAATCTATTATTTTATTCGATCAAAAATATTGTTGTCAGGTTTCAAACTGAAAATTCACATTCTTTCGACTATCGTTTAACTTGAAGTAGCTGTTGAAAGGTGCAAACTGTACAGTGTGAATTCGTCACAAATATTCAAGGTGGTACAACCTCCGTCGACGCGACTACAGTTATCTAATACTCGAAATTGGGCCATCCGAACTCAAACAGCTCGAACTCAAATAACTTGGCTTGTACGAGCCAAGCTTTACGAAGCTTCGAAGCTAAGAGACTTCGAGTAGCCTTAGAAAAGCTTAGAGTTTCTGCGACTGATGAAGCGAAGCCAGGCTACCTCATCGATCTGAAATTATTAATTAACTCGAACATTTCAAGTTCCCGGGAATCTTTCGTCCCCGCGCGGAGTCTTCCGTTCCCCGTGAAAGAAACACGCGAATCTTTCTTGGAATCTGCTCGAGTCTCCTACGTCAGAGAGGAAGTTTAATATTCACGAGCTATGTGTATGTGGAAGTTTTAATTCAACGCGGTTTAACTTTTCGTTAAATCTTTCTTCGGCTCCCTGAAAGGGATGCTGTTTCCGTCGACCCAGATTTAACACAGCGAACAGGTAGGAAACGTTGAGAAGTTTCCTCGTGTTCTTGGTCGCATGAAATGTGTCATAAACCGGTTTTAAAATTTTAATTCTTGCCAAGGTAACTCGAAGTTCTGCGACTGTTTAACGAAGTTAGCGAAGAGACAGGTAAAAGAAGCGGAAGTCACCGTAGGATGAGGAAGAATTGAAAATTGTGTTCGAAACATCGCGAACGTTTTGCATTCGCGGCAAAAATTGCGAATAAAGTTTTAATCAAACTTTCGAAACGAACGCTCTTAGCTGAGGATGGCGGAGAGGCGAACAAAAGGGAAATTTTTGGACGGGGAAAAAGGGGGAGAATTGAAGGAAGGATACAGGGGAGATCCGTAGAAATTCGGCAGAGGAACAGTGCGTGGAAGGAAAGGGAGAACCGTCGAGGGTTGAAAAATAAAAGGGAGTAAATGAGGGATGGAAGGTGTACGAGGTACGGTCTGATGGAACGATGGGGGATGAATTTAAAAATTGTGGTGGAACGAGAGAGTAGAACAGAAGGTGTAGCATTTGAGCGAGGGTTTCAAATATGTCGGGAAAATTTGGTCTCAGAGGGTGGTAAAGTGTTCTTTGAAGGGGATCGTGTGACATACGAACGTCTTTGGTTGAATGTAAGAATAATTTAATCTTAAAAGCTTGTTTAATTCGCGTGAAATGATCCTCAAAGCTTATGCCAATTCCTTAAACATTAAACAATAAATGAACAGCAAAATCGTCAAATTTTGTTAATTACCGTAATTTTGCTGATTTTTGTGAAACCGTGATCAATTATTTCTGAACTAGAAAATCTGTTTAATTGGAGAAACAACAATCCTTCAAACTCGCGCCAATTTCTTAAATAGCAGAATCATCGAACTAATTGTCAATAAAACTGCACCTTTAAAGCGCTCTAATTAACTATATTGTAAGGATGCCTAAATTGTAAATCTCTCGAAGTGACTCTTTCGACAATGTTTATTCGACAGTGTATTATAGAGTCGCTGTTGGCCATTTTTATTTCTGCGAACGCGACCGGAGCGCACCTGTGTTGACAATAACATTGGCCTCTGTGTCGTCGCGGATGGGTCAGTTCGTTGCCCTCGACTATGTATACTGTCCAAATTCGGCTTTGAATTATTTCGCTTACAAACTAGTGACTGAAGCTTAGGTATTTTTAAACCCGAACACCTTCAAGGTATGGATGATTTTTTAAAAAAGTAAGTACAAATAAAAATAACGTAGCAAATAGTGTTGAAACTAGAGAATTACTTGAAAAGACCACCCATAACTCCGCAAAGAATTGAAAATACAAAATATAAATATAAACCCAAACACCTTCAAAGTATGGATAATTTTTTAAAAAAATAAGTACAAATAAAAATAACATAGCAAATACAGTTGAAACAAGAGAGTTACTTGAAAAGTCCACCTATAACTCCGCAAAGAATTGAAAATACAAAATATAAATATAAACCCAAACACCTTTAAGGTATGGATAATTTTCTGAAAAAGTAGGTACAAATAAAAATAACATAGCAAATAGAGTTGAAACTAGAGAATTACTTGAAAAGTCCACCCATAACTCCGCAAAGAATTGAAAATACAAAATATAAATAAACCCAAAAACCTTTAAGGTATGAATAATTTTCTTTAAAAATAGGTACACACAAAAATAACATAGTAAATGCAGTTGAAACAAGAGAATTACTCGAAAAGACCAACAACACTACGGCTATTGCTGCTACAAAAGCGAAAATTCTGCACCGCCCAATTCCATCCGCAATTTCACCCGCATCTCGACCCTCGCTACACACCGGGCGATGTGTTAAAAATGCCACCACCGAGTCGTGCAAAGCCGGACACAATGGGAGGGTTGGAAGGAACCGCGCGAAGAAGCGAGAAAACGACGGAGAAGAGAGCAGCGTAGGGTGGGAAGGGGCTGGCAACCGCGTCGGTCCAGGGATGATCCCGGCTGTGTCTATTTATACGGGCCAGGGAACTGGCGCAGCTACCTGTTGGCTGGCTCTCTGTGTACAGTCGCGGTAGTAGGGCGCACGCCACCCCTCTCAGTGTTCGCGAACAGAGCCCGGCTGGGCGCAACAGGGGATGCCTGTAACGGCGTACAGTAACGGACAAAAGTTTCACCACTCGCGCTGGCGAGAAATTCACGTGTATACCACGTCGTTGGCGATTCTGCGTGGCACGTCTTTCCAACGCAACTGGTCAACACGAAAAAACAACGTGAAACGGAACTGCACAACTGGCGACTTGGAATTCATCATGGAATTTATTCCACTTTCTTCATTCGTAGCTCGAGTCTCGACTTTCGATTAAAACGATGGCGGGGCAGGTACCGAAAAGTGGTAGTGGTAATAAATCGGGTATGTTTGTCAATTTTGAGAGGTAGCTCAAAAACGTCCAACGAATTTATCGTTTACAGTAATGTCCGCTTAACCCTTATGGCTCGAATTGTGCGTCTCAAGCACCATCAATACAATTAATAATATAAGTATTGCAATCGAAATTATATTACTTCTGAAGTGAATAAAAATTGTTTTGAATCACTTTAATATTGTGATTTACACGTCGTTGTAGCATTTAAAATCTGACGCTTAAAAACTTGCAAGTCAAAGTATGACGAGAACAAGCGATAGAGTAACTTCGATTCATGAAAATTTCACGCGCTTGAAACAATGTAATGTTTGGGACAAAGAAAAATTTACCCTGTTTTAATCACAGATTAAAGCTGCCACTTACTAGTTAGTCGCGTCGCAAACAACGTTAAACTTTGTCTTTGACCCTTTAACCAGTGACGTGACATAAAAATGACTTTACGTGTCAAAGACGATGGTGAATTTTCACATTTTCCTTCACACCCTTCTCTAACATTAGTGAGTTCACTACTCATCGCATAATTAATAAATAGACAATAAGAATAATAAAATGTAAGGAACTGAAAATTTGCCAAAAACGTTTTCCATTTCAAGGATACGCAATCATTCTATTGAAAACATTTAGCGCATTGAAAATTCTTTATTAGTGGTTTCCCCCCTAATTTCGATGCCGTTATTCTTAACCCTTTGTGCTCGAGTGGTGACTGCTAGCCACCAAATGATAGTATCGCAAATTTTCAGACTGCAATTAATTTGTTTATTAGTTATACTCAGAGGTTAAATAATCATATATGTAAATTTTAGTATATCTCTTAACTGAACTAAATGACGTTTAATATAGGTGAATCTTATTAAATATTTCCATTAGGAATGGGGTTTTATATTGCTAAATGAAATGAACTCTTATTTGTAAAATAATACTTTTACGTAACACAAGGAAGGGCAATTTTGACCGCACCTAGCGAGTTTTGTCACAAAACTAGCAGAACGCAGTGGTCGAAATTCTTACAACCCCGTCCGAGTCTTTCAGCCCCTTTCTTCTGTTTCTCGATGTTTTCGAACTTTCTAAAATGCCAGATGTGGTTTAGCTTCTTGGAAGAAGCCTTTGAAAAAGTACGTTAAGAGAAAACTGGTTGATGGTTAATTTTTCGATAATAAATTGTCAATTTCGAATTTGACAATTTTTGAAGTTAGTATCATTAGACGACCAAGAGTCACCTCTCGAGTGCCAAAGGGTTAATATCGTCGCGAACAATATTTTCCTCCGCCAATAACGGACAATCAACAGTGTATCCAAAATTATTCAAAAATCTTCGAATGGCTAACGACTTATGGACAGGAGTGTACGTAAACGGGCGAAAGCGGATCGACGACGGGCGAAAGCTGGAACTGGGTCACCGGCTCGAGGAAACTGGGTCGACCCGCTTTTCCCTATGATAACGCAGCGCCGGCAGACACGGTGCTCTCGCATGGTGTGTCTGGCCGCTTGAAAATTCGTCGGACCTGCGCACCGTCACCGTCGATGAACGGTTCGTTTTAACACTAAATTTAGGGACGTTTCTTGTATATCTTATTTGTAATCTGCATATAATTAAAAAATAGGTATACATAATACAGAATTTTTAATTGCAGAGCTCAGAGGAAAATGGATTTGGGTGTATTTGTATCATACTATTAATAATGGTCAACGAAAATTGTTAAGAATAATATTAATTACCTTTGCAACTCTTGCTCGTGAAATTCGAAATCCGTCAAATTGACGGGTCCTATAAGTCTAGTGTTAAATAAAAAAATATATATCACACTTTTGTCCACTACTGTACATATTTAACACTAAATTTAGGGACGTTTCTTGTATATCTTATTTGTAATCTGCATATAATTAAGAAATAGATATACATCATACAGAATTTTAAATTGCAGAGCTCAGAGGGAAATAGATTTGGGTGTATTTGTATCACACTATTAATAATGGTCAACGAAAATTGCTAAGAATAATAGTAATTGCCTTTGCAATTCTTGCTCGTGAAATTCGAAATCCGTCAAATTGACGGGTCCTATAAGTCTAGTGTTAAATAAAAAAATATATATCACACTTTTGTCCGCTACTGTACATATTTAACACTAGATTTACGGACGTTTCTTGTATATCTTGTTTGTAATCTGCATATAATTAAGAAATAGATATACATCATACAGAATTTTAAATTGCAGAGCTCAGAGGGAAATAGATTTGGGTGTATTTGTATCACACTATTAATAATGGTCAACGAAAATTGCTAAGAATAATAGTAATTGCCTTTGCAATTCTTGCTCGTGAAATTCGAAATCCGTCAAATTGACGGGTCCTATAAGTCTAGTGTTAAATAAAAAAATATATATCACACTTTTGTCCGCTACTGTACATATTTAACACTAGATTTACGGACGTTTCTTGTATATCTTGTTTGTAATCTGCATATAATTAAGAAATAGATATACATCATACAGAATTTTTAATTGCAGAGCTTGGAGGGAAATAGATTTGGGTGTATTTGTATCACACTATTAATGACAGTCAACGAAAATTGTTAAGAATAATAGTAATTGCCTTTGCAATTCTTGCTCGTGAAATTCGAAATCCGTCAAATTGACGGGTCCTATAAGTCTAGTGTTAAATAAAAAAATATATACATCACACTTTTGTCCATTACTGTACATGTTTAACACTAGATTTAGGGACGTTTCTTGTATATCTTGTTTATAATCTGCATATAATTAAGAAATGGTATATAATTCAAAACATAATTAAACATTCAGATTGCCATTAGGTTTAATTAAAAACCGTTCTTTGTCATTCGATTAATTTTGTGGGTCACTTTTGCAACACGTATAGACATTTTTAAACATTAATTCCTTTCGCTGCTACTTTTTTTTCGGCATCGATCCCTTTCGAATTTGATACCCTGTATAATCGTGCATATTTAATCAGCCGACCAGAGGCTGTGGCCAGCATGCAGCGTGTAGTCTATTTTAAGGTTAATTCTCTGCTGATGAAAATACGCGTGAAGGACGCGTCACGGCCTTCCATCGCTCTAATAAAACTTGACCGGCTCAGTTTCGCCTCGAGTGGCTTCTGCATGGATCATCGGCGTTCGCTGAATGTCCAGCTATCACGTGAGCAGCCGCGAATAAACGTTAAAACAACGCCTCCCATCGAACGGATGAAATTTGAGAAAAAAAAAAGAAAGAAAAAGAGAAACATGTGTTTTTGCAAAAATAATGAAATATTCAGCTGCTGAAAAATTCGGGATCTCTTCTCAGTTTACGCGTAGACTGATCTACTGCTAAGTTCCTTATCAATTTGTAATTAATATTGTATTTGTAACAGTTTGATGAACTTTCGATTGAAGAATCCTTTAAAATTTTAAATTACTATTTATTTTACTTCTTTAACTAAATTTTTGAATTATGCAAAAAGACGATGATTTCAAAGTTTTGGCTGATAACGTAACTGAGAAAAAGAGAAAAAGGGTGTATGCTCCCTTTTAGGAATTCTAACAGTATTTTTTTCACATCATTCATTAAGGAGATTCTCGTCAGTATGCAAATGAGAAATTCTTCAATCAGAATAAAATATTTTGCATTACGTACAAGTTAACAACACCATCGTATAACTATTTTATATTAATTTATGATGATAAAAAATAATTTATTATTTACAAAATTTTAAGTATAATACACCAATTTTTGGGTAATTTAAAATAAGATCATATTATATTTGAGAAGCAGAAACACTTTTAGAGAAATACCTAATGAGAAAATACTTTGAAAAATACAAAATTGTGAATGAAAAGGAATCTACCATTACATTTATTTCCTCTACCATCTAATTTTGCACTCTATCGTTAAAAAGATGAGATTTTGAAGTCGTAAATTTAAAAGGTACGAAAATTTCCTCCTCCCTCTAATATCTTTTATTCGGTAGCAAACGAATTGAATTCCATCGGCAATCAGCTGATCATTATCGAGTTCCCTTGCACAATTCCAAACTTTTCTTCATCTTGCGAAGGTACGATTCGAGCGTGGGTGTTCTGAATCGATCGTGTCGGGATAATTATCTAGAAAGTACACGTCGGAATTCTCTTTAAACAAACTTTCAAATCACAGACCGAACAACTGAAACTGAAACACGACTGCATCCGGAAGTGCAGGGCGTTAAGTAATTTGATAGATAGAGTTTCTGTTCGGGGACTAGAAACTTGGTCAGACCGTCGGTAAACATTCGTTGCTGGTGAACAATGTAAACAACGAATCGCGAGTTTTAGAATCTCGATTATTGTTTATCGTAAAAGAAAATGCCATTGATACCATTTTAATTATAATTATAAAAAACATTTTAAAGGGGTGAAACCAGCGTTGAAGTTTTTGAACTTTCTTTCATTTTTTAAAGATAACTTTGTAATGGTACTCGATGAAGCGAAACCTTTCAAATAGAAAATGTTTAATTTTTCATACCCTATCGCACTGCCATAAAAAAAAACACAGAAAAGCTTGTATTCAAAGCGTGAAAAATCGCTGAAACTTTGAGGTTCGTTATCAGCCCCCTTAAAAGATATTTTGCCGCCAAAAAAATTGCTCCACGCAGAATACACCATGCTCTGTACACGCGTAAAGTTTCATTGAAATCAGAATTTCAGAAGTAGATGAATTTCCTTATAATACAGTGTACGAATACTTTTTCGAGCCACCGTAGACGAAACATACTAAATATTTCGAATTTGGACATTTTTGAAGTTAGTATCATTGAACGACTAACAATCAATTCTCGAGTGCAGAGGATTAAAAATACTGCGAAAGCAATTTGTCGGCGGTCTCCAATGAAAATAACGCGCCGCGAGCGCCGTAATAATGGCCGCCGCGCAGAAATCGAGAGAACTCTCGTTTACACGGTGCGTTAAACGGTTCAAGAGACGCGTGTTCAACGCAACGCGAGTTTTGAAAGCCCGTGAGCAGCTCGTGGAACGATTTAGCAAACTTTCATGCATAACGTCAGCGGCGTTCGCGATTTCGCGACTGTCGATCCACGGAAAACTCGTCGCTCGATATTGTATTTACGTTGTCCTGTTGCGAACAACGGGGGGGAAAGAGGGACCGGAAGTAGCGAAAGAGAGGGAGACACGACAGGTTGGAGAGTTGGCAGTGCTTGCACAATGCAGCTATTGTACGAGCAACTCTATTACTGCGAGCTTCTCCCTGCTCGTTGCGCGAAGACAGAAATCGGTTGAACCGAGGGAGGGTAACAAAAATTCGACAGTGTATTATAGATTCGCCGTTGGCCGTTTTTATTTCAGCGAGAGCGACAGGAAGGCACCTGTGTTGACAATAACATTGGCCTGTGTGTGTCGTCGCGGATGGGTCAGTTCGTTGCCCTCGACTATGTATGCTGTCCAAATTCGGCTTTGACTTATTTTCACTTACAAACTGGTGACTGAAGTTCAGGTATTTTTAAACTCGAACGAACACCTTCAAGGTATAGATAATTTTTGTAAAAATTAGATACGAATGAGAATCACGCAGCAAATAGAGTTTAAACAAGAGAATTATTTGAAGAATCTACCCTTAACTCCACAAAGAATTAAAATACAAAATATAAATATGCTCAAACACCTTCAAGGTACAGATAATTTTCTTCAAAAGTAGGTACAAAGGAAAATAGCGTAGGAAATAGAGTTTAAACAAGAGAATTATTTGAAGAATCCACCCTTAACTCCGCAAAGAATTGAAAATATAAAATATAAATAAACCCAAACACCTTCGAGGTATATATAATTTTCTTTAAAAATAAGCACAAAGGAAAATAGCATACGAAATAGAGTTTAAGCAAGAGAATTATTTGAAGAATCCACCCTTAGTTCCACAAAGAATTAAAATACAAAATATAAATGAACCCAAACACCTTCAAGGTACAGATAATTTTCTTTAAAAGTAGGTACAAAGGAAAATAGCGGAGAAGATAGAATTGAAACAAGAAAATTACTTGAAAAATCTACCCATAATTCCATAAATAATTGAAACTACAAAATATAAATAAACCCAAACACCTTCAAGATATATACAATTTTCTTTAAAAGTAGGTACAACGGAAAATAGCGTAGAAAATAGAATTGAAACAAGAAGATTACTTGAAAAATCTACCCATAATTCCGTAAATAATTGAAAATACAAAATATAAATAAACCCAAACACCTTCAAGATATATATAATTTTCTTTAGAAGTAGGCACAAAGGAAAATAGCATAGGAAATAGAGTTTAAGCAAGAAAATTACTTGAAAAATCCACCTATAGTTCCGTGAATAATTGAAAATACGAAATACACTTACTGCATAGAATAAAATAGAAAATAGAACGTAGAAAAGGTTGTTAGAAAGTGATTATCTCAAAAGACAAAGGGAAACCTGATGATTCCTCTGGTACGATCCTCAACGCTATTTCATTACCACAACAATTAAAAGCCTCGTTTCCACCGGAAACCACGACGGCTTCAAAGGAAATAACGAACATGGCCGCCATTAGCGGGCACTTTGAAATGGCGGAAATCACGAGTGGATCGATCTTCGATTTATGCCCCAAGTCGTGGTCCCTTCATCTTCCAACCAGCACATGACGTAAACAATGTCCTCCATGCGGAATCGTGTTCTCGCGTGTGCACGCGTTCGCATCGAGAGCTCGCAAAATAATCCGATCCCAGACTATCGACATGGAACGCTCGCGTTTCGACGATTACAATCTATACAGTGGCACTTGACCCTGCTGAGAACGCGTGGAATTCGGAGACCAGCCCGGAAACATGTCTTTCAACCAGTTAGGTGGCCAATTTCGAGGAAGTTCCTCGACTTTCGAACGGAATAAAACAATTTTCTACGATTGTTACGTTCTAAATTAGGGTTCGATTTATATTATATATTTAGTTAATGGTATATGCTACTGGTAGGTCAGGCATAAGATACTATTTAATATAAAATCACTTTATTCAAAATAAGTCTATTCTCACTCGCTCTTCCACGCAGACTGATTTTCTCCCTATATTCTTTCGTCCACTCGCTCGACTTTCTTTCCCATTCGCACTTCGTTCTGTCACACAATCACACACGCACCACATGCTCTCTTTGTTCTCATTATCAAAAATTTTTAGGAAGACCAACAGATTTTCATAGAACAACGCTTTCAAATCTAACATTTTAAGCGTTCATGATCCTTTTCCCTATCTTTTATTTTTATTACGGAGCGGTGGAAAAAGACGATAGCCTACGGTAGTAATTTTTTTAAACGATGAATCTAAGAAAAATGACTTTCGCGTTAAAAATTTTTTAGAAAGATCAACAAATTTTCGTAGAACAACGCTTTTAAACCTAACATTTTAGGCGTTCATGATCCCTCTTCCTATCGTTTTATCGCGGAGCGGTGAAAATACGATAGCCTACGATGGCAGAAACTCGAATCCAGTCCCAGCCGAATGAAACTCGCGTCCGCGTCTCGGCCGATGCGATACACCGATCAAAACGCAGATTCATTTCCGTGGCGCGTTATCGAAAACCGATATGTCCAGCTTTTTACGGGAACGGCGGTGAATTCCTCGCCACCGAGCTCGGTCGCGCGAAATTTATAGACGCAATCCCGTTCCACGGAGAACGCCTCTGCCTCGATCTTTCTATTAAGAACAGAAAAGATCGAGGGAAAAACAAATTCTACGGGGAAACGATTAAGTAAGTGGGGTTACTTGAGAAAGGGTGACGATTCTCTGTCACGAGATAAATCGACGATGATTAACACTTTGCCGGCCGCTATCGCTTACGCGTGACTTCCTTTCGCAAGCGATCATGCTTTATTTCGATGCTTGTATAATTTAAAAATATAAGACTATGCAATAAAAATGGTGTAACAGTTATTTCAACGCCTTCTTCGTTAATAATGATATTGCAACTACTTCTGTTACGAACGATTGCCGTAAATATTACCGTTGACAAAGTGTTAAGGGTACGAACACAAAGTATAACGTCTCGACTCCTTGTTGCCGATTGACTGCTCTTTATTAGACGCCTGGGATTTTATACAAAGAAAAATTGGGTCCTATGTGATTTTTGTCACGAAGTAACAGGGAATAGTTCGTTTAAAAACAAACATCTTATGGCGACTAAGCGACGTCACCGGGGGACGAATCAGTAGATACGAGCTATCGCCTAGTGATTATGCTGCTTCACAATTCAAGCCAACGAAAATAAATTGATTAAATTTATTTATAAGAAATAGCACGATAAACAAAATTCATATTCCATGTTAATCAACAAACAGTGTTCTATCAGGATAACAATAAAAATGAATATATGGACAGCATTTGCAAACCATGGAACTATGCTTCGCATTGTCCTCTCATCTTAAACTTCTGTCCGCTACTGTACGTCACGTATTCCACGGAAAGCTCGTTCTCAGCCCGACTCCCACAGCCTCGAAAATGTTTTCACGTGCAGCGACGCTTGCTGTGTCACGCCCACAGAGGAAACCTTCTGCACTGGCCGCTTTTTAACCGTGAAACCCGGAAACTGACCGATGCCACGTGACTTCCCGCGGTTCTCGAAGATCAAAGGCCGTAAGCAGAGCTGCTGTACAAAGAGCCGATGAATTCAGCGAAATTCATTACTGTCGCGGCCATAATCTTGTACAGAGGGGACGTCGATCTTCCGGTTCCGACCGGAAACCCCGGCCTTTGTCGAGGAAAATGGCCCTCGTGTGTTCGACGATCGACGGTCCGACGGTAAAAAGATCACGACGGAATCCCAGCTTTTTGTTCGACGATGAGATTTCCTCTTTCACGAAGGACCGTTACGAACGGTCGCCATTGGCGATCTCGACGTTCGCAGATTTTATTAACCATCTGTTCCATCGGAACATTAGTTTAAGTTATAAATAAACTATTCTATATGACGGAAAAAATGCATGCGCGAGGAAGAAAGAGTTTGACTGTGAATGGAGAAAGAGTGTGATACTAAAGAAAATAAAAATGTTGTAGTTGCTAAGTTGAAAAGTCGTTTAAGTTGTTATTATTAAACTATTTTAAATATATTATTTAAATATATCAAATTATTTTAAATACATTATTTAGATATATTAAACTATTTTAAATATATTATTTAAAAATATTAAACTATTTTAAATATATTATTTAAAAATATTAAACTATTTTAAATATATTATTTAAATATATTAAACTATTTTAAATATATTGTAAGCAATTCACTAAGAATAATAGTAATTGTCTTTGCAACTCTTGCTCGTGAAATTCGAAAGCCATCATAATTAACACTATTCCTACCACGACAGGTCAAATGACCGTTTTCGAAATTTCGATTAGACTTTCCTATATACAACGTAATTGAATCGCCTTTAAACTGTACGACTTTTCCTCAAATATACGTGTAATACATGTTTCAATATTCACTTCTTTAAAGATTAAACATTCTAACTTTAAAGACTGATTATAAGACTGTTAAACATTCAGACTATACTCACACCTGAGCCCTATCATCAACTCTACCAAAAGATAAAAGCGAAATTTCCTGTACTGTCCGTGCAATTATCGCAGAACCTATTATTCCAAACAAGTACCAAAGATAACGTTACAAAAGCAACGGAATACGTTTCGTTTCGTTCCCTGTCTATCGGATCAATGCAAACATCTGCTGAGTGCCGTTACAATTTCCTCCGTGGATCGTTTTATCATCGCGTTCGACCGATATAACCTTACGTATCGTGTTCCGAAGAAGCGCCGTGGATAAGTTTTCTCTCTCAACAGGTGGTAGCCGATTAGAGGGAAACGGAGACAGCGCAAAGATTCCCCGGAGATCTAGACTCAGGCAACGATCGCTCAACGATACACGTCGTTCGATCGGTTTAACCGCGCCTGGCGAGCCATAACGGCTCGATGAATCTCGATAACTGATAACTCAGAGATTATGAAATCTGAACACGTGGAACCGGTTCGCCTCTTTTCCTTCCGAAGAAGCTTCGTTATCCAGGAAAAAGAAAATGAAACAGTGCTAATGAAATTCTTTGGTAGATTAAATGAAGACATTTAAGCGAACGAGTTCCATTTGTACGCGAAACAATTCTATTGTATTGTAGAAACCGTGAGGGAGATGGGAAAGATTGTTGGGGGAAAACGAGATTTAATGAAAACCGCTTTCACTCGGATTCCAGGATTTTTCCACACAAAATGGTTTCGGAATATTTGTTTTTACAACGAAAGGGTTGCGGTTGCTTCGCGGTTTCATCGGGAATCATCCTGTACAAGCAGGATGCTTCGAAATTTTATGAACTTCATAGATGTTTGGCAACGGAAATGCCATAAATGGGAAGTGGTTTGTTTTAATAAATTAGTGGAATTTAAATTATTTGATTGTTATTCATCTAATCAATTATTCTTACGGCGATACCTAATACAAAAATAATTATGCGACATTGGAAATAAAGTCTAGAAAAAGCATTAACTAAAAATATTGAAAATCGAAAATGAAAGGAATTGAAATCAATGGGCGAAAAAGGAGTAAAACGTATAAAAAAAAATTTTTAACAAAAATTAGCACACTTTAAAGACTTCAGTTTTGATAAGCAACACTTAAATATTGAACGTAATGTGGCTAAAAGAAAGCAACACCTCAATAAAGATGTTTCACCCCCAAAACATTATAGCATGTGCTCTACTTCGAATACTTTGCATATTTTTGCATACCCTGTAGATTAATCGGGTCAAAATTTTCCGCAATACTTGTATAAATAAACCACACCTGGTACCGCGATAACCTGCATCAAAATACGCGTCCTATAAAAAGCGCTCCGGCTCGATGTATCTCGATAAAATTTTCAAGTGCCCTCGTCTAAAAGAGGTAAAGTTTACTTCGAAAACAATTCTGCTTTCACCAAAGAGAAAAAGGGGACAAGGATCTAAAAACGTTGTAACACATGTAACCGGTTAAAGAGAAGCTGTCCCCACCCACTTCTCCAATAAACTCAAGAAGTTTAACCGTTTGTGATAGAGAGATGACTCTTAATTGTTCAATAATATTAACATCAAGAAGCTTTAACCCCTTGACATGCAAATAAAATGGAATTTGATGCGGTCGAAAGATACCATTTAATTTAGCCCAACTGAATAGTTCTGTGCAAGCTTATAAAACCAATATTCTATTTTAAAATTTGCATTGCTATATAGTATTTAATTGGGTTAATATATAATGTTAATGGACAGTAATTAAGTAGCATCACAAAACAGTAAATTAGTAGTTCTATAAAGTATGAAACATTTCAAAACCTCTTGACGTCTCTCAGAGGTTAAGTCATGGGGTTAAGTTTGACGTTATGGGGTTAGGTGCACAATATTTATTAATTCATTCATTCGTGTCGTTGCTGCACGCGCGATAAACCCGGATAAATAAACATCTGATCCTAATTATAACGAGAGCGAAATTTCGAGGACCGTCAACGCTTGGCGAGGACCAGAGCTAATCAGAATCATCAAGGATATCAGATCGGGTCTGAGAGGCAGACGACACGAGAGGAACGCTGACGAAGCTCGTTACCAGACCGATGGGGGACCATAATGGCGGCGCGAGACAACCTCCGCGTTATTATGGCCGCTGTACCGTCATTATCCTTGAATCCGCGATCCTGGGATCTGACAGGATCTCGTAACGCGGATTTCAGTTTCTGGTTTGACTGCATTGAATCGGTGTGCAGCAATGCGTAGCAATTTTTAGGGTGCTTTAGGTTAGTAAATTATGGTTGATATCAGTGAAATTCGTTTTAAGATATTATTGTGATGTTTGTGGAGAAATTGATAAGGGAAAAGATAGTCTGTATTGATCTGAGAATTAGGTATAATTTAAATATTTAAATATCTATGGATTAAGATGCGTTAGAATTTGATGAAATAGCAAATAAAATTTAAAGGTAAAATGAAGTACGATGTAATATTATTTTGCATAGCAAAAGTTGTAATAATTAGTAAAGTGTGTGTATTTGGTTTAAGTACAATTATATTTATGCTTGCATTAAAGTACACCAGTAAAATTGACAAACAAATTTTTAAATGAACTGCTGAATTAATAACATATTATAAAAATATTTCGTGCTGCCTGAAATAGTACTTAACATTATTCTTTTTTTATTATTATACCCTTTATGAAGGGGTATAATTAGCCTGTAATTAATTTAATTTCTTAAAAAGCAATATCTTCCATTTCTAAAATAAATCAGTATGCATCTACCTCCATGTGTAATCAGAGAAAAAAATAAATTTCAAAATAAGTTCTCATAAAACTTTCGTAAATTAAGCGAACTAAGCTTCGATTCCTGAATCAGATTTAGAATGCCAAATTGAGAATTAAATCCTGGGAAAAATTTGTCAAAATCAACACTGACCTGGATTTACTATACAATACCCCCCCCCCCACAATATTTCAAAGTAACAAATAAAATATTCCAAATAAAAATATTATTGGAATTCCCGTAAGAATCATTGTTAGCCACGAAACGAGTCGGAAATATATGAAAATGGCATCAGCATAAACCGATGGTCTGCCCCTCGTAAATATGGCTCTCCTGCGGGACAGGGTTTCCTTAACTTTCACCGAAGTTCAGCCCCGACTAAAACTCTTCCACGCAATTTTCCTGGTTTTTATAGGCCACGCCTTACCGAGTTAAGCGCCCGTAATGGACGCAACAGTAGGCATTTCACTAATGGGGAATAATCGTTTTCTAAAAGTTTGATCCAGAAGCGATTAAACGGGACTTCGCGTTAATTAATCCGTGGCACGGACAACTAAAGAGGATGCACGCGATGAATGGCATACGGGTGAACTTTGCGGAAGATCGTATTTAAATAACGGTAAATGTGTTAACACTAGATTGCCGGAACGAGTCAATTTGAAGACTCTTCGCTGAAGACAAATTAGGAAACAATATTTCGCACGTTAACGCTTTCGTTAACACTAGATTGCTGGAGTGAGTCAATTTGACTCACTTGTGATTTTGTCAAGTTCAATATCGTGTGAAAGGAATAGAAGTAAGGGCGTTTGTGTTAAATGTAATAAAAAAAAACTGTGGAAAATGTATTTTAAAAACAGCATCTATGTGTAAAAATTTTTTTTGGATAAACTTTATTTTCTTTTTAAACTTCAATTTTCATGTTTGAGTCAAATTGACTCAATTTCAGACAAAATAGGTGTATACCCAACATCCGGCAATCTGGTGTTAATTAAATCTGAATTTCTCAATTCAAAGTCGCCTGAAAATTATAATATTATGTGAGCTCGATGAATTCGTCTTGGCATCACCTATAAGGTGACGCAACAAGAAAGCACACGATTCTATCTAAAAAGAGAGACACTGATAAACCTTGAAATGCTGTTGTTCCATCGGAACGTTAGTATAAGTTAGAAATAAGCTGTTATTAAAAGGAAAATTAAGGGGCCGGAAAAGAACCCGTTGACCTGACCAAGCCCCGTTAGAACAGGGGGGAGAACGTACCGTTCAGGTAATCAACCAACCCCCCCCACCCCTTATGTAATCCGAATTGGAAGGAGCCTGATTGTCACTCTAGTCAGAAAGGAGAAGTAATACGGACCGAGAACACCTGAGTGATTTCTTTATCCTCCGCCTTCGAATTGGCTGTATGAACATACAGTAGTAAGCGTCGCGAACGTAAATTAAAGTTTATAACTATTATAACGTAAATTTACGACTTAAGCGAACGCGAATTAAACACATTTTTTTCCAGCTGTAAAAGGATGAGCTTGAAAAAAAAAATTGTACTCCTACCACTATCTACGATTTCTCAAATGTTGCAAATTTGTCGTGAGAAATTTTGTTAATGGAACAATAAATAAGGAGGATATTTAGGGGATCTGTTTCTCATGATTCACCCTGTATAATAGAAAACTCAGGACAGCATCGTGAACAGTAGTTAAGTCGTAGGTGGCTGAAGCGAAGTAGTTTCAGCTTCTGCTGGCAGACAGTTACCTAGTTCCCTTAAAAATTTAATTAAACGAGACACTTCGACGGACTATAAATTAAGCAGGCTGTCTCGTCCGCTTTGTTCGAACCCTTGTCCTGGTAATTTCACGGGAACCCCTACTTTTTCGAGGAACTTTTGCTTCGATTAACTTGTGCCAGGCAAATGCATGGCTTGGTGTTTAATTACCTTTTTACGCAGAAAGCTTTTCTTGCATTTTTGATATTCGTATCGATAAAATGCTTCGTCTCTTGAATATTTGAAACGTTTCTTTTCTTTACTTTCAGCTTGCTTTTCGATCGCCACTACGAACGAAATATGTTTTATGAAATACTTAAAATTTTTATCATTCGGAGCTATTAGTAAATTATTTTTTTCGAAAACTTGAAATATTTCGAAATGTATATTCAAACTGTTGCGAGTTTTCAAGTATGAATGTTATTCATTCGCGTTTAGAATTTCAGTATTGCTAACGCGAGCATTCGTTCTGTCAACTTGAAAAATGCAAAAAGCCCGGAAATGTAGAATTTGATAAATTTTATGAATTATTAAGTTGCAATTTAATGTTTCTCTTTTTTTACGCTGAAAAGAATAAAATACTAATTTAATGGAGGAGGAAATATTAAAATATTTTTGCTGACTGGAAAGGGTTGAAAATGTGAATAATAGTATTTAATCTTTGTAATGTAAATGTAAATAAAAAGTTAAAAATACGAACTGTATGCAACAGTAAAATTCTGTTGTTTTCAATAAAGTGAAAAAAGAAATACTGTACAATTGACTTTAATTTATTTTCAATTAACCATGTTTCAAAATAATTCCTACGAATTTCAATGCAAAGTAATAATTATTCAGGTTCCAGGAAAAAGTTATGAAACTAAATTAACTAAATTTTCCATACATTCCAGGGAAATCTCCTCCAACCACCGCTACGATTCGCATAGTAATACATTTTTCGTGCAGCAGAACGGGCTCACTATTCGACGCGCACTCTTTCTATTGAATTATATCGCGCAAAATATACGTCCGATTTCTTTCATTTAAATACCCCATTCAGAATCCGTATGAAAAAAAAACCACGTTCGCGCGAACCGTGTACAGTTTTTCAAAGTTTCTCCCGCAAAATTCCGCGCGAAATCCGCTCGTTAAGCTTCCAACAAAACGTGGCGTTCATTTCAAAGGGGAGAAATCGGAGGGGGCGCGGGATTATAAGAAAAATTCCTTGCTTTGATACGGGGGAACCGTTTGAAAAATTGTGCCGCGTCGAAAGCGACAATTTCTGTTTTAATCGGCCCAGGCATCGTGGATATTACGTTTCCAGCTGATAAAACCGTTTCGCGTTCCCTCTGACTGATTGAATCCATCGTATTTCCCCGGAAACCGTCGTTCTTCGCGAAACATCGGCAATGCATAAGTCTCGGGTTACGAAAAAGAGAGAAATTATGGGAAGATTCATGACGTGATTCAAAAACGAGACGGAAATTGGTCGCCGTTTTACGTGCAATCGGTGGCGAATCCAAAGAGGGAACGAAAGGGACGATCTCCCTCTGTGAGGGCAATAAAATCTCAAATTTATTCGGTACACGTTTAACCCTTTGCACTCGCAGGGTGACTGTTAGTCGTCTAATGATACTGTAGGAAACAATTAATAAAAGATTGTATATTTTAAAATAGTACAAAAGAGAGTTAGGTTACAATTACATGAACATTGCGCACGGAATGAACAAAGGAAGGGCGTCTTGTGTAAAAAAAAAAAAACATTTCGTGACAAAATCGTTTTTACAACTCCGTTTCGCTCGCTCACGATCTTCTGCCCTCCGCGCAGGCAGTGCCGCCCCACGAAATAATTTCGCCACTAAACCTTCATAATCTTAAATCCTAATTAGTATAAATAAAACTTAATAAATCTATGGCTAATTTCTGGCTCCTGCAATACTAACTTTAAAAATTTTCAAAAAATGTATTACACGTATATTTGAGAAAAAGTCTAAATTTTAAAGGCGATTCAATTACGTTGTACCTATGAAATTCTAATCGAAATTTTAAAAACGGTCATTCGACCGGTTGTGGTAGGAATAGTGTTAATACGTTGTTTCTCGGTAAACAGGACACTGAAATTTCGTCCATTTTCTATGGAATTTCATCCACCCACGTATATCTGTACATTATACCATTGAAACAGATGACCCTAGGCGAACGAGGTTAATCGACAGACAGATCTAGATATCAATTGATTCCAATTAGTTGAATTAACGTTGCAGACTAATTAACGACCAGTCGACCAACTTGTTCCACGTCGCTCTATTAATTCAATCGCGTCACATGGACCGAACGTTTTGTTACTAGAAACTGGAATTGCTTGATCAGTTCATTTCCAACAAATTCACGAAATCTCTATCTGCTTAGGATAAACTTGCTTATAATCCGATAAGAAAACTCTGTTTACGCGATCCATTGATAGGCGAAACAGTCTAAATACGTGGTATCAAATTGAAAATTAATTATTTCAAGCAATTCATTTTACCTTCCCTGGTATATTGAACGAATAAAATAAAATTTATGCATCTACATGCTTTTATGTACCACCTCATGAAACGAAATATGCTTTAAGAAATCCAATTACTCGCATCTTAATTGACGCTTTTCAGATATCAAATCATTTCGAGTTTTTCTCTAGTTCATTATAAATATTCAAGCAACAGTTACGCACTCAGTTAAATAGGCAACATTAATAGAACACACTTGTAGCTACACTCTACTTAACCATATGTAAATTAACACACTTAATTATGTACAACGTCCGAAAATTCTTTTATGTATATCTTTGTATAAAATGGGCTACTTGTCCGTCAAATAAAGATTATTATTATTATTATTAAAATAAAATGAGCTAGATGAAATTAAGAAAATTATTATAATAATTTTACTATAACCCTAATTATTTTTTAAGCAAGAAATAAACCGTTAAATATATTTTTATACAAATTAATGAGACACCCATTTTTGCAATCAGTTTCAAATTTAAAATTTTCATTTCGAGATTTATTTACATTAGTAAATCGAGAACATTATTACTGTTAAACAAATAATGGCACCGTTTAAGATGGTATTCAAAGGTTGACCAAAATCGATCATTCGATCCGACGATAATTAAACGCTCCATCTTGACGCATATTATTAAAGCTCGAGCGTTTAGAACGAATTTCCCTCGTTTATGCAAATCCGTATCTCTTTAGCTTTATTTTCTTCCGATATTGCCGTGAGCCCGATTAAAGCAGTCGCTAATAAATAATTTATTTCAATGAAATCGTCCATGATCGAACCTGCTCTCTGATCATTTATTATGAGCCTACAGATCAGACAAGAAAGAAATCTTGTTTAGTATTGAATTGTTCAAAGACTTCAATTAAATTCTTACGTGTAGAACACAAAAGTCTGTTAACGCTTGGAGAAATTTAATTTTTTAAATCTTCTTTTAAAACGGTAAAACATTTTTGAGCAAAATGATGTAGGTCATTTGTTATTCAGCAAAGCATAAAGTTTTCTCGCTTCTTCATTCGTTAAAAAAGAAACATTCTTGAGTTCTAAACAACAAAATGTTATCCTAAATCAATTGTATTTTCACAAATTGGTTCACGAAACCGACCAAACCGCTTTTCTCAACCACACTGTTTACTTGAACAAATTGTAATTACTAACTATAAGTTAATTACGCGAGTCAGAATACACCGAACGGTACATTTAACAGAAAAATATCTAAACTGTAATCGTGCGGTTGAATCCAATCAAAAAAAAAAACGTAACTCAATTATTCGATCAAAATTTATGAATCAGGAAACGTTCCTATCGCGAACAGCAACAGAGCCATTTTTGCGTTCCCTTTTCACCGTTCTCCGTCAGATCGTTCAATCACATCGCAACAAAAAGCTGAGCCCCCAGAACCCTTTTTCCCCTGCTGCAACGGAAACTTTTTAATCCAGCGACACGAGGAGAGCTCGTTAAAAAATGTTCTCGTCCAAACGCGCCCATCGATGACGGTAACTTTTTTACCTTCGCGCGGAACGCAAAACCGATTGTGATAAAAAAAAAAAAAAGAACAGCCGAAAACTGAATCGACAAACTCTTCGCAGAAAAATGAAACGAAAAAAGGAGAGGATATTGAAATTACAACGCGAGCCGGTGTACGAAATCGAAAGAGAAAAAAGAGGAGGAGGAGGAGGAGGAGATGAGTCGATTTCAGCGCTGCTTCTCCTCTTTTCGATGCTTCGGCCGTCGTTAATTAACGACACGGTGGGAGATCGTTAAGTGAATTACGGGCGGAAATGCGATTTACGGGTGTACGGTATCGGATTCTGAACTAAAATTAACGATCGGCCAATGAGCACGGAGGATGATTCGTAACGACGTGTCGCTGACGAGGAAAATGTCCCGTTTCGACCAGGTATATGTGAACGAGCGATTTTTTGACGCACGATCGTACCGTCTTCCCTTGTTTTTCACGGACAAAAGCATGGAAGACGGATGTACGATCGCGTGACAAAAGGGTGCAAAGAATTAAGGACCAGAGAAATGAAAGTGTGGGTCGACTAGACGAAAACCAGGCCCATCGGACAATTTACCGATGGATCGGCAATGTTTAGCGAACGCGAGTTGGGAAGAGGAAAAGGCCTATAAGAATTTCCTTGAAAGAGAAAAGTTTGAATAGAAAACCAAGTTGTAGAATCGTAAAAAGAGCTGAGGATTAAAGATAGAGTCGCGTGGAAAAGTTGAATTTAATTTACCGTATACTGTATATTTTTTCCATTAATCACATTAATAATAATAAATAAGAAAATTAAACATAGAGTCACATGGCAGAGTTGAATTAGAATTTACAGTATACTGTATATTTTTGCCATTAACCATATTTATAATAATAAATAAGGAAGTTAAACATAGAGTCGCGGGGCAGAATTGAATTAGAATTTACCGTATACTGTATATTTTTGCCGTTAATCATATTAATAATAATAAATAAGAAAATTAAACATAGAGTCACGTGACAGAATTGAATTAGAATTTACTGTATACTGTATATTTTTGCAATTAATCATATTTATAATAATAAATAAGAGAATTAAACATAGAGTCGCGTGGCAGAATTGAATTAGAATTTACTGTATGCTGTATATTTTCGCCATTAATCATACTAATAATAATAAATAATCTTAAAAACATTTATTCTACAGAAATGTATTAACTCCGTCGTTCGAATTTGACGGGCTCGGCTGAGCCCCTCTCTTTCGGTCTCTCGATGGGGTTAAAACAGATTTCAACGGTGGTTCACGGTGGAAGGAGCGAAAATCGATCGATCTACGACGCGCGGAAGGAGCCACGGCTACAGGAGATCCGGCAAATTACCATATATGCGTCCGAGGTCTCCAATCATGGGAGGCGTGATTACTCCGGAAGGAAAAAGTTCCTTCCAGCCATGGCCGTCCGCGAAATTGCTCGGCCGGAACCCTCTCGACGCGATTTTTCCGTGAAACAAAACCGCATAATATCCTCCGCTCGAATATTTCTCGAACGTCCGCGGGCAAAGTTTATCCGCGAACGTATTCTCGTTTCTGAAACTCTATCTCGCTTCAACGGCGATGGACGATGCTACGTGCGTTCCTTTTTTTTTCTGCCGAGTTTTGGAATCGTGGAAATATTTGGTTGCCACGAAAACGGGTGGCGATGTTTCGTTGGTAAAGTTTGGACAGAAGAAAGAGGTTCGAAAAAGTCTGACGCATGGCGGAGAATTGTATTAGATTGTGGAGTTTGAAAATTTAATCAACTTAATAGAAATATACAATACGGTGAACCAGGAAATAAACAATTTGTCAGGAAACCTAATATTAAACTTGGGAATTATAGTTTGTGGACAGTGAAGGAAGAAATAATTATCTAATCGCGTATAAAAATTATGTAAATATTCACTCAAGAAATTTAGAATGGTCAGAACTTCGGAGAAAGGAAGGAGGTTTGAAAAAATCTGACGCATCCTGAAGGAACGGCGAAGAATTGTATTAGATTGGGGAGTTTGAAAATTTAATCAACTTAATAGAGAAATATGATATTGTAAACGAGGAAATAAAATATGGTGCAGTGAATATTAAAATAAGTGTCTACCATATAAAGCTTCCCTGTTTGTTTGAAAATTGATAAGAATTTTTCAAGGAACCTAATATTAAACTTGGGAATTATATTTTGTGGACGGTAAAGGAAGAAATAATTATCTAATCGCATATAAAAATTATGTAAATATCCACTCAACAAATTTAAAATGGTCAGAAATACCAGAATGGTCAAAATGACCAACCTATAATTTTTCACAGAAGTTTCATACACTCAGCATGGTGCAAAAATTTTTAATCATTTCTTGTAAGAGATATAAGTGAAAATCTGTTTCCTTTATAATTAAGTGCCTTTTATATAATTTCATAGCAAATCACCTAATTACCATACTTATTGTTGACTACAATAGTTAGCAATCACGGAGAAGTATATTACGCTAAACAAAACTTTTTCAAACATTTTTTCGCGATATATTTGCAATACAATCGTTCGTATTAACCTCCTTATGCATTTCATGGAATTCAATGAAGATTATTGTTGTTATTATTATTATTATCAAAAATAGAGGAAGGGAATTGAAAAGAGTGAGATCTGTTACTGCTAACAAAGAATCGACGAGAAGCCACGACAGGTAGCCAGCCGAAGGATCAGCATCGGATTCAGTGGAACCGTCTGCGTGCTCCGTTGAACCAAAACCAACAGGTTTTTCTCGACCTTTTTTCCTTCTCCGCCGACGCATCGAACTCAACGACCGAACACGATCGATCGGAAAACTTTGACCCAGTTTCACGCGTTTCACCATCCGGAACAATGCGTGAAAAAGTCAGCCTAACTCCCGCTGCCTTATGATTTTTTCAATGGCCAGACGTGGTATGAAGTATTCAATGCTTTAACAGTGTGCCAACTGTAACACAAAACGCTACCATACCGCATGAAATCCGTAAGCTGGTAATCCTGAATCTCATAAATTAAAAGTGCATCTATATGTAAACTTACTTTCATATATGTAAAATATATGTAAAATTACTTTTATATATGTAAAATATATGGAAAGTTACTTTTATATGTGTAAAATATATGTAAAATTACTTTTATATATGTAAAATATATGTAAACTTACTTTCATATATGTAAAATATATTTAAAGTTACTTTTATATGGGTAAAATACATGTAAAATTACTTTTGTAAATTGAAACTGGAATTGGTATTGGTCTCATCAATGGAAGCTGTGGTTAAACGTAGTTTCGCAAATTAGGCATACCGTTAGAATTAATTCTGCGAGGAGGAACTATGATTAAGCAGAATTTCATAAATTCGAATGCAGTTGATAATGAATTTCATGAACCAATTTTGCTTCGATTAAAGTTAATCTTACAAATTTACCATACGATAGATATTAATTTCGTGGAACGGCACCGCAATTGAATTACAACGAACTGAAACCACGGTTGACGTTAGAATGTAGCTTTATCGTAAAATATAACGTATCATTGTAACACTTGAACTACAGTGGCTGACAAAAGCTTAAGTAATTAATAAAATAATACATATATATTAATATTAATAATAATATTTTAAATATATATTAATAATATTCCAAGCACTTCATTTTCACACCTGAGCCCTATCATCTCATTCTACTAAAAAGATAAAAGTAGAATTTCCTATACATAAATTCCTTTTCCTTTATTATTTGTGTCTATTTAAACAAAAAATATTTAGAAATATTTATATAGTAATTAGTAGCATTTGACTTCCGTTACTTTTAACAGTAAATACTACAATTACTATACAAGGTGTCCCAGGTTTTAATGTTCAGGAATACTTTGTCAGTGTATTCCATGGCACAAAGTAAGAAAAAAATATTGTGTAAACATAGGTCATACAGAGCTTTATTAAGAAGTTATAACAAAAATTCAATGCAGTAGCACGAAAGGCATTTTGCAAATATCTCAGAAACTAAGGCCAAGAGACGGTTATATGTATAGGAAAAAGTTGTTCAGAATACTCTCTTCTATAACATATTTCAGAATCATTAAAATCGGAGTTGAGGCCCCTAAAGTAAATATTTATCTATTTCTTAGTGTTTATACGTGTCCGCTTGAATCTATTCACACGCCAGGCCTCCTTACGATCCTCACAACCTATTATTGACGAAAATTCATTTCAACGTTTGGTGACCTCACATAGTAAACATAGCTTACATAAACACACTGAAGAGGTGAAACGTCGATCTGGCCACAGTCTAATAGAGCCAGCCGGCTGCATTGTCCGACAGAAGGGAACGAAACGAAGTCAAGGGAACGAATGGGACCAGGGAGTGCAGCAACGAATCGCTGGAAATCAAAGCGCGTCCGCGTTTCACGGGAAACAATGGACCCACTCGTGATGCACGCGGACCTGCTTACGATACCTGCGTGCTTCCCGACACGTAACTTTGCTCTCCGACCAGAAGCTGGCTTGTCTGACCGGGTCGAGAGTGTTGTCTCCCTATACGTGAGGCCTGAGTGGTGAAACCGAGGACAGGAACGGAATTGGGGAACAGCCGGTCGACTTCCGTCGACGTTCTGAGAGTGGAATGGATTATTATCGTCAGAACTAGGTAAAATATTATTATATTAATATTAAAATATAATATTAACCGTTGACGCTCGAAAGGTGACTGTTAGTCACCAAATGATAGCTTCGCAAATTTTCAGGCTTTAGTTAGTTTGTTTATTAGTTAAACTCAGAGACTAAGTAATAGTATATTGTAAATTTTAGTATATCACTTAATTAAATTAAATGACGTTTAATATAAGCGAATTTTAGTAAACATTTTGAATTTGAACATTTTTGAAGTTAGTATCATTAGATAGACAGTCACCTCTCGGTCGCAAAGGGTTAATGTTAATAATTATCATTAATTGAATGTTATATTCAATGATTTCGATGATTTTCTGTTTGAACCTTGAATATTGTGACGATTTAAGGCGTGAGTTTGTAAAATTGTATATAAAGTTAATAACGTGTACGTGAACGAACGGATTGGAACCGTAAAATCATACTTTTGAAATAATTTGACACGGGGTATCGCGAGATGATTTATCGTTTGAAATAATGATTTTAAAAATTCGTATTTTCCATTTTTTTATATTTGTTACTTTTTACTTTTCATGTATATTTTTATAAAGTCAAACAAATGATAAGTATAATAAGAATGCCATTAAATTTGCGATTTCATAAAATAATGAATTATACATCACCTCACTTGAAATGTGAAATTAAGAAAAAAATGGAATAAGAGTTAAAAGTATTTGTTATACAGTGCACTCTGTTAAACGTTATACTTTCAAGCGAAGTACTTGATCATTTTTTCAAAGAATCAAAGAACACCTTTTTCAGTGACCCAAGGAATTCAACGTTTTAATAGAAACTCGCGAACGAAAGTTCTCTCTTCGAAGAGGGTCGCAAGAAAAACACTTTTGTCCCTGTGTATACATCAACACCCTCCTTTTCCACGATCTAAGATCCTTTTATCCCTCCCCCCCTCTTCCAAGTTTTTTCCTGATGATAAAAAAAAAATTGCAAGAATGCAATTAAGCAAATGACATCGAAATTTCGTGCGTTTCATTCTAAATTTACGGCATAACTTCAACGTTTCCCGTTCGATGCATTTTCGCGTACACGGAAAATTGTTTCGGCCGTAAAATTGTTCGATCATGCTCGAGACAAAACGTGTACAGCATCGCGAAGTCTTGCGATTACGGGACCGAACGAGGCGACGACGTCGAGAATCGCGACTGAAGTACGCATAGAATCCCGATTCATTGTTCTTTCGAACAATGGTCCAACGATTATTTCTGACTAATTTTTCGACGACAATATTTTCAATGACTACACTTCGGATTTTTATGCAAATTCGAATTTTCACCAGCTCAGCCACCGAAATGGACCGCGAAACAGAGATGCGACTCAAACTCTGAATAGAGTAACGTCTATTGTATGCGACATTCTTTTTGTATATCTTTGTATTATATGCAATTTGCATATTTATATCATATTTTTGTTACATGTATTTGGCACACTTTAATTCCCTGTAAACGTATCAAAATAACGATCAGAGAATTCGTCCTTGCAATTTGACGAAGGATACACGTATTTTTCCTCGCATCTTCATTAAAGTGAATAAAATAATGTTCACCATTTATTTAATCGGTGAACAGAACAATAACATCTGTTACGTGTCCTTGTTTTAACAAATTACACAAAAATTCATTTCTTTAATTGAACGTTCCGTCAATTTTGACGGGTTAATGTGAAATCCCGTTGAGGAAAAACAAAATGTATTCGTTGCAGCTTCGAAACGATAACATTAATTGTTACACATACACACATAGAGCGATATTTGTGCTCGATCGTTCGTGGTGTTTCACATTTACGGAAAAAGGGGGTGGGGGCAGGGAGACTTGTGTGCGGGTGAATTCAACACGTCTCACGTGTATGCAACACCTTGCCATAAATTAATTTTTATGCACAGAAGTGTACGGGTATAGTCTGCATTTTTGCGGCTAGGCTCGAGAAATATTTATGTTTTACACTAATAAAGGAAATGATGTAACGTTGCGGTCAAAAAAAAATTGGATTCGATAAGAATGCCCGAGGTAACGTTTATGGCGTCCATCGATCGATCTGATTTATAGTTATACAATTCTCGCTTCTTTGGATGTTGCAAAATATAGAATTTACTGAGATAAACAAAACACTGCGATAAAAAAAAGGTGACAAAAAATAAAGTGGAATGAAACGATGAATTAAGCAAGAAATAAAAATAATTTTAAATTAAAGTTTGAATCAAAAATAAAAAGTGGACTCAATTATGTTTCTTGAGAATGACTCTTTAATTATACTGTCATTTCTCTACAGTTTACTAAAGCTACGAAAATTCTAATAAAAAATTATCGATCTGGAGAACTACAAAACTAGAATAAAAATTGAAAGTTTAAACTGTTTCATTCTCCGCAAAACATGAATATACGTGTACGAACGAACGACGTAACAATTTCGTTCGTTCCAGCACGATACACGTAATCATTTTCGCTGTAATTACTATTTATTGATTCGTTATTACATATCGACAGCTTTAAGCAATATCCCAGACCGATTTAAATTCAATTTTGCAGCATATCGATTTACGCGTACAATTAAGATATTAACAAAATTAATTACTCCCTACTACCTTGCCTGTTAACAATTTTATTATAACGGAAAAGAAAATACTAAACTTGGTTACCTTAAAAAACTGCTGCGGATCGACAAATATATCTGATTTAATAATAATAATAATCAAAAATGAAAAATTTCGTTAAAAAGATCCTCACACTGTATACATTTTATTTTCTAATCCAAATTCTTTTATTTTCAATCAATAAAATTGTTCCATCGATTACAAATCTTCAATTATTTTATCAATTTTGATAACGCTTTATTTATAAATTATTTCATTTACTTGTATAGTTCTTGCAACCTTCAAACCGTGCTATTCACCCGAATCACCCTGTACACTTTCCCCCTTCAATTCGCTTCCCAACATAAACAAAGCTCATTTTTACGTTTCTCCTTCTTCTTAACAAAACAACCGTGACGTAAACACTCGAGAACGATACACCTTACGTGATTGTACACGAAAAGTCACTGTTACCTCTCGCAACCTTATGCGACCCAAAACAAAAACAACAAACGGCCAACAGTTAACGACCTCACAAATTTGCTGAAAATTGTTAAGAGAGCGTTTCTCGAGCCGAACCACTAATGCCACGAAAAACAGAGATCTCGTGGAAGTCAGGGGTTGGCCCGCACGATCATTTTTACCTCGCGCGGGGATAAACGAAGGATACCAACGCGGCCGCTATAGCCTATAATCTCGTTTCTGCTAACTGCGTTTTCTCGGATCGTTTAGAAACAGAGCCGAGAGACGGTTAGCGAAACCGCGTTTCTTGTCGCCCCACCGACTCTGCATAGGGACGTTAATTTCACGGGAATTCTCCTCTGCACGCTGAAAAATTCATTTTCGATCACGCGTGCCCGCGAAAAGCCCGCCGACAACAATTCCTTCGACGGGTTCGAGGCAAAACAGCGGGAAACAGAATTAATTTGAAAAGATGAAAAAGAATGATTGATTTCGAAAAAATTTCAGCCAAATTAATAACAGTACATTAATTATACTTTGTTGATAAAGCAATTATTTGAAGGAATTAATTAAACTTTAAATTCGAAATATTAAATCTCAGAAATGTTACACTACGACATATTAAGCTTTCTAAATTTCCATTTTGAAATATTACACCTTTTGAATTTCTAATATTAATTAATTATACTTTGTTGATAAAGCAATTATTTGAAGGAATTAATTAAACTTTAAATTCGAAATATTAAATCTCAGAAATGTTACACTACGACATATTAAGCTTTCTAAATTTCCATTTTGAAATATTACACCTTTTGAATTTCTAATATTAATTAATTATACTTTGTCGATAGAGTAATTATTTGAAGGAATTAATTAAACTTTAAATTCGAAATATTAAATCTCAGAAATGTTACGTCTACGACATATTAAGCTTTCTGAATTTCCGTTTTGAAATATTACACGTTTTGAATTTCTAACTCGAAGATATGAAATTTTCGAAACGAAGAATTCGAAGTATCGGGTATAAAATAAAAATTAAAAATTCCCAATCTAAGATTGTTCGCTTTAATTGAATTGCACGGACGACGAAACAATGAAATATGTATTGTTCTTACCCGAGCACTTGACAGCTGTCACCGCGGGATGCGTAATCGTGTAGCGGCCGTCGTGAAATTGCGTTATCGGGCGCCGGGCAAAAAGAGAAAGTGTTTCTGTGTCAACGGTTTAATAATGGCCTCGAATCGAATCGATAGGAAACAGAATCCGCGGAATTCCCGCTGCTTCGTCGATCGAAAAGTCCATTAGCAGAATGCCGTCCGATAAAACGTACGAAGATAAAGCTTCCGATTGCCGCCTGGACAATCGGAACTGTCGGAAGCACGCACTTCGGTTTCACTTTCCTCGAGAGATTGTTCAAGAAATCGTAAACAAGCTCGATCCAATCAAAACCCGTCCAAGTGTCGCTCAATGAAGATTCTCAAGAGAAAAGCGAGGCAATCCCGACAGACAAAAGGATTAATCCGAGTCCCGTGACCTTCGTTCATCCACTACGCACCGAATCACCCCCTCCCCCCCCTCGTCGTTCCACGAGACCTCCACCAAACACTCAAAAAAGTAAAAGGGAAACACAAAAGAATCCGGAAAACCGCGCCATTGGATCGACCCTTAAACCGTTAAACCCATTCATTCGTTGGTCCTGAATTCATGAACAACCCCTAAACTCCCACATTCACGATTAAAACTAAGTACGACGAGTGTAACGAAACACACCTCAAAAACAAACGTTCGAACGTCTTTTCACCGTTTCCAATAGAAAAAAAGGGAAACAAAATTTTGCGAAAAAAAAAGGAAACAAAATTTTGCGAAAGAGAAAGGAACTATCCCACATGGTCGTTCACAGGTTGCATAACAACTGACAGAATGGTTCGTCGATGCTATCGTTATCTGACAATTTTATCCGTGACTTGTGACGATGAAATTGTAGGAAATTGGTGAAGTTAATCGTTATCGTTCGTTGATGGCAACATCGAGTCCGGTTTAAGAGCGAACGAAGGACGCGGCACAGAGGGACAGAGATAGATAGTGTGATTCAGCCAGTTTGCAGGAGATCTACTCACGATTGTATGGCACGTTTCGGTGGTGCGGCAGGACTGTCGTCGAGGGTGGAAAAGCACGTCGGACCGGCCGCGAAAGAGGCTCGCTCCTCTCTGGCCGCCCATCGCGCAGACGTGCCCATCCAGCAACCCCCTCTGCGTTTACGTGTACACACGTTTAACGGGAGGGTAGAAAGGAAGATCGCTGGCGGTTTCCTCGGGGCTGATACAGCAGAAGGGCCGAAGGGACGGATGGATGCCAAGGGATCGGCCTGTAACCGATGTGTGAAACATGGTCGTGTAGCAATTATGCACGAAATCGATTAAATTACTGGGAAACTTTGGTAAACCTGACTGAAAACTTTCTGTTTAATTGCAACTACTTTAATGATTGATTTTATAGTTTAACAATTAACGTTTTCTATTTTATAAAAATGATTGAAAATGTTTATCGATCTGACTTGACTACAAATCAGCATCGTACTTTCGGTTACCTTTTAAATTTTTGAATTCATTAATGCAGTTTGTAGGTAGCCTTAGTTACTAGTTAGTTAATTGGATGACAGATAAAGTGAAGGAGAAGTATATTTTTATTTGTTCGTATATTTTAAGTTATTTCGTTATTTTCTATAATAGTGTTATGAACATTAATTTAGGATTTTATACGATCAATATCAGTCAAATATCTGTTGAGAAAGTTATTAGAGAAATTTCATGCAGATTACAGTAACGACAATGCAACGTTCGTAAAATTGTTCCGAAGAAACTATGAATAGTTAGAAAATGCAATTTCAAAAAAGCAATAAATAATATAACTTATATAAAGGTTTTTAATAAGGGGATTAATTTATTATCAATCAGTTCGCATGTTTGTTTATTAACATTTTATCGACCGGAAGCCTATTAGTCGGCTTTTACATGCTTACAATTAGTCTGTAAATTTTGTAATCTTTCCTTACACGAAGGCGACTGTTTCGAACGATATCGTATATATACTGTAAAGAGGTGTTTGTAGATTTTGTTTATTTGTTGTACGGTACAAGGTTGATCTGGATTGTGTTATACTGATATACTGAGATGCTGATATATTGCGACTGAGACTGCTATACTGCGATTGATTATACTGTGTCGCGCCCAGGGAAGTTTGAGTTTTATATTCCCTGAACGCGTCGAGAAGGGGAAAATGTGGTGACATGGAAGGGACTCTCTGTGAGTGTTTTCCGGATTCTAATGAGGCTGCAATCAAACACCCGTGGTAATGACGATCGGCTGGCCGTTTGGGCCTAATGACGGGCCGATGTTCAGGCCCTGCTGTAAAGTGTTTGATGCAGCCCCTTAGAACACCCGCAGAGGTTCCGTGTCACCACATCTTAAACTATAAATTCCTCGAAAAGAAATCATTGTGATCAATTCATTAGCGATGAATCCGCGCCAAAACGAGCCGATCAGGATTACATGCAATAAGTTACGCAGTCGATAAAGTGTCAACACTAGAACTACCGATAATCAAAGCGTACTTATTTGCATGGAAGAGATCACATTGGAAATTACATGAAAAAATACGGAATACATAAGAAATAAATCTTTATTTACACCTTCTACGGAAAATCATAGGAAATTTTGGAAGCTTTACCACAGTGAATTTATAAGGTTGCTATAAGTAATCGTCAACCAGTCATTTTGACTGCTGTGGTAGTTCTAGTGTTAAAAGTGAAAATTTTCCCTTTTCCTGGCAAACTCCCTCGCTAAGGATCATTCGAGCGTAACTCATTCGTTTGATAACGTGTCACGCATAAGATTACGCGCACGAACGTTCCTCTCGCCCGTGGAACAATACCCCGACGAAATCTGAGCGGCTGCGTGCAACTAGAATTTGATAAACCCCGTTATATCTCAGACAACGGAGCGTAAAATGTAAGACGGCCCCGTATAACAGCTTGGCACGGCGACGTGGAGAAATACGCGCGAGGGAAGAACGATTTCGTAGATTTGTTGCTCCCTCCCACGTGAACGTTCGAGGAAATCGCGGTGAAATTCGCGCGGGCCACCGCGAGGAATGGAAACGCGACTTTTTGAGGACGCTTCGAGAGAGTTTCCTCGAGCGGAGCTTGAAAAATACGGAACGAAATTCGAGTTACTTTACCGAGCGAAGAAACAGAAATATATTTATCGTTCTGTCGATTTGAACCCGGAAATCGTTCAAGCCTGAGAAATAAATATCGTTTCCCTGAAGGTTTTTAACACTAAATTGCCGGATCTTGGGTATATACTTATTTTGAGTCAATTTGACTCAAACATGAAAATTGAAGTTTTTAGGAAAAAATAAAACTTTATTTTTAAGAAAGTTTGTTCGAAACAATTTTTATATGTATATGCTGTTTTTCAAATACATTTTTCGCTGATTTTTTGATTGCATTTAGCTCAAACACCTTTAATTCTATTCCTTTCACGTGATACTTGAACTTGAAGAAATTACAAGTGAGTCAAATTGACTCACTCCGGCAATCTAGCGTTAAGATAATTACGAAGCAAATGAAAAAGTAAGAAAGCATAATTTGCAATTTATTCACCGTAACCCCTAAATCAAAGTTATACAAAAATAATGAAAATATAAAAATGTACAAAAATATTTTATGAACGTATGCAAATACGTAGGTTTCTATGGAAGATAGATGACAAAACGAGACCAATATGGAAATTTGTGTATATGCAGATTGCTGCGATAAGAGATACTTGAATTCTATACTTTTGTAATATCCTTTCAAATTATTCTTGTAAGTATAATTTCTAAATTCACTAGCCACCCTTTGTATAATAATATTTAAAAACTGCATTTCTAAAATAAAGTGTCGAACGTTAAAAAAATGTTGATTTATGCTTACACTTTTGCTAAATTATTATTATTATCTGTGTAGAACAATATATCCTCCTGTATAAGTTCAATTGTGCTTCTTTTAATTTTATCTTTACTGTTACTGTTCAATTATTTTTATTTTCATTGTATTACTTCTTTACAAAAAGTGTTTCATCCGTCAAATAAACAAATAAATTATCGTTACTATTTCCTCCCACTTTTCAACGATAGCATATCACTAAATATTTCATTTGAAACGCCTCCACTCTGCTAAATAATTCTCCGTTAAGATCGCGCGGCATTAAAAGTCGATTATGCTCGAAGGAAATTTATTTCCGATAAGAGAGCGAGCTGAAACGTATCAACCTACTTCCTTTATTTCGATAAAAACGAAGGGGAAAGTTATGGGGGGCTCGAGAAGTTTCGTGTTGAATGGGTTGATTCGTAAAGGAAAGAAAAATCGATGAACCTGTCAATTATTCAACAGACTCCAATAAAAAGAAACAACGCCGGGATACCGGTGGGTGCTTCCTCTTGCCTCTTCCACGGGAACGACAACACTAAGTTCCTACTTTTACGCGGTGCTGGTTCCGACTTTATCGTGTTACTCGAGGCTTATGACTAGAATTCCTCGAACCTGCTTTTCGGCTAACAAAAATGCTGTGCATAATGATCCGTTTAATTTAACAACGCAACGAATTAAGCCGAATGTTTTTAACTATCGGCGATTATAGGTAAAAATGAAGATGTAACGATAAAATTTCTTTACAAGATGAAGCTAGTTTATTTATAAACGAAGGTACCTCTTTTTGTATATAAGCGCATGCCTACCTATATTTTAAGCTAAGCATTATTACAAAAAAAATGAAAACTGTTTCTAGCTTGTAAAAATAAAAGAAGAATTGATTTAAAAATCTATGATACCTCATAAATATATTTTTCTGACAATTAATTGCTTTCACGCGAATAAAAATATTATTGGAAAAACTTAGATATACTATAAAAAAAGCAGCAGTTATACAGAGATTGCGGAAACAAGCTTCAGGACAGAATGGCGATAGATATTCAAATTAAGGATAATAATGTTATATGTATGTATCGATGAATGCGCGCGGAATAATAATGGCTGCATGTCATTAAATATTCGACTGGATTATCGCCTATAAATTCGATCCGAAACTTCCTTAATCGAAGAAACTTTCCTCCCCTGCTGTACGTGATGGAAATCCGTCATAAAGATAAGGGTACAAGTTTTCGTGATGTGTTCATAAAGAATGCAAGTATCCATAATGTTTGTACGAAAAAAAAAAATCTACTCTTTCAGCTACAAAAATGTATTCCCTTTTTCGACAAGTTTCCACGATTAAAAGGTTCGATTCGAAAAAATAAGTATTTGGTTGTTCGGAAATTTCGTTTTAATTTTGAAGGAAGATTGAAGCGTAGGGTATTTAAATTTTAGCATACATTTATTAAATTATACAGGTGCCATTTCTTTGTACAACCTTTCTTCATCTTTCAGGCAACTTGAAAATTCCATCATTCAGGAATCTCTCAGGTTTTTCAGTGAAAAACTTTTGTACGTGATTTTTTATCTCGTTGAAGTTTTTTCCATTAAAGGAATTTTGTAATGATCGAAAAAGGTATCATAAACAGCGCGTATCTTGTTTGCCGATTTTGTAGCATTTTTGCCTTTCCCTTTTTGAAGGAAAAGTATGAAATGCCTAAAATGCACTTTATCATCTTCTATACTCAAAGGCGTATAAAACTGACAAAAATTAACATATCGTACCCAAATTTTGTTCCAAATATGCCTAAAGTATTGTCTTTTACGATATGTACACATATGATTTGTTCTCAATCATTCTAATATATTTAGATCTGTCCTTATGCCATCTATCAAAAATCGGCACGAACTTTCCGGACAACCCAATATTTCAGAGATATATAATTATGAAAAAGATATTTTATATTTTACATAATATTTTATAAAAAAAAAAAAAAAACAGATATTTCATTTACCATTCGCGGTATTGCCGTTTCCTGTTTATATTTTTCAGGATTCTACAACAGATCAAAAATAAAACGAAATTTGTGGAAGAACAAATTCCAAGAAGAGACCTTCCGCGAAAGCTTTAATTTTACCGCGATATTTCTCTGCTTCGAAAAGATATTTCCGAGAAGCAACGTTTTTAGTTGAAATGTTCCGAAAAACGTAGCCATGTGAAGCGCATGATTCTTTTTTGCTGTTTCAAAATATTCAACGAGCGGAGAGACGAAATATTTCGAAGCAGCGACGTCGCTTTGGATATTTCGCATGATTTCAGAATTGTATAAAATGAATTCCTCTTCGATCTTTGCCTCGTCACTTAACCCTTTGCCGTCCAATTTCTTCGATGTGTGACAACTATTGGAGTAGGAGAACAATCGAAATATTGTAATATAGATTGTACAGAAAATTGCGTGTACAATGAATAACAATAAATGTGTAAAAATAGAACAGTAACTGGTTATAAAGTTAAAGCAATTATGGCACACAACGATAAAACAATAAATGGTTTACAAATATGGAATACCTCCGGGAAAACAAAGACACATGAAATAACCCAAGACTTTTACCAACAACATCAAAAGAGGAGACGGAATAATTATGACAAGATTTATAACAGGACACACGGCAAACTCACACATGAATACCTCTTAAAAAAAAACAGATCCACCAATTAATGTAATTATTGTTACGAAATTATATCAACCGATCATCTACTATTTAAATGCAAAAGATACCACGCCCAGAGGCAAAAATACGAAATAACATTACCAGCGATCTTAACATCACAGAAACATGTTGAAAAATATCCTAAATTACCTAAAAGAAACAAACATCTATCAATCACAAAACATAACCGTCTAGATTCAAAAGAACAGTGCCAAACTGTCGCTAATAACCTGAAGGTTGATGCGACATTAAACACGAATTAAAAAATAAATAAATAAATGGTTTAATCAAAATAATTTGTCACACACGATCAATTCTCTCTCTCTCTTTCTCTCCCTCTCTTTTTTTTTTTTAATTCGTGTTTAATGTCGCATCAACCTTCAGGTTATTAGCGACAGTTTGGCACTGTTCTTTTGGATCTAGACGGTTATATTTTGTGATAGATGTTTGTTTCTTTTAGGTAATTTAGGATATTTTCAACGTGTTTCTGTGATGTTAAGATCGCTGGTAATGTTATTTTGTATTTTTGCCTCTGGGCGTGGTATCTTTTGCATTTAATTTAAATTTTGCAATAATTACATATTGATGGTTATTTCCTTCTGAAACATTGAAAGACAGTGTGTTCAACCGACGAACGTCCGGTTCGATCGACTAATTGAAAAGTTGCATACCAGGTTCGCGGATGCAACGTCTTCGCGACACTCGTGAATCTTTCACGAAACTCGAGACCCGCTCCATTACGACACCACATTTTCCACCTGCTCCCGAAAGAAAACGGGACGCAGCGGAAAAATGGGGTTGTTCCCTCGCGCAACGGAACTCGAGGAAGATCGATGGCTCGCAGGAACGCGAAACGATTTCTCATTTCGACACCTGAGACGTCACGTTCGCTTTGCATCTCGCGATGTTAAAGCACGATCCCGATGTGTCCGTTTCTGTAGTTAGGTTTGAAACGAGTCGTGAGTAAGGATTACAACGAAATTTAATTTGTTTCGACGAAACATTGATCGGAAGGGTAATTGTAAATTTAGAATAACGATGGAAATTATTGGTGTTGCTTTCGTTTTATAAAATTTTTAATTATTTATGAATTAATTATAACGTGATTCTATTAAAGATTATTATGCTATGTTACCAGGATTTTGTACTAATTTATGTTGATTATTACATTCTGTTATTAATTATTGCTGTACAATTTAGTAATATATTATTAAATATTGATATTTTAATGAAAATATGATTATCAACTAATTGTAACTTAAATGTAACCAAAACTGAAGGGTATATACATTTCTTGTCGTTACAAGGAAAATACGATTAAGCTGCTTCTTCCATCTTGTAAATAAAAAATAAGAGAAACATTAATGCAGTTGGAGAAATGCAAAGTGGTATCACTCGTGACACCTTACTATCTTGTAGAACTAATCTCAAATATTTTACAATAAATACAGTCACATACATGATCTGTCAACTACATACCCAACCGAGAAACAAACAATTAAACCATCATGATCTGCATTAATTTACATTATCGTACAAAACCAACGTTCAGAAATACTGAAAAGAAACAACAAGTCACGAAACTGCATAAACCAAAGAGAAAAAATAAGGATGGCGAACAGAAACTCAAAACGCGCTAGTATTTCTGTCAACCACCCCGCGACGGCAAACGGAGGGTAACAGATTGGCTCCGCAACCCCGTTCGACGATCGTCGACGTGTAACGTAAAAGAACCTGACGGAGAAAGAGAGAGAGTGAGAGAGGAAGAGAGGGTGAGACCAGGACACAATGCAAGGGAGGGAGATGGGAAGGGGACAGAGGCGAGAGATACACACTCGTGCCTCGGGTAACGATTACTCTGGCAAGCTCATGGGTGATTTTAATAAGGAAACGAGAGCTTATTCATATTCCCTCATGGCGCAAGCGCCAGAAAGCCACCTGTAGCCCCAGCTTCCAATCAATACATCACAGAGGCATATCGTGCAGCTTACCAGGTAGCAATGTGTATGTATACGTGTGTACGTGCACACAGAAGATACCCGACCTGTTCCGAGCAAGCCAAAAGTCGCCTGTTGCTGTTCTCCGTGTTTCCACTGTTTCGTAGACAAGCTTCCTCGATCGAATTGTTGCCGCCATTTTTAGCATTTATCGCGAAGCATTTCATTCCACCAGTCAGACTCGTGATATTCGTGTTCGATCGAAAATTGTTGTCGCAAGGCAAACTCGTTAGAATACGCCAAGGGGTTAAAAGAAAAAAACAAAGAAAGACATACCATCGTGCGTCAAAAAATTGCTCGTGTGCATTTAGACTTAAGGTTGAGCACAAGACGTTGGGCCTCGTCCAACGGGACAAACTCGAACGTCGCTTTTGAACTGGAGCGAATGCTGGAGAACGATATCGCTAGAAACCGAATAAACTAAATAACGGTATATTTTATTCTTTGATAATGAAATAGGAAAATTTGCCAACAAAAGAGACCAGGTCGTACTACATAAGATCTAGATGGGACATTCAAAAATTACGCAAAAACATCTTTTAAAGAAAACACCTTCACTACCTACTGCGACAAGTTCCAACACCCCTTAACCATCGAACCCCTTAACCCCTTACTCTTCTGCAAGAAATATGAGGCTTCACGATCCCACGCAAAGGTTCCCAATTCACTAAAAGCAATCTTCAGTAACACAAAAAACTTCAAAGATACCCTCAAATTCATTCAAAGCGACAAACTACACCTGACGTTTCATGTCGCTGATAATCTTGCTGTCGATGCGACGTTAAGCCGTGAATTGAAAAAAAAGGGAATAAAAGTGATGCTGCTTTCTGTGGCCGTCGGATGTGCCAATCCACAGTCGTGGTGTCGGGAAATCGATGTAGGTCGCGTTTGGAATCGAAGGTATCGGATGTTAGGACCTCGAAAGCCGATAGCGTACGCTCTCTGCGAACGCTCGCAACAATATTGGGTATCAATTAACCCTCTTTCCTGCGGGAAACCGTCGAGCGATTACTCTTGCTCGATGGGTAATCGGTATCTTGGGAGGAAGTCGAAGAGAATGGGAAATGTTTCGGTAGCTTTTTTATTCGGTGGTTAGGTTTGAACGCGTTGGGCCTCGTTTTCGAGAGTAATGGCGGCGGTTGTTATCAATTGATTGCTTTGCTAAGGTGGGAGGATTACGTTTTTTAAACACACAGGCTGATTTCGTTTTCCGGTATGCAGGGGGGGGGGTATCAAAAATTGTGTGCTAATTAAAATATAAATAATAAAAAATATATTCTCTAAAAGAAATCTTCCGCGGTTTGCAGCGACATTGATAAAATTACATTCCAATTTTTCAAATTTGGTAACGTTTCTTCCATTCAGAAATTGGAACTTTTAAACAGACCTCGTGGAAAAATAAAAAGCAATTAGCCGAAAACAAATTCTATTAACTCTTTGCCTGCTTATCGCTTGCTCGGCTACAGCAACGACTCATAGATTAAATTTCCCATCGTTATACGATAGTCTGTTTCATAATTGCTAAATGATCAATACAACAATGTGGAACGTAAAAAAAATTCACTAGCGTATAATTGGTCAAATGGTCATTTACTTAAGTTTTTCTTAATTACCGTTGCAAAGAAAAGAAAAGAGACGTATCGCAAAGAAATGAGATACAAGCATCAAATAACAGTCAAGAGGTTAACGCAAGCATCATCTCTCATCCTTTTGCTAAAAGCCAACGTGATTCCAGCTCAATTTCCATCCAACCTTCGCGCGTGGACTTTTAAACAGCTAAAGATAATGGTATATCGCGGGTTTGTTTGCGTACGTATGATAAGGTAAACGCTTCCCTGGAAGAGACTACACTGAACGACCCTTAAAACGCCTCGCGAGGGGGTAGTCGATTCAAGCTTCCCCGTAATAGAACTCGGCGTCGTTCCTCCGAGAAAATTCTCCTCGGGATCGTACTTTCACGGCTCCCTTAAGGTCGTTCCTGGTCCCTTACGTTCACCCGGTCTATGGTCGGACGCGTTCGTAATGGGAACACAGTGGAAAGACTGGATCGGCGATTGGAACGTCGGATTTCGTTGCGATGGTACATCGAGAGGAGCGCGGAAATGATCGGTGTGCTGTAGATTCGCTTCCCCGACTCGTTCGAAACTACTCTCTGGTGTGTAGAGCCGGAAAAATGGCGAACTAAGAGCCACGAGGGTGGAAAGGGGCTCTGATTCTTGGAAATGGCCATTTAGCAAATTTTCTGAACGGATATAAGCCTCGATATTGTCTAACTTTTGAAAATGGCCATTTAGCGAATCTTATACATGAATATGTATGTAGTGTTGTATAATTGTTGGAAGTGTTCGTTTGGTAAATATTCCAAGTGTCTGCGCGTTGTTGTGTAATGTTTGTAAATTATCCATTTCGCAAATTTTCCAAATTTGTATACATATAACGTATAATTTTTGAAAATGGCCATTCAACGAATTTTCCACGTATCTACACAGTGTTGTGTAATTTTTGGAAACACATATTTAACGAATTTTTCAAATTAACATATTATACACCTGTGATATGGTATGGCATTTGTGAATATTAGTTTCAACAGATTTTCTAAATATCTTACATAGTTTCGGCTCTTAGTTAACGTCTGGAATAAACTAGTACC
Organism: Tetrapedia diversipes; assembly: GCA_033822845.1. Classification (NCBI taxonomy): domain Eukaryota; kingdom Metazoa; phylum Arthropoda; class Insecta; order Hymenoptera; family Apidae; genus Tetrapedia; species Tetrapedia diversipes. The sequence continues at coordinate 39,790 of JAOPTO010000562.1, read as the reverse complement.
TAAGAAGATTACAACTAGCGAAATTGCTATACTTGGTGTACATAACTTCGCCGTGGTATAACGAAATTGCATACAAGGTTTACTGCAAACGAGCAACCAAGTTATGCCCTATAAAAGACATCAAAGGATTCGACGAAGTAGTCGAATTAAAAGTAAACTATACGAATCTGTTGTTTCTTGCCGCTTCAAAGCGAAATTCTGCGCTGCATAATAAAAATATTATTATACAACCATAGATACTTAATCGTTGTATCAGAGATTTCACCGAGAATTACGTTATAACCATTAAACCCGCATTCCTTCCGGTGGCCAACTTTCCAACTCCGCACAATACGCTATCGCTCAGAACTTCAGATAGATACATCTACCACATCCCCATTGTACATTTAAACATAAATTGCACAGTCTAATATCCAACTGTACCTTAATCCTTCACCTTAATCTTTCCTCCTTTCAAACTTTCGCAAAACAATACAAAACTATGCTCCACACGAAACATTCTAAGGTGGCTGATAAAATTCGCAGAAAATTATAAATGATATATAATTAAGTGCAACTAACATAGATCATAGGGAAAATTCCTCCAGTCTCAGATGTTTTACATTTTTCTTAAATGAATAAAGAAACATGATGTTTTACGCCTTCTATACTGTTTTATCTATAATTTAACAATGCTAGAAATCAATATAAGACAGCAAAACAAATAATATTATTGTAATAATTAATAATACTATTCTAATAATTGTAATTGTAATAATTATTAATACTATTCTAATAATTGTAATTGTAATAATTATTAATACTATTCTAATAATTGTAATTGTAATAATTATTAATACTATTCTAATAATTGTAATTGTAATAATTAATAATACTATTCTAATAATTGTAATTGTAATAATTAATAATGATCGCATAAGCGGTTTAAACCTCAAATACATCGCCACCGTCCAGCACTAAGTGCCATCCGGTATTAGGAGAATTCTCCCCTATATAAAATTATAAATAAACCATAAAAATGTATATATTAATCACTGGTACAGTTTGTGCGAGACGCAACGTTTTCCCAAGTCACCCTGTATACACTGTGCGATGTAAATCAATGCTCGACGTGTGTGCGTATGTAGGCCACGAAAAAACGAGGTAAAAAAAGAAAAAAAAAGAAAAATGTCAGGGGATCCGATAATGCTACGAAACACATGGATTTGTTACGATCGCTTCGGGCAAGCGTAATCGATGCACCGGAAACGAGGTAAATCGTAACCTCATGCAGCATGTGAAGGTAACAAATCACTCGCTCGAACGCAACCAATTTGCCCCATACACGATTCCATAGGCACGATCAACGATTCGAATATGGTGAACGACAATTAACACATTGACAGCCGGCGACCTGAGACATTTAAAGCCTGAGCGCCGGCCTTATTCGTTTGTTTCTGATCACTGAATAGCCAAAAAAAAATATTTAAAACATTATATATTTTCGTGAAATAGTGCATTTTATTTGCATATTCGTCATATACAATTTAACATTTAAAAAAAATCCACATCACCGTGGAGCAGCTACTCAAACGACAGACTCAGTCAATGTGTTAAAAGATATTTTGTTTTTCGGTCTTTGCCAGCCACGTAACACGGTTTCAGGCGGAGAACAGGGAAAACGTAGAAGGAGCTCTCGTCGGGTCTTCATTCATTACCCTGTACGTGGTGCGATGCGCCCTCCTTGGCACCCCTTGCGTTATTAATAAAACCTCGTGTGCGCCGCACAATTAAAGTGGAACGTAAACATTGGAAGCAGCATCGACGGCGAGGACCGTGGCGACAGCTTCCATGAAATTTTTAGAGGACATCCGTGGATGGCTTGTCGGATGTCGTAGGAAAGAACAAAGAGAATTTGTAAAACTTAAAACAGTTCGTGTAATTTTTGAAAATTATAACTACGATACGATGGAAATTAGATTTTTCAGATACACGCGAACGCGATACGTTGAAGCTTGTTCTTTGTAACCATGTTGAGGAAATTCTATTTCGATTGATGAAATGATATTTAAAACATCTGTTTTACAAGATTTTTCGTTTAAGGTTTGAAGGATGATTGAGTTGGTTGTTGGAACATTGTAGCTTCTAATCGATAATCTTGACTTTTTAAATAATATTCCTTTATTAAGTTAGTTGGTCAAACAATTTTTAATCGAATAAACGTAAAACAAATATAAAATAAACTCAGAAGTGTATAACAAGTGTATAAGTGAAACAAATTGCAGTGCTTTTTTTATGAAAAATAAAACAGATCTTTATATGGAATTATGACTTTTTTAACTTGTTTCGATTTTCATAAATTGAATCGCCACAATATTTCTCAATTTGCGGTATTGACAAATATACATCCATTTGTAAATTAAATTGGTATTTTAACTGAGTCATAAAATAATCAAATGTCTACAGGGAATTATTCCTACAATCTCTGTAATAACTTTGTTATAGAAATTCAAAATTGCTTCACTTTTACATGATTTCAAGTAATCAGCTCAAAATTCACATTTTTTGAAATCTATACACAGTATTATTAATATCTTTTACAAACTGTTTTCTGTAAACAAAATGTCGAGACTCGATAAATGAAGATTCAAGGAGAAAAAAAAAAATAAAAACGAGGAGTACTTTCATAAAATTAGTTCTTGGAATTTCTTAGATCTATCCTGTGTCCCATACAAAAAAAAGACGAAGGTTACTCGTGCTAACTGAACAGAAGAAAAAGTCAGAATTATGGGAACGCGGAATAGTGTGTTCGTTCGGTCTTGAATCTTTCCGTGTATTGAAATCCCATAAACATCTTTCACCATAAGCACAAAGGCAAATATACTCCGTTGATACGTGATGCTGAAGGTATAAACGAAGACAGGATATAGAATCGAGCGCCGCAATATCTCCTTTACGTTACCATAGAAAACCTTGCGTACGAATCTTTATGCTCGCAGACTCTAATATTGGTCACGAATGATTTCGTGAAAAAAGGATGAAATTAAAACGTGACGTTCGTCGTTTCGATAGAAATCATGCGTCTGAAGTGTTACCGCTTTAACACTACAATTACCATACCAGTCGAAATGACCAATCGGTGATTACTCATAGCAGCCTTATAAATTCACAATTGTAAAGCTTCTAAAATTTACTATGATTTTCTACAAAAGATATGAATAAAGATTTGTTTTCTATACATTCAGTACTTTTTCATGCAATTTTCAATTTGATTTCTTCCATGCAAATAAGTACACTTTAATTGTCGGTAGTTCTAGTGTTAAAGTATAATTCTTTACGAGCTCGAACACTATCGAAAACGTTTGTTCTTAATACTTTGTAGGGAAAAAAATTATTCTGAAAATTATATCGATAATATTTTTAAGAGTAGCTTTAAAGATATTAAAATGATTGTTAATATTTTCAATGAAAAAGTAATATTAAAAATTGTTACGTTTCAATGAATTAAACGTTCATTTATCTTTGAATCGCTCGCATCCTTCAATGGTACGTCTTCGTTTCTCTGATATTGGTATGTACATTAAAAGAAATTCTTTGAATTCGAATCAATGGTAAATTTTTCTCAGAAATACGATTTCAAAGAACGCCAACTATAAGAGGATACTGCGAAAACTAAGTACCTTGAACTAATTCATATCGCTCAAAGATAATATTCAAGAATTTCAAAGACCAACAAGATCTGTACAAATTTCAAACTTACAAAATAAAAATAACAACAAATTTTAAAGACGAAGTATTAAATAATGATACATTTATGTTATGTTTTCTATCTGGATAAAAAAAGAAGAAAATATACGAAAACCTGTCCGTATAATATAACATATTAAAGACACCAAAGTAACATGCGTGAAATCTCAAACTTAAAAATTAAAAATCCTCCAAAAAATCTAAAACTTAAGATACCACACAATATTTCCGCAGCCATTTGAATAAATTAATAACAATCTAGTAATTTTCAAACTACAACGCCGTACTTCCTACGCCCCACCCTGACAAAGCCCATACAGAGAACAAAAGCTCGTATCAAAAGAATACGTCGTCGAAAAAAAAGGCCACAAACGCCATGGCACCTGGACAACGGGGCACAGAATTAAACGGGACCGAGTGAAAACGAAACGACGAGGAAACCGGTCGCAAAAAGTGGCCTTCTGCATACAGAAAAAAAAAATACAGAACACACAATGCTTCGTTAAGATACAGCTGACAATCGGACCAGCCGGTTACATACGTTATCTCGCGGGCACATCTCGTCAACTATCCGAACCCGAATTGAATGTCGCATTGTGTGCTTCCGGAATCGCTCTCGAAGAACCGCCATCGCGAAACCGCGTTAACCTTTTCGCTATGGCGCCCTCGAACTATTCAGAAAAATAGAAAAACTTCGTTTATACGAACCTATAGCACGTAAAAAAAAGATAGATCCATTTACATTTTCGTTCTTAACTTCGATGCTGTATATTTTATTTGACAGAAGCTTATCTCAATATTTAATAAAAACGCCGGGATACATTGGTGCCATTCTATAAAAGACCGGAAATGGCAATGTGGACCATGAAGGTCCATATTACGACCTTCCTGGTTTCATGAAGTTTTATTCCTTTCTTTTCGTTTGAAAGTGTCCCACTGTACCAAGAAAGCAGTCAGGCAAAGAAAATAAGGACCCGAGACAAACGTAGTTTTCAAAAAAACACGACTAATGCCATAAATGTAGTCTGTTTAAAAATGGAGGCTGTTAAAAAATTACTTTCATCAGATTCTACGAGTTCCTCGCTTGCCTCTTGTCTCTCTATTACTATCATTAAAATACAAAATCTCGAAGAAAAAATTAACTATTCGTCACAAGCTTTCTACAATTACTCGTTCGAGTCCCCATCACCACCCCAATTTCTAAGAATCACCCTACTTTCGACAGACTTCCGTAAAAATGTCGTACCATCAAAACAATTGAACTTTCAGCCAAAAAAGATCATTGATACATCCATCCTAGACATACGAGCTACCATCCCCACCCCTAATTCAACTACTTCTACGTATTTAACGCGTGTTTTTTTTTCGAAACGAAGAAGGTTGATCCATATTCCCATCTTCTCCCCTACAAGTAGCTCTGGCGGCACATAAAAGCTTGGAGGGCCGCGGGTTGAGCGTGGCTGGTCTACATCTAAATATAACGTCCCGGCAAGGGCTCGTCGGTCGAGGAGCGAACCTGGATAATATCGATTTTTCCCGGCTCCGCGTGTCTCTCTACCGGGCGAGTAACCGTTTCGTTTCCGTTTCGCCGTTATCTGCCGCAGATAGCGTAGAGCGCTCGTCATGGTCCGTGGATTCCTTGGCGGCGATCCAGCCGCCATAACGACGCACGGTAATTACACCGGGAGGACGATTTATCGCGACGAGCAGCAGCAGTCTTTCGCGTTTTACGTGCACGAGCTACGATTTTGATAAGGTGTCCTTCTGTCCTCTCCAACCCCCTCCTTCTGGGATGACTTCCGGGGCCACGCGTGTCCGCGTGCCACGGCACGGGGGTTACCGTGGAAGCTCGACGTCGCCTGATACATGCCCTCCGCTTCCGGTAGATGCAAACGAATGCCTTCCGGGGAAGCCACGGAGCTGTTATTGCGCCGCTGTAGCTATGCCGCGATCCTCTTCCTTTTGTTCTCGCGAAGCTTCCCCGCATATTCTTCGTGGCTGCGTCGTTTAAGCGATGGGGTGGGTCCGCGATTTTGTAGGTCGTTGATGGAAATATAGGTATTTTTAATATAAGATGGACGCCGCCGGTTGGGCGAATATTTTTGTTGGCTGAAATACGGCGGGTTCCGATATGACACGGTTAATAATACAGTGACGGACAAAAGTTTAAGACAAGACCAAAGAATCAACGAAAATGGATGAAGTTGTTTACAAGAAATAGTACCAGAAACAAATTTCTTCTACCACGTTGAGTTAAAACCGTGTAAATCGAGGATTACTTGTATTTAAATAATATTAAAAGTAAACTGAAATAAACTATACTTTGCTAATTTTTCATTTCGTGTATAAGAAAGATCTTAATTAAGATGCGAGCCGATTAACGAGTTAGATTTAATTCGAAGCATTGGTGTAAGTTAAATGAAGTATGAGTGAAGAAGTGCTGAAACGAAGAAAGGTCACTAAAATGTCTGCTCGATGGTGAAACTTTTTATACCGTTAAAGGTGAGTACGACATTTGAATTTGCTACTTTGTTCACCAACTCTGCTTCCACAGATCAGTTCACTTTAATATATTCATGAATTCCAATTCGTCTTTTTTATGTCCAGCGATTCGCGAAATTAATCGAATACATTCTCTGATCGCACTTTTTATTTCGCTGAATTAAAGGCGTTAACTATAAAACATACTAATTAATAGAGTACGGATTGTCACGCATTTAGAGAAAAGGTACAAACGTGTAAAAGGGTACAGAATGCACATAACATGGTAAATTATGCAAAATATCCTAAACATAGGTCACATTGAAAATAATTTCTATCCATATCCCATTCGATTTGCTGTGATTACAAAAATTCATCTGCTAATCGATTGAAAAGTTCAGCAGGAGATGAAAAAATCATAAATTAAATATAATTTATAATTGGATTTAATAAAAAAGAAAATGTGATTCAAACATTCTATCAGTTTCAGTTATTCAATTTTTAAGCCTCGTTACTTTTCAATATCATTTCTACAGACGAATAATCTCTTCGACAATTGTTGCGTTAATATTTCTATTATTCGTGAATCACCAACAACTTCCCGCCATTTTATTTAAGTTCCTCGTGCTCCTGTAAATGCTGCCAACGGTAAACCTAAGAAACACGTCGTCCAGCACTGGTCGATAATAAATTTCTGTTCTACACGTGAAACAAAATATTTTCACCAACAAATCAACTTCGAAAACCTTATCGTGCGCCCTTTCCCTTTTTACACCTAACCTGACCCGTCTCACTGATCATACCTTAAATTTCATCGCCGGCACCTATCCACTAAACAATTTCTATTAAACCAAGCCAACGTCTAATTCATATTTCAAATGCTCGTCATTAATCACCTCAAAAATTAACAAAAATGAACGAAAAGTCAATCAACGTGAATAACAGTGACTGTTTTGACTCACTGTACGCTCAAATCGATTAAAAAACTCAGTACGCTCAAACTAACAGTTACGACGACGAAATTGCACTCGTTTAAGTGGCACATAAATTGGCAAGTAACAGGCGACAAATTATTTCTCGATTAAAGGTAGCAGATTATTAATGCAAAAGGAAACGGTTCCAATGAGGATTCATTGCAAGATGGCAGCAGCTACGGCGCCATTGTTTCGATTCATGGTTTGCGATACGAAAATAATGGGTTCACGGAGTTTTTCACTATTTATCGTTGCAACTATCGTACACATGCATCGGAACCAGGGGGGTTGGGGGCACAAAAGCGTGCATCGTCTTTAGAAATATCTTGCCCTTGTAAATTCCCTGCTACAATAGCCACCGTATTTTACACTGGCTGCAATAGAGCGGAACAGCGAAGGGCATGAAAAGCTCTCGCAGAGATCCGAGTCATTGTAGCTGAGAGCATTACTCTCCTTTGTCGCGGCCAGCCTTTTTTCCCCAAAAATACATAATACAGATATTGGCCGTCGTTTCTCGAATCATTCATTTTACGAGATTAATCATTCATATTTCTTCTTTCTTAATTATTAGAGAATAGAAATTAATTCTATTATTATAATAAGCGTTCCGTATTATAAGATTTTACAAAATAAATATTCTGTATAATAGAATTCTACACGATAAATGTTCTATATTGTACGTTCAAAAATAATGGAATATTAAAATTATATTCTAGGTTAGAGAATTGTTAATTTAAACGTTGTTTAACATTTTTATTTGGATAATCTTTTAATAGGCTGTTGGTAATACTTTCCTCGTTACTTGCAATCTCTTGGTATCCGACAGAAAAAAAATCTTAGCAGCGAGTTACGAGCCTCTTTCTTGGTATAATAAAAATGTTAATAACGTTAACGGCTATTAATAATTTATTTCAGAGAAGATTCACGCGAAAAGTGTAACGGTAAACAGAGAAGCGCTTCGCGAAACAGAATGCATCACCCTCGGAACTTTCGCAAATTCGCAGGTATTACATAATTGCCTTATCTGCTCTCTATTTGCGCAAATACTTCATGCTCGGCAAAAGAAAAACGCGCAAGGTTGAACATCATGTGACCGAGGCTGGCGTTAGAGCGAAACCGAGTTCTTGGCACGGCAGATTTCCTAAAACGAAATCCTCGCGCGCGCAACCAAACTATCTATGTACACACAAGCCCCACGCACTTAGAATCAAATTATTACTCGTTAACAATGTTACGTTAATAGGATTGTCAAACGGTGCTTTAAAAAATTATCAGATAAACACAATCGTGTCGCCTGCTGCTTTATCCTATTCCGTTCGCGACTCCTACCATGAATAAAGAAACCGATCAACATTTTAATTCGATAAAGAATCTAATGTCTTTGTACGAAAAATTGATCATCTTCATTTTTGAACATAGTACTGTAACATTTTAGAATAGACAATTTTTACTGGAAACACTTTTTTCTAGAAAAAAATAATTCGCAAGCTAATGAATTAGAGATGAATAAGTTGTGAGACTCACTCTGCATATTGAAGCATAAAAGAAAATTGTATTTCCAATTTTTAAAGAAACTTCCTTCATTTTCTAAAAACTGATCAATACTCGTAATTATTTAGGTCCTCGAATGTTAGTTCTCAGAAGTGACCGTATTAACTCTTTGAGACCCACGATTTTGAAGAGAATAAAACCTCAAATAGCACCGAATTTTTTTTAATATAAAAAAAAAGAACGTTCATTTCAATTATTAAACTAATAAACCGTTTGACCGAGTAACTTGAACTTTTCGAGGTGGATTAAAATACATTCCACTATGCAGAAAAAGCTAAGCAAAAGGTGGGAGCAATTTTAACCGACCTACCCCGAAAGAGTTAAGGGATTAACGCCTAATTGATGGATTAATGCTATCAATGATCAACGCGTGTCTGCTTATTTGCAAAAAAGATATCGAATTAAAGATTAAACGTAAAAAAATAGCCAAAACGAGGGAAACGGATCGTAATAATCGTAGCAAATTTTCAACAGCGCAGGTACCTACTGCGGTAAATGTACCAGCTTCTCATGAAGAATTATGAATCGCTCATTCTCTACCTCTTGCTAGCTCCAGTGCTAACGAAAACGCTCTTTAAACCGTTTCACGAGACAGAAAAGAGGTCTTTTTACTTCGTCAGAGAGAATCGTCGAGCGATTAGCCGTTCACAGACGTTGGCCCCGGAATCTGAATTGAATAAATCGCCGTCACGCGCGGGGAAACCTTTTCGTACGAAGTGCTCGAGGTACAGAAAGGTTTCGCCTCGGTTTCCCTCGCGCAATCCCCTTAACGCGGAGTGGATCGAACCCCGGTGCATGCTCGAGGTGCTCGAGATCGCATCTCTTCGCGAATGCTCTCACGTGATACCGCTATAATGTCATACGTCGTAACGATCGCGGCATAGTAATAGTCCCGGGAACAAACCTGTCACGCTACACACACACACACACACACACACACCCGCACACGTGCGCGAACACACGGTCATACACAAACGTGCACCCACACAGCTCGTGTACGTATACGTGTGCGCGAAACTGTGCACAGGAACGCACGCATACACGCACGCACGCACGCGTGGTCGCACGGATCGATCGAATTAATATTCCCGATTGTGAAACGCGGAATCGATGTGTGTCCATTGGAATTCTTGTTGGCGTGCTCGACGATGATCGGCTTCCTTACTCTTTGCTGACGTTCGCAACCGAGGGGACACGGTATCGAACATTGGATTGTTGCACTTGGATCGTTTAGGCCAGCCATACTCGATCCGTGGCCTTTCACCTGAGACACTTGTACTCATTGTCAGGTAGATACTTTTTTCGAACAGCTTGATGGTATCTTAATCCATTGACAACGCGATAAAGTGACGAACGATACGTAAGGAGCGGTTTGAAAGAATGGCTATCGCGTTGTTATCGATACCTTTGCCATTTTTCACGCGAGATTAAAATGACCGGGTAATCTCAACTTTTTCTGTACAATCAGATTTATTAATTATATTACCGTGAAACGGTTTAAGATATGAAACTTATACTTCTGCGATTTGCACGAATCTCTATCGTGTTGGACTGTGAAAGGAGTTAAGGGTAGCATGTAGCAATTATAAAGTTGATTTATCTAAAAATAATTGAAAGTTCATCCGAACATAAGAAATCACACTAATTTTTTAATTAACACTTGGATGCATTTAGATGTCGAGCTTTATGTCATGAAATATAGTACATGCTGTGTTGCGGCCCGTTTAACGCAGCAAACGTATGTGTGTTTGGAAAAGAAAAAATGGTTGAGCGTGGCTGGTTTAGGCGAAGGATTACTGTTACACCGGCGGCCATGCACCAGGGGGTTCCAGGCATTTCGTCTTTCCCGATAATTATTTTCTCGAGGATGAACGAGCAACGTGGTGGTGTAAACTCCGAGGATGTGCTCTCGTCGTGCGAGCGCGTCAAGCGTGACGGTGTGTACAGTACCGCGCAAAAGTTTGGAGTATCAAGATTGAATCAAATTTCCGTACATTGCAATCATAAGTTTTACTTTCAATTGCAATCGAGTACGTTTTCGTTATTACAGCAGAATTATAAATTTTTGTAACATTTCTCGAAGGGAAACACGCTAAACGTGTTCTGGGATCATGAGATGGTTGAAACTTTTGAACACGAGCGTACATTCTGGCGCAAACGTTGCAAGGGGTGTAAGTTAGTTTCCTCTACGCGTCGCGATACTGTGATATTATTGCTGGAAAATTTTTAATAAGCTTTCGTGTCAGGTACTCCGTAACAGTGCTATTATTGTTTAGTGTTAAATATAATGTGTCTCTTTTATTACTTGTTTCTGTCACGCACACAAAGTTAATGTCCCATTACGTCGAATGATTCACGAATTTACTTAAAGCGATCAATTTTCGAGGCTCGCGTTGTACGTAATTGTTAACAATAATAGCGTGAAATAAGTATGTTTTTTTTTTTAAATTAAATTTTATCGCGACGAATGTAACACGATAAACGTGTGAAGTAACGCATTTTTTATAAACAAAAATTACGTTTCATAGATAAACGTAAGAAGTGTTGAGGAAAACGACAATGTTAAAAAATATAAATGTATTTATTTGGTGTAATAATTTTCCGATACCATTCACACGTCCTATTCTCAATCAATCTCTAAACAAAAGGTATACACTCACGATCCTCATTCCATTTTTTCATTCTCTACTCCATTCACTCATATTTTCATCCTTCTTGTTTTCCATATATTGCTTCTCATTCTAATTTCTTGACCGTTCATTCTAGAATCTCTTTCACCCAAACAAACATACACACTTCAATAAATTAGCAATCACCCTCACAAGAAGTTTTCTACGACTATCATTATATAGCCAAAATTTTCGTTTCATCGAATGGCAGCTTCGAATCGAGATAGCGATTTACAACTTCGATATAGCTATTGAAATGGTACAACATGAAACCTCTCGATAGGTTATATAAGACATTGCACAATTTCTTCGACCAACGCGGTTATCCTTTTTCTGTTTTATCAAACAAAAGTCATTGGAAGCACAAACACAATTAACGAAGCGCGTACAAATTTCGCGGACAGCAAACAGCAGGTCTGTAAACTTTTCAACGACGACGCGCATTATTCGTGGCCGTCAGGTGACCGGTGTACACGTAACTTAGGAGATCGCGTACAAATAAGGAGAAAATTCTCGGGAACTTCGCAACCTGGATTGCACAATTTTTAACTTTGACGTCAGACTAGTTTCGCCGTGACTAATGCTCCGTAACAGTTCAGAGGCGGCACTTTACTTAAGGTCAAGCGAGAAATAAAAAATTGGAGTCGCGAAAGAAGCGTTTGTCTCGTCTGAAACTCCTGTTTCAACTTCTTTATGAAGCAAGTTTAACATTTGTTCGCAATTCGAACGCATTCCCCGCCATTCTCTTCGGTATTGTTACGCAGCTGTGTATAATACTGTTTAACGAATAAATTATTTTATTCCCGAGGCTGCTCGGCGCTAGTGCAATTAGCTGAAAACAAATTTCAGCTCGAGTGCAACGAATGCATCGCGAAAATTCCAATTTTAAAATTATTTTCCAGGTACTTAGCAAAATTCAATTCGGTTCAATTTCATTTTCCGAGGTTACCTGTACTTTACTTGTGAAAATCGTCATCCAGTCATTTTACTTCATCCTGCGCGATTAAATCGTAAAAATATCGCTTGTATAATTTTCAAAAAGAAAATTAGACTACTTATAGTTGAGAACTGTCGGCCGTTAATTCGTAACAAGTGATGTAAGCATTATTAGACAGACGGTGTGCAGTAAAACACGTTTAACGTTCATAATGAAACTTTCCAACGTTCCTGTTCTACGAAGCACACTTTGTAGATTCACGTATGCGCGACAATAAAATTTCACACAGCAATCTCGTTTACGTACTACGGCGACTAAACACTGCTTCCTTCGCGTTCCCAACTTCCTTAAACGACGTCCACGCTTCTTACGTTAATTCTCATAATTTTCCCAGAAACGAAGATCATTTTCACGGAACAAGAATTATCACGGGTGAAATATTACTAATCAGAATTAAATTTTCAGTCTGTTCCACCATCAGCATACCGTTGAACGCGTAATTATAATAAAACGTAATTCGAAATTTTACTGCAATTATGCGGTAAATGACGGAGTCCCCCATATCCAATTATCCATATTTCCTCAATTTTATTCTCTTTGCTTTCCGTTTCACTGCTGTACTTCATTATTATACGATTAAAAATGATGAATAATCAGTATTAATAACTGGTCTACAATAAAAAATCGTAATCAACTAGTATTTTTTTCTTACATTGGAGGACAAAAGAAAGTTTAAAATAAGAATTTATAATTTATGCGCACAAGTAGCTTCCGTATTAAACATTTTGTATCGCGTTAATAAATACTCGTCTATTCTTGGATATCCCTACTCTTCGTACAACGCAGATATTCTTTTGTCTACACAATTATAGTCACATGGTACGTAAATAAAATCCATACTGCGCGACATTAGTGTTTCTACGTACCACCTGACATTTAAACTTGCTCTCTAGTGCGCCACCGCAACGAAGGAAACGAAATTCGGATTTTTAAAGGGTTAAGTAAACTTAAAATATTGGAAAAATACTGCAAATAAATAAATAAAACCAGGTATCTGACTGTTTCGGCTGTGCCAAAAAATTCCATGAAACGATCTTAATAGACGATCGTTATCGCGAAAATTGCCTCTCGTTAAAATGTTCTGCAAAAAAATCCTTCACGCGGCACCGATAATTCATAAAAGGTGCACGCGGGGAACGGATTCCGATGTAATAATAACCTTTAACGGGGTTAAAATAGCGAACAGCAATATTAGTTTCTTTTAATAAATTCTGCGAAGCCTTTAAATGTCAAGAAACATAAAAAGCCGTAGGTTGTACATCGTATGAAAAAGCCCACGAGTTATATTTGGAGGTGGACCTTCGCCTTCGATCATTACGCCTGAATAATTCGTACGTGCAGTGGGTGCGTGCCTTTGTGCAAGTGCAGGCTCGTTAAGCGTTCTCGATCGAATTAACGATGGAAAAAGAATAACGGAGCTGCTGGGAAGCGTAATTAGTAACATTTCTTGCTGTGCGTTACCTCTCTTATGAATACAATCGTAAGGGCTAATGATTCGGTGTGCATGAAAATAAAGTTGAATAATGACCACTTGTAAATCGTCTGTTTGTCGTGTTAAAAGAGAAACTTAACCGCTTTGACTACCTTATTATTGATTCGAATTGATGATCGAATAAAAACTGTGAACTGATGGAATGATTAAATTAAAATAACCGAGAAATTTCGATTTTCTTGTTAGTTGAGAAATTTCCTCGTGTAATCGAGAATTAGTTTATCGAGGATTTCCTAAATTAATTGAGAATCAGTTTACCGAGAATTTCCTAAATTAATCCATAATTATTTTACCGTGGATTTTCTGAATTAATTGAAAATTAATTTCTTGAAAAATTTCTCAAACTAATTCAGAATTAATTTGTTGAAAGCTTCCCAAAATTTTATTGAGAATCAAAATTCAAAATTGAGAACTTCCTAGACTAATTTATAGGAAAACGAAAGGAACGGTAATTAATTCTATTGCGTCTCGTTTAATTGCCTTTACTAGTTGATCCTTTGTTCTCTGTTGCCGTTTAACGTGATAATTTATAATGGTTACCATAGGAAAACAAGAGTGACGTAAAAGGATTTCCTGAAAGTTCCGATAACTCACAAACGAGTCTCTCTCCTTTGAAAGTCGTTTCGATGGATCACCTGAATAGATTCAATCCACCAAGAGGAATCACAGATTCATTTTCTTTTATTTTAAAGAATTTGAAATAACGCAAAAATAAGATTATAAACATTTATAATTTAATACCTTTTGGAAAATGGTTGGTGATAGATTGTGTTATTAAAAATGCGAAATGCTCGATTATTCGCATTTAAGTCACTGATTTATACAAACGCTTGTCAGACGACCGGAAGTCTGAGGTCTACACAGGAAAGAATTGTTATATCATCGTCATTATCACTCTCTATCATTTCCATATGCATATGCAATCAGATTACTATCTGCTTCCTTTGCAAATAAATTTTAACACTGTTCTATGAATGCAACACATATATAATTTATTTTCAATACTACCACTTAACACGTGCAATACTATTTCATTACTATTTTTTTGACTTACTTAAAACTTTTCAAACACCTGATTAATCTTATTATTAATTCAAAGTTAACGCTAAAAAGATCGCCAACGAAAATTGTCTATACTTTAATAGATTTTTAATAGATTGACTAATTTGAACAGCTTTCCTTTAAATAACGTGGCGAGCCCAAACTTTTGACCAGTAGTGTACTATATGTTATCAAAAAGTATCATCCTACAGCTCTGACTGTTCAGCAACAGGAAACTGTCCTATCACGAACAGAATCGCTAACACACGATATAACAATTCTCAGGTAGAACCTAATAAATCTCATGAAGGAAGTATGCGCATTGTTCGCAATCCATTTTCCTATTTCATCGTATTGTGCGTCAATCGGATCGGACTTTCAGAATTTTCGCTAATCACGCAAAACCAAATGACGCAGGTTTCTAGCTCCAACACGTAAGTGCCGGTTGGAATTGGTCCACGAAGAATTACGCGAGGCTCAAGGATCCCGTTTACGATACATGTGTTAAAACCATCCGTCGATTGAGAAATAATCTGCTTATGTTATCGCAGGCCACGTTATCGGGACCATCGTCAGCACACGTACAGCGGCTACAAAAAGTGTTCGAACGTACGAATAATTTTTACTGTCCCTGCTTTTGAAACGACACAGAGATATACCGGAGAAAGGTACTTTTAAATTGTAACGTCACCTTTTAATCGCCAGAACATATTCTACGATATTCAAACTGTATTTCAAAATTTTTTCAACTTAATGTCACTGTTGTTTTTCAAACAACGGATGAAAATTGAACTAGGTCTAGAATAGGTGTGACCTAATGATGCGAGCTAATTCAATTTTATTCGTACAAGTACCATATAAGTACCATTCAGCGATAAATTTAATATATTTAATTCTTGTTAGCTCGTAAAGATTAACCAATTCATAGAAATTCGTAGAAAATAGAAATACTGTTGTATGTACTTTTTGTAGCGACTGTACACTGTCTCTCGGATGCTCGTAAATGATTTGAATGTTATTGTTGTGCTTATTGAATTTGGCTACACGTAATGTTGCAAAAGAAAAATATAATTTATCATTTTAAAATATAATTTATAATTTATCATTTATCATAAACATGTCACGAGTCGAAGCTGTGCTTCATAGGTGTAGCTATGTATAGGTATAGCCCTTTTTGGTCTCAGATTTATTAAATGTATCATGAGTTATGGAGCGGAGTGTACTTACAGGATTTCGTTGAATTTCAATCCATACACGACTCGATAAATTTATCCGATGTAACGTGTGTTTCTTTTCTTTTCGTTTGATCTTTAAGCAGTTCCACTTAAAGATATGGAATTCGCGTCACGATCGAGATCCAGGATATTTCGAGTCACTCTCATGCAAATTTTACAGAAGTGCGTTGGTCAACGGTGAAACTACGCTCGGAGCTAAACTTCTGTATCGTTCTTTTCTTCTTAGTTTCAACAATTTGTAATACACAAGATTAATTCCGCGTGAAGTTCCCGGTTTATGTTTGCCAAACAACAGATGTTCGAACTTTGCTTTATTGTCTAACTAACAAATGCTAGGTGAACATCGAACTACGGCTGTTATTTTAGCCATTTTTATTGTTGATGCAAGGATTTTTTGACAGCTTCAGCATTTGGTCTTCGGATTTAACAATAATTATTAATGAGAAAATATGGGAATTTGTGCTAACAACTTATCCTCCTCTTGTGAGGAAATATTCGTGAAAATAAACTGTTATAACAAAATCTTCGCATTCAGCAATAATTATGATATTAATGTGAAAACATTGAAATTTTTGTTAACAACTTATCCTCCTCTAGTGAGGAAGTATTCGTGAAAATAAATGGTTTTACTTCAATACCATGGATTGATGAAACATTACATTGCGAACCATTTTATCTTAATTTTATTATTAAGAAATTATTACCTATTCATCTTAGAAACTAAATCTAGCAACGATGCTGTGTTTCACTTACAATAGAAAAATGATAAATTTTTTAAGCTTGGTCACAGACAAAGTTAATAATGAAAAGCAGTAAATGCCTGAAGAAATCCACTGTCTAAATTCCCTATTTAAAAAGAAATAACTGTAAAACAAAAATTCGATCAAAATTTGGCAATAAACTTGAATCGAAATTTCAATAATTCATTTTCGGTGCCACCGATTAATTCAGTAACTTTCAAGCTGTTCTCTTCTTGTCACAATTAATTTTTGCGAATTAAGCATGTTAACATGCAAGTCCTCGACGTAAAATCAGACCAAGGCTGATCAATTTGAGAGCGTTATTCTGTAATTGAAAAACTACTTTTCTGCTGACGTCGTCGTATGTACAGAAGCATTATCGCGTGCAAGAGTTTCTACATTTTCTGATAACACTGTTGAGTTGTAGCGGTAGACGGGTTCCTGTATTGTCTTTCTCGGCGCTGTTTCAGATACAACGTATTTCTGTTTGCGAACGTAAACGTATAACCCCTTCGTTTTTATTCAGCTCATACTTCATTGAGCCACGATCGTTGGCATTCTTTTCACGAAAATAATTTTACGACTACGTTGGTTCAACCAAATTAAGTTACCATTTCCATCTGTTTCAGCAGGAAAATCTGCTCGCTCTAAGCGTATCTCTTTTACCACAGCCACTCGGGAAGTCATAAAATATAAATATTTTTTTATTCGCGTTTCCAAGAACACATCAGCGGTATTCGCGTCGTTAAATTTATCGCCATATTTATTTTCTACGATGTAAACTGGAATACTTATCGATCTAATCCACTTATCCCCGGAAACAGAATTATTTGTCTACGTTACCGAATAGTTTCGAAAATAGTACAGATGAAAATATTGTCACGAAAAACCTGAACAGGAATTAATATACGAGGATACAATGTTCGTCGAACGACAAACGAATAAATAACAATTCGTTATACAAAATATTTGTTATTTCATATACAGTAGCGGACAAAAGTTTAACACCAAAGGGTCGAAGAAAATAAATAAATTAATTAATAAGAGATAACTGTATAAATAAAATTTGTATTCTATGCTAATCAATAAACAGTATTCTACCATAATATTCTACAATAAAAATGAATGTATAGACAATATTTGCGAACCATAAAATTAGCTTTTATATTATTCTGTCGTCTTAAACTTTTGTCTACTACTGTATCTTTACCGTACACAATTCACCACAATTAACCGCTGTATCGATGAATAAATTGTAAATTACAAAGCAACCGTAGAGACTCAGTATAGACGCCGATTTTTTAAGCATCAGGTTACGTCTAAATTATTCTCGTTAACGTCTCAAACATCCTGAAATAGTACAACGGTAGATAAAGCACGGGAGGCGGAAACGATATCGTCGCCAAGCAGCCAGTTTTTGATCCGACGATTCTAATTTCTCCGCCGGCGACGGATTTTATCCGAAATACCCGTCGGGACACGATTGTGACATAAGTTTGAATAAAGTGGAGACCGAAATAAATCGCGAGTCCGCGTGCGAGCCCTGACAAGAGAGCCGACAGAGATAGGCGAGGTGTGAAAAGCTGCGCGATGGCGTAGGCGTGAGAACCGAGCCACGTGCGAATATTCTGAATATCGAATTTGAATCAGGATGCTCGAGACCCCGGCAGTATCCTGGAAATTTCGCAAGAAACTGCACGAGCCATCCGAACTCTCCGAAGCGTCTCGCTCGTCCAGGCTGCGACTGTTCGCATACTACAAAACTGTTCATTTTCACGGTATTTTTAGAGGAAACAGGCATTTGATAATAAATATCGTAATACTGTGTGCTAAATAACGCTTACGTGAAAATGGATACGGTGAAATGAATTAGAACACGATATAATAACGCTA
This sequence comes from Tetrapedia diversipes, assembly GCA_033822845.1. Taxonomy (NCBI): domain Eukaryota; kingdom Metazoa; phylum Arthropoda; class Insecta; order Hymenoptera; family Apidae; genus Tetrapedia; species Tetrapedia diversipes. The sequence continues at coordinate 20,991 of JAOPTO010000562.1, read as the reverse complement.
TGTATGTAATACAGATGTAAACAGAGTTTATTCATTGTTATGCTTCATGGTCTAAATAACGATTAACTTGAGCCATCCTGAATAATTCGATTAATCTAAATAATTCAATTAGCCTGAATGATCGAAATAACCTGAATAATCCAATTAACCTAAATAACATGAATAATGTAATTAATCCGTGTAATCTGATAATTGAATAAATGAGAATCGCTTATTAACGATTTCTTGCAGAATCAGAAGTAGAATATTAAATATAATTCCGACAAATTGGATTTATAGGATAGATGTAACGCTATTCTTAATTTGTAAGATTTTCCGAATACTAACGTTCATCTTATTTCTGATCTGTATCTCCTAAATATGTCCGGAATCCGAGAAAAAATCTTCAGCTCGAAGAATCACGAACGTTCGGCACGTAAGAAATGAAATTCGGCCACGGTTTATAACAAACAATGTTTATACCACGAGCTGTCGACACCTCGTTGTATTACAAGCTCGCCTACCTCTAGGATTCGCGAATGCCAATTTACAAAAAGGAAGCATCGATCTCTCGAAACAACCTTAAAATACAAACGATTCCACGCGGATCTAGTAATTGCTCGCGCGTTTATTTTCTTAAGGCAACGTTTGTATGCGTTTTCTTTTCTCCCCCGTTGCATCACTTTTCACGGTTTCTGCAGGTGAACGTACAATAAAAACCGGCGTTCTAAAAAAAAAGTCGAAGGATTTGTATAATAGGGGATTTCGCTACGGGTTATTTCGAGCTCTTTCTGACTTCGGTGCCTTTCATAAATTAAACAATGCTACGCGTTCGACTCGCGAAAAGAAAAAAAAAAAAAGGGAAGAAGAAGCGTACAACGAGGGAAGCAACAAGATAACGGTCGAAGGAGTCATATTTTAAAACGTGGCCTTCCATCAATCAATTATTGTTTCGATAAATCGTTATCTCGAGGCTTGTGTAACATCCCCGAAGTTAATTTTCAACCACCATTATATAATTTATGCGCGCCGATGAATTATTACACCGCATGCAAATATTTAACGTTCCGAGGAAAATGTGCGCGCTTCGAACAGAAAATTGCACTTCGTTCGCTCTATTAAACAGAGATAAATCGATTTAACTTTCAATCCCCTGATAGCTAATAATTGTTCCGTGCTCCCCGGCACTTTAATCTTCGGTTGTTAGCTTTTTATTCGTAAATTTAAAAAGTCCAATCGCAACACTGTCATCTCCGATGTAAAACTTTATAAAATAACAGTCTTTGTTATACTAAGCTACAGTTTTCAAATAATCATTATAAAGAGACAACGATATTAAATTTTTGTATCCGATTATTTCATGCATCGATTACTTTTATGCACATAAACATCCTGCTCCTCGCGAATTTTTCAAACAATTTTTCATCAAGCGAGAAATCAATGTTATCGATCATTTAAATGCAACATTCGATACTTCGACGAGCACCAATTCTCAAAATGAAAAACTACCCTTTATATCGACAACCAACAACCATATCCATCTTCATCTTTCAATCACTGCATACATAGCCTATGAACATACCTAATTTCCATAACTTATATCGATTTCTACAGAATCGAAACCAATTTCAGTCAGATCTGGAAAGAGTACGTTCGAAAGTAAAAACAATAGCTAATAATCTAAAATAAATGAAAATAAGAGCTAGCAATCTCAAATTAACAATAATTCTTACTGCGAGTACAACTAATTCTAATACACGTTAAACTCGGTCGAACCGTCTCCAAAATAACCTGTAAAATTCTTACAAATCCAACAACCGCATTTCCTATCACCATCGCCTCCAACCATCCACCAACCCTCGACACACTCCATTTCCTGTTACATTTACTCAACACACGCCACCCGAACCTCGACCAATCCCACCGTTACAAACCAAGACCCGGTCTTCACCTTCCAGATTCCAAGAACATCAATCCCCCACCCGTGCTACCGCCTCCCTCGCCCCGTCAAACCTCTCGCCAAACCACCCCGAACGTCGAAGATGACTTTCCTCCACCCTGCCCCGACGTATACCTATCGCATGTTTCCCCAAAGGCGAAGGTTCGCGCGACGTTCTTCCAGAAATCCGGCATTTGTACGTATTTTCTCTTCGCTCCCTCAGGAGCCGACAGCCTCCTCCCTTCACCCTCCTCCCCTCCATCCCGCAGCCTGTTATTTCAGGTTGATCCCAAAGTTCTATTTGCAGATGGCCGACGGTAGCGATGGCATTTCGTAAATCTCTCGCCCGTTTAACTGTAACGGACGACTCCACGAGGTGACGGCGGGGACGTCGACGTCGGCGTCGGCGTCGGCGGCGGGTTGCGACTTCTTTGCGTTGACGCGATAAAGCGGGCTTCGTAGGAGGACCGGGGAGATCCGGCGGGGCCCGGGATTGACGTCATTCGATGACGTCAAGCAGGACCGTGCCGAAAGCACCTAGGAACCACGTCCACCGCGACGCCCGAACATCCTGCCTACGTGACCTGGTGCGGCTGCTCCGTCGGCGAGACTCGACGGTGGGAGAGTGTTGCGAGCGTTTTGTACAGTGACTCCGAAAAGTAGTCGCACACTACGTTACAAGGAATCTACGTCAAATTCTAAAATTCTGATTTCAATGAAACTTTGCAAGAGAGAGGGAGGGGAGAGTGTATAGAATATAATGTGTCCTGCATGAAGCAATTCTTTTTTTTTTTGCGACAAAATATATTTTAAGGGAGGCTGATAACGACACCCTCAAAGTTTCAGCGATTTTTCACACTTTGAATGCAAGTTTTTCTGAATTCTTTTTTTGACGACTGGGCTATAGATCATTAAAGATTAAACATTATTTATTCGAAAGGTTAGAATTACAAAATTATCTTTAAAAAACGAGAGGGAACTTTTAAGTTGATTTCAATTTTGAAATTGAAGATTCGGAAAAGGTTAAGATATTTATTAGTAAGGGGAGGAGGTGAATTTCACTGAAATGAGATCTTTTGGCTCTCTGTATATTTAGAGAAGGCGGATTTTCTTTGTTGTGAATTTTATTGAGATCTGATTTTTTTAGCTCTGCCTGTTTTTAAAGAACGCCTGTTCTTGCCTATTATTTCTTGTTGTGTTTTTATAAACATATTGCAAGGGTTAAGTATGTAAGTACACTAAATAATATTGGTATAATCATGATGATAATGAATGATTTTTAAGATTGTATAAAATGTACAAAAGCTTTCGAATATTGGATCACAAATTTTCATTTAATTTCAGTGTAATTATACACGTATGTAATTCACTTATAAAATGAATAAAAACTAATAGATACATCTGCACACGCGATGATAATATTTAGACTTTGATGGATCAAAAGACAATTCATTATCAGATAGAGATAAAACGTTATTTCCTCGTTCCTTGGCTAATCTCTCTCTGTTATTGCACACTCGGTGTATATCAAAAATAACAGCGTGCCATTAAAATTACCAATGATTTGAACGTTTTAAGCCGTCCAAGATTTTTGTAAAATGCTACCGACCCGTGTAACGCAGAAACCTTGTAAGAGATTTTCCTGTGTTCTTGAACTTCTGTTTGAAATTCAGAGACGCGTCGACGAGCCGGTGTCTCATTGTTAACGGGGAACAAAAAGGATAACTGTTTCTGCGTGTCCTGACTGGGATAGCCGTGAATAATTGTAACAAAGGATCCACGTAGAAATCGTAAATTGGCTCGTCGCCGCTATCGCGGTGCCGTTTCCAACAAATCCGTGAACGGCTCCCGGTTTATTGTGACATAAACGGGGCGAAGCGGGAAGACTGTTTGCACAGAAATGGAAAGCGCGATTGTAATAGCTGTTGCGGACGCAAGAAGTTGTAAAAAAGATTGAAAGTTGAGCGGTTAAGGTCGAAAGGAAAGCGAAACGTCTCGTTGCGAAACGTTTGTTTGTTGCGACTCGAACGATGTAGTTTGAGGAAACTGTTGCCGTGATAGATGAGGAGTAAAAGTGATAAATTGTCGTTTACAATTCGAAATGTTGCCACTCACACTTTAACAACTAACTCACACAGAATTGCATGCGGTTCAACTAATCGATAAGTTGCTCGGTTAGGTTATTCATTTTACATTTAAATTTTTAAAACTTTAACGATAGAACTGTCGACGACTAAAATGTACTTATTTGCGGCAAAGAAATAAAATTGTGTAATATAAGAAATAGATCTTTATTTGTACTCTTTAAGTGCACAAAAATGCACAAAAAGTATTCGAAATTTTTACGAACATTTATGAATTACTTATTTCAGTCACATCGTTAATTTTAATATTAACTTCAAATATTCAATTTTTATAAATCTTAATTACCACAGATTATATTATTATCTAGTTCTATAAAAAAAATTGATATAAAACAAGCAAATCCAAGAATTAATTTATTTTATATACAGACCGCTTGTTTAGTCTCAGAAAATATTTCCTATTTCGGTATAAAAAATTTACGTTCCAGTAAAATTGAGTTCGTAGGTCACGAATCAATTTTTATACGGCACATTCAATTGACTCTGCAAACTACTGTTAGCAATGTCGATATATTTATTCGATCAGGGCATTAAATTAAATTGACGTATCGATCGTGACGTTCTAATCCAGTCTACGATATTTTATAAAGCCTTTCAGAAAAATCGCTTATCTGACATGCAAATAAAATTTATCTGACCTCCACATTTTCATGCAAAAATTACTATTTAAAGTGACATCAACCAGTTGCACGGGTTTAATAAAGACCCAAGAAAAGCTTTTATGGATTTAAAACTTGGTATATAATTCAATACGCTTTAGATAATTGAAGCGATAAATCAAGCTTTATTCGAGCAATAAACTAAGGGAATGTCTTGTACGGGAAAAAAGAAGCAAAATGAACAGAAACACGGGATAATAAAAATTAAATGATCTCAGAACATTCGTTCCTCAACCCCTCCTTGTGTTACCCTTTTAAATTAAAACGTACCATCTGAGACATTTAGTTAAAAAAACAAATACTAACCGAGGTATTTCATTTACAGCGGAACATCGATTGTTCGAACGTCATCTAACATAAATTTAATGGAAAAGAAAATACGCGTTGAATCTTTTTTTAGAACATTTTTGAATATCTGTTTTATCTTTTTGAAATGGTCGGAGAAATTACTTGTTGGAACGAAGTTCTATAGATTTTTATAGAACTTTAAACGTTATCTGTAAAGAATCATTGATAATAATGAAATTAAATAAAAAAAAAAAAAATGACAAACCTCAGAACAGAAATATTTCTCGCAGCAAATTCACCTTTTACCATCGTTCAATATATCATGGATAAAGTTTGAGTTAAAAAGTATCAGTAAGAATAATTGAGCTACAAAACGGCAGTACGGTCCCTGACGTTCTCCGAGTCAACATCGCTCGAATATGCACACGAAACACGGCACGCTCGCGTTATACAAATAAAATAAACGAACAAGGGAGAAAAGACAAAACTATACGGTTATTTATTTTAAGAAATCATTTATGAGCCGTACTGAACATGCATATGATCCGCTATTTTAAACTCGCGACGCGCAAACTTCGGAGGCACGCAGACTGGCCCCAGGTCCGGGTTGTTTTCCCGTTTAACTCCATATAACCGGAATTTTGTTTGTTCATGGAGACAAAAATAATACGATTTACTACAATTTTTTATTTTGATTCGAAACCTACGTAGAAATTAATAATATAGCCGCGAATTAAACTAATCAATATCGGGACCATGATATGGTAATAAGATGAAATGACAAAGACGAGTAAAATAAAGGTTGGTAGGTATAGATACAGTGCTGTTCATTTAAGTAACCTCGCCAATATTTTGAATATACAGTACTGTGCAAATTTACGTGATACAGTAAGAAAATAAAATGGTAAAAACTGAATAAAATAATAGCTTGGTAGATGTAGATACAGTGCTGTTCACTTTAGTAACCTTATCAATATTTTAAATGTACAATGGGTACAATTCAAATTAACGTGAACATATGAAATTATATTTGAGACAATATCTCATACTGTTATGCAAATCAATATCAAAGACACAAATTTTTATTTAGAAATCAATACAGAATGTCGTATTTTTATTTAAAACTGATTTTATGACCGACAAAGGTATTCTTCTTCAACGGAATGAAACAGAACAGAAGTTCAGATTCATTTGTAAGCAATAGAAAAGAAAGATGTTCCTATTTCTTATTTATAAATACGTTATTCCTATCACATTTTTAATTTAAAATTAAGAAATTTTAATACCCTATGCTGTCTTTTTTAAGTGAAGTAACAGACAAAATTCGGTGAAATTTATTCCTCGTTTATTCGAACGAACGTATTTTTACCTGAGACTGTTCAAGTGAACAGCACTGCACGGGGATGTGTTATGTCTAATTGTAAGCCAGGCAACGTTGTACAGGGTTAAAACTGTCAACGGACGAAATAAATGTCCCGAGAACGGATAGGGCTGAAACATGTTCCAACTTTAAGTTTCTTCCCATCGCCACGGTATTCCGCGCTCGCGCGTCAGTTTAAGACCAATCTTCGTAATCCTATTATCCCGATCCCATTACCAGACTTTCTAATAATGCTAACAGCTTATGTGGTGGCTTAGCGTTTTCTACGGTTCAATGACGTCGCGTTGCACTTCCGGTTACCTTGAGCATATAAAATACGCAATCCTTTTCTTCTTTTTACGTAAACCAGTGTATTTTCTCTATTCGTCAAACTCCATTCGTCTGCAAATACTTAAGTGTGCCTGAATCATCGGTAGTTTAGTTAGATTAAGTTATACTCCCTCCCTTCAACCTTTGCACACCGATGCCTGAGTCTTCCCAGACCAGAGTCCACAGATTGTTAAGCGAAAGAATTATCATTAAACAAGAAAGATGTTAAGCAGAGGTAGAAAAAGAACCTGTAACAATTTTCGCAAGAACTTAAAACGATTTTGGAAAAACTTTTTAAAAGGTGGTCAACAGGAGTGTTGAAACGCACGTAGACACAACCTCGATCGAACCGTTCACGTGGGTTAAGATCTTATCGAAGGTCTAACATGATAAGTGGTTTGCTAAAAATTTGCAAACGTCCGATGATTTACGGACGACAGTGGATATATGTGCATATTCTAGATGCACTATGCATCAGATCGACAAGGACTATGTGGAAGAAACGAACAATGAGTCACAGGTTTCGCGTGACGAACAAAACGTGCTGCTAATTAGCACCGTTTCGAAAACAAGCCGGCTATCGAAAAAGAAACCTCGATACTTTGGATCGTGCCGCGAAACCCGACTGACGCACGAAACGGACCTTTTTATCGGAACGGAGACGAAAGAAGGGTAAAGAGATAGGAACGGAAGCGTCTGAAGGAAAAGAGAGAAGATAAGACGATATGCTGGAAAAACAACAATCGCGTTCGAAAAGAAGGAAAAAGGAGGAAAGCAACAGGGAAAGGAAATACAGAATGACGTTCGAGGAAAAAGAGAACAGAAATATGAAGGCAACGATAGAGACGTTTATGGAAAGAGGAGGAGACGAAAAAGGACAAAATTCGCTGGGAGGAAGAATGAAACAAAGCGATAAAGGAGAAAATAAAAGATAAAGAAAAATACGGTAGAACTACTCGACTAAAAGTAGAATTTCACAAAAAAACAACAAAGACGCTCGTAGAAAAAGGGACAGAACAGAGGAATGCGATAGCCGCGTATCGTAAAAAAAAAAAAGGAAACGGGGAAAAAAGGGAAAAATAAAGCGGTACTTGGGTACGTAGATACTCGAAGAAAGGGCAGAAGCAAAAGGAAAAGGGCAACGGAAACGGCCAAACAGAAACTCGAGCCGGTCGGCTACAACTTCCTTCCGCCATCGTCACGAGCTTCTGACGGGTGCATCGCTTTCGCGTTCGGCTGTTTTAATTATGACGCACTTCGGGCATATTACGCCAGCCCGTCCGTGGCACGATGCCGAAAATACGTCGATGAAAGACGCGCGATGACGCTTGGAAGCCAGGTCGGCTCGAACGGGATTACGTTCCGTTGTAACCTGAATAAATCGCGCGCGGTCGCTTTTGTTGCTCGATCGCGAACCCGTTTCACGGTTGTTCGATCGTTAATTTCGAAACGCGAGGCGATCGTTCGTGCCAGAAAAAAAAAAAAGGAAGAAGAAAGCAGAAGAGAAAAGACCAGTGCGCGAGCTTTTCAATACGTTATCGATATGCAGATTTCGCGCCTGTTCGACCGCGGTTTGAATAAATTCGTCGAATGAGTTTCTTTCCCCCATTTCCGACGTTCGAACTTCGTTTTATTCATGATATCCGTATATCAGGGATTAAACACACGTGTAATTGGGCTATAAAGTTGATATTATTATAGCTTCCTGCGGGTTGAGGCGTATCGGTAACCAGAGGTGATTGGAATTTTTGTTTGCCGAGTTTGTTCGCGAGCGAACCGGATTCAAGCGGGCATTGAATGAAACTTTTAATTCAATGCTGAGCCGGAAATAAGGCTTCGTTTGATGAATCGGATTTGAAAGCAACAGAATATGATGGACTTCCGGTTATCCTGTTTTGCTTTAATTGGTCGCATCTTCGTTAACGGTGAAAACAATTGAACAGCAGAGAAATTTATTAAAACATCCCCTAATTAATTCCCTTTCGTTCGACTAAGTATACTTTGCATCATATTGATCACTGTTAAAATAGTCTTCCTCTCATTAATTTTATTTTCCATTCGTAATAAATGTTTGAATACTGATTTTCGTGATGACTTTCACAGGACACGCATTTTCTACGTCACAGAAAAGTTTGTATTTTAATATCTTCGAATCGCCAGTTCTTTATCGGGCTTAAGGACCGGTTAAACAAGAATCTACTGTATTGATTGAAAGCCAGGCTTGGATTAGCCAGTTAAACCAATTTAAATTTTTAGCCGTATATGATCAGAGTTAAGTCTGAACGAAATTTGATTTGTTGTGAATGCTATTCGAATCGAATACGCAACCACAAACTAATCCATCGTCAATGCTTCGAATTTTTCTCGCTAAACGCAGTGAGTTCTGAGACCGTGAAAGGAAATGGTGTTTAGTCGGATTTATTTTTACCCGCACAAAAAATAGACAACCCAAAGTATCCTACTCCGACGAGACAATTACACGAATAAAAGAAAAATGATCGAAGCGACAGTTTCATTGAATAAAAACGTGACCCTTAATGACACGGTGAATCGTTGCCCGTCATTCCCATCCTATTATCCGCTATTATCTATCGTTACTCGTCATTCGAATAAGATTTTTGCCCGTTCACTATCGTAGGCGTAACCGGCTGCAAATTATACGCTTGTATTATTGCAAACGTAATAACGTCCGTGAATGTATAATGATTTCAACGCTGGCTGCCGTGCATGTATGTAACTTCATAAACATGCATAACGCTGTTACATCCCTGCACGGGAAGTCTCGTGTGTAACCTTTACCTAACGTGCGATAAATACGTTATATCGGCATTCATGAATATTTCATTATCCAACGCGAAACTACCGATTGTCAAGATGCATGTAGAAGAGAATAGTCGTAGATATTGGAAACGCGGTAAAAATTGCAACGAATTTAAAGCGAAACCAAAAAGAAAAAAAAGAACGCTGCGTACTTATGCAGCAATAAACAAACGATCACATTATACAGTTTCTCGTAAATGCTTTCGTTCTGTTCGATATGTGTAAAAGAGGTAAACATATTTTCTGAAATTTCTGATAGAACGTTAGAGGGAAGCTATAATATAAATAATGTATGAAATTGTAATATAAACAAATTGGAAGAAAGTTATGTTTTTGTATTTTTTTGTTTTTTTATTTAAATGCTGCTTATTTATTTCATTAAATATTATCATTTTGATTAATTTTAATAGGGCATGTATTTTTATTAAAATCTGAAACAATTAAAAAACTCTGTTTTATCAAGTATAACTTTGTACATTGATCGTGTACAGGGAAATAACCTGAAGAAATTAATAGAAGTTGAAGTTCATATTTCTCTATGAATTTCAGATTAGTGAAACTCACGTAATGCCAATTTATGACGTACGTATACAAGTTTAAAAATAGTCCACTATTTTATATCCCGATTTAAATATACGTACGTTTGTTGTTAACGCGTAACCTTACAAGTAACTGATTGTGTATTCGTTTACATCACATAGAATGAATGCACAAAGAAATTTCTTGTACTTGCACGTAAATACATGTAGGCTACGTTTACGGTGAAGTATTATATGCGTGAAATATACTCGATGTTGTACAAATAAAAAATTATCGATAAATCAATAATGAAATATTTAATCAACAACGTAGGCAACAAAACTCTTGTTATTCTTTGATACATTACCAGTTTTGATAAGAAGTAGTCGAAGAACAACCTTGTGACGCGACGTGTCCCTCGACCTACCGCAACAAATGAAATGCGAACCGACTGAACGCATACAATTGGCTACCTTTTTTCTTTCAAAATGATTCTCACTCTTCGAACCGCCGAAAAAATTCCCGAGTCCCAATATAATTCACGAAATCCACACGTAACTTGAAGGCTGTTAAAAACTGCTTACGATAGAAAACTCAGCTTTGACGTCAATTCCTCAAAAAAAGTTACCAGTATTTACCGGAATTAGTTATCTACAACCGTCGATGACAAACGATCGTTAAGTTGCTGACGATCGACGAAGAACTTATCTATGCGGCTAATGTAAATCGATTATAGTGTATAATTTATATAATCATCTGTCAAACAGGAAAGTATTTTTGACCGCGATGAACATAAAATAGAATCGCGTCGACGAGTTCGTGAGCGCGCACGTAATTTTCTTGAAACCGTATCAGAATCCTTATATCGGAACAAACGGTGCATCACCTTTGTTAAGTAACCATACTCCACTTTCTTTTGGTTGCAAACTATGTAAAATCTCGTTAAAACGACAGATCGAATTATGCATGTATGTAGGTGACATACACGGTAACCTACCTAGCCGATGTGCGGCGTTTATTAACAAAAAAAATGGTTTGATGAAAAGAGAGAAGAAGCCAGCAGCTAGCCGCCGACCACGTGGTGGCACATTTGCCTTGCAATTACATCCAGGAGCAATTAATGATGAGACGATAGTAGCACGTACGTTGACGTCAATTGTCGAAGATAACGCGTGCGCGCGCGTGCATACGTTCCGTAACAGTGTGGTACGGGAATCTGGTGGGGGAAATACGACGCGAGGGTGGTGGTGGTGGCAGTGTTCGCTAAGAACGGCTGGGAGGTTGACAAGGGGCAGAGAGGGTGATGGAGAGAAGGGGGGACGGGGCCGGCGACTCTGGCATAGCAGGGGGGTTGCAACATGGCCGTCGGTCAGTCGGTATCGAACCACCGCATTACGCGAAGCTCCTACGACCCTCATCGTAGGAACATTACCACTTTAAAACGAGATTCGGAATCTCGTGAACGTGAAGGACGACTTCTTTCCGATGGCATCGGTTCTCCGACCTTACGTACCCATCGAGGTCGGCAGCGCCAACGCGTTTCTTTCACTTCAAAAACGGTTCTACCGGTTCGGGACGGATTGTACCCGGTAATTCGAGCCAGGATCGAATGTAAGTAGTGAACGCTTGTCAACTAGCTTTACCTGTATTCTTTGTTATTTTGCTGGTGTGTGGATACTACGTACTGGTTGAAACAAATTGTAGATTTCGATATTTTTCAGTTGGTTTTTTATCTGCTTTCGTGTTCTTTTCTTTTTCTTTTATCTTCTTATCGAGGACTATCGACGGGTATCGATCCCTGGACCCGTCGATAGACAAGAGGTCGTTGTCGATCCATGACGTCAGTCGAGAATACCTATTGTACTTGTTGCAGGAAGCTTTTATACTTTTGTGAGAAAGGCTCTTTCGCAAGCCCTTCTTAGGCTTTCAATATTTTTGCACGGAATAACGATGTCGCGTTAGCTTGTATGTTACACGTCTAAGCGTGTGAACGATCCCTGTTCAGAATGTTCCATTTTTTTGGTGAATCGTGATAAAATTTCTTATCTTAAAAGATTGTCGACCTCATGTATGATGTAGTTATGTATTGTAATAAAGAAACAATGAAATTTTGTTTTTGTTTTTGTTTTCAGAAATTTCAAATAATTGTATAATATAATTGAAAAAAAAAGTTATTTGGAATTATTTGTTGATAAACAAATTTTATAATAAAAATGGATTCTGGAGTAGGACAAGGAAAAAAACAAATTCGTGTAGGATTTTATGATATTGAAGGTACCATTGGTAAAGGGAACTTTGCAGTGGTGAAATTAGCTAGACATCGTATTACCAAAACAGAGGTAAATATGATTTATCAGAACATATGCTTATAGGTACATACATTTTCTGTGTTACATTCTTCAATTAACTCTTTAATATATCTCTTTTTAGGTGGCTATTAAAATAATTGACAAAACACAGTTGGATCCTACCAATCTTGAAAAAGTTTATAGAGAAGTAGAAATAATGAAACAATTAGAACATCCACATATTGTCAAATTATATCAAGTGATGGAAACAAAGAATATGATATATATGGTATGTTTAAATAATTCTCTTAAATAAGTTTGAAGAATTCAAGAAAATAAAATTTTTGTATTTTTATTAGGTATGTGAATATGCAAGCAAAGGTGAAATATTTGACTATATTGCACGATATGGAAGAATGGGAGAACCCAGAGCTCGTGCAACATTTGCTCAAATACTTTCTGCAGTTGAATACTGCCATGCAACGGGTGTAGCACATCGTGATCTCAAAACTGAAAACTTACTATTAGATGCTCAGATGAATGTTAAGATTGCTGACTTTGGCTTTAGTAATAGATTTTCACCTGGAGAGAGACTGAGTACATGGTGTGGTAGCCCTCCTTATGCAGCACCAGAAGTTTTCAGAGGAAAACATTATGCTGGTCCAGAAATTGATGTGTGGGTAAGCAATTGATACATACTCATATAATGCACAGTAATCTATGAAAGTATTTTAATCTATTATAATACATTACAGAGTTTAGGTGTTGTACTATATGTATTAGTATGTGGAGCACTGCCCTTTGATGGATCTACACTTCAATCGTTAAGAGATCGGGTTTTGAGTGGAAGATTTAGAATCCCATACTTTATGAGTACAGGTATTTTTTAAACTTGAAAGCTCTTAACCCTTTTACTACGGGTGGATTCTCCGCCGCGATACTCCCGCTAAATGGACCGCCGCGGCGTGCCGTGACAAAACTAGACGGCTAACTACAGCCTGAGTTGCTTTGAAACGGTGTTTTCGAAAAAAAAACTTTTCTCAAAACAGGGTATTTATAATGTCTTAACATGCACACTTTTAATTACAATTCAAGAATCGCATAACTGCATACGCTCCTCGTATGTGCAATTCGCGGCATTTTACGAAGAGCGACTATAGTCGCCCGTAGTAGTGAAAGGGTTATAGATTTTTTGATTGTTTATTTTAATGTAATGTGAAAGAACTTCAATTTTTATTATAGATTGTGAAAGCTTAATACGTAAAATGTTGGTTTTGGAACCTACAAAAAGATACACCATTCCACAAATAAAGAGACATCGTTGGATGGCTGGATCTGCAGATACTATATGTTCAATGATTGTAACAAGACCGTCATCATCCATTCAAGAACCAAATGAACAAATACTTCGACTTATGCACAGTTTAGGGATAGACATTACACGAACTAGAGAGGTACTTTTTGAGATATATACCGTTTTATTTATTTATTTATATAATACTATAATAATACCATATAAACAAGATATTTTAAAAATAATTACAAAAACAAATTTATTGTCTGCTTCAGTCATTAAGGAATAGCAGCTACGATCATCATGCAGCTATTTATTTCTTATTATTGGAAAGATTGAAGCAACATAGAGTCAGCAGCACAGTAAATAATACCTGCTGGCCAAGTGTTACAAGAACAAAAGAAGACAAATTCAAATCAAGGTATGTTTGCTTAATTATTAACGTTTTTTTTTTTCAATTTTATAATTTCTATATTAATTAGTGTTTATAAAATTTTAATCAAAATAACATTTTACTTGACTTCCAATCCTGCCCGTCAACAGAATTATTAGACTCAAATGTTAATCATACAATTTTTATTTACAGCGATAGCTTAGTGGGACGTTGATCTTTATTGACGGTGACGCATGTATTGAAGATTTTGTCAGGACAGGTTGGATTGGAAGCGCTTTGCTGTCACTTTATTTTTGGTAATTCTTTCATTTTATTTCATTGCTTTTCTTTAATTTGATTTGTACTTTCTTATCATTGAATATATATTTGTTTTATTTGTTTTATTTATACATCAACATGTTGTATAATTTGTTTGTTTTATAACTCATTAACCCTTTCGTTACGGGTGCCGACTATAATCGGCGTCCATGCAACGACCAGTGTATCAGGTTAGGTTCTGGTTCTGACTATAGTAAATTATATTTTTATTTATAATAATAGCAAAATTTGTAAACATGTAAACAACTTCTCAAATAACTAAACACCAACGTGCAATGTGCACACTTCGCGGCGCGGTGCCTCGTTCAGTGGCGTCACTCCGCGGAGCGGATTGCCGTAACGAAAGGGTTAAATCGTGTTCATGATTTTACTTACTTTTGTATATTTTAATATAAATAATGACGCAGCAAATAAGAAAGACAAGAAACCAATATAAAAGCCTTCATAATTGAAAACCATCCATTAATCACTACAAAACTTTTTATCAAGTGATTTGAATATAGGTAAATTTGTATTATGTTTTTGTTTTTAGAACAAGAGAAGATGCTACTCGAGGAGGAAAAAGATTTAATTCAACTAGTTCTTCAACCGACGAAGGATGTTGTAGTGCAGAAGGTGATTTAGAAGAAGGTCCAAGTGGTGATGAATTGAGGGAAGCTCAAATTAAACTCGAGGAACATAGACTAGGCCTAGATCATGATATCAGTCAACGAATTGACAGTCAAATAGTCAATCGAAGATTAAGTGATTACCAACAGCATTTTGATACCCCACTTATGGATTCTATTGATCCTCCTAGTCGAACGGCGTTGTTTATTGCGGGTGGTAGTGGTAGTTCATCATCCGAGCTTTTTGAATCTAGTTTTGACTCTGGTTGTCCACCAGATTACTCAGGGGCAAATTCATTTACGAGTAGTTTACCCTCCTGCACGCCTCCACCACCTATGAGTCCATCACCAATTACTGGTAGAATGTCAAGAGTTTCTCAAGGACGTAGAGCTTCTGATGGCGGACCTAGATTATTATTTTGCCAACAAGGTGGTGGAGACAGACCAACCAAGCAGCGCAGTATTCAAGGTATCAAAATATAAATAAAATGTTTTAGTCATAAAAAATTTCTTTCAAGTTTACAATAAGTTTGTTTTGCTTTACAGATTCTGGCAAAGCTAGAGGCCACTTAGATCTCGTTCATTTGAGACCACCATCTACCCCACCGGAAAGTCAAGGACAGTTTAAAATTCGCGGAGATTCCAGTACACAGTTACAACTACTAGTTCAACAACGTATGTTGCAACAAAAACGAAACTTGTATCACAGACATAGAGGCGGAGGAAGTCCGACTCCGTTATCAGTATCAACAAGCACTACGAGTAGACGCACTGACCATGTACCCAGACAAGACAGTTATAAATTAGCTCAAAGAACACAGATCTTACCACCTTTATCTCAGGGACATGTTGATAGAGACTTTGATAGAGAAAGAAAACGAGATGAAGAAAGATGGAAAAGTTTACCATCTCGACTAGCAGCAGATTGTCAGTTAGCAGAAAGAACACTGCTGTGGAGCCAACAGGTAATTCTATAAATAGAAATTTAAAAAATCATTTGGGTTGAATTGCCTAATAAAAAAAAGTTATCGGGTCAGAATAAAAGAACGCAAAATAACTCGTTGGTATTTTTCCAACGATCATGACGTCATTGTTCTTTTTGAGCAAATTTAAATCGTGCCAAAATTGCGTACCTATATTCGAACTCAAGTATAGAATATTGTGTTACTTGTTCCTTTCATTATGTGAACATTGTTGTGAGCGTGTATCATGTTCACAACGATAATTTGATGTAAATATTATTCGTATTGTTTATGATATTAGCGATTAGACGTTACTTGTCATACGAAAGCACAATTATTTGTGTTAGATGCAAATAAACAATTATTTTTCTTTAAGTTAGCAATTTCTTGTTCACTCTAATTTGCCTTACTTCGTGCATGTACGGACCCTCGATTGAATATTAGTGTACAGTTAACAAAAATAGTGCTTTTTATTTCTTTTAAACCGATTAGATTACTATTGATACGCATCATTGTATTTGTACTGATAATAAGTGTGCCTAAAAACAAACAAAAAATAAAGTTTTATTTTGGTAACTGTGCAATACAATCTTAAATAGTTTCTTATTTGCCTGTTAAATACACATTTCAAAACAACACAACATATGCACTGGTACATAATACAATAACCATATGACTCAAAAAACTGCCATGTATTAGCATAACTGTAATTAAAGAACCCTTAAACACTACAGTGTTAAACACCTAAACATTAAGCTTGAAAAATGCATATCATTTGTAGCACCTTTCCCTTATTTGGCTTCCTAGATTTTATTTCTTAACATTTTGTAAGAAAGTATTAAACACAAAAATTATATGCAAAATGTAAATAATTTAAAGAAGAAAATATATCAGGTGGGCCTCAGTGGAGGAGCATCATATTTGCCACCTGGCAGTGTAGGTGGCTTTTTATGGCCCACTGGAAGCAACCCTCATTCAACCATCTTCGAAAACGTTGGGGATCCAATGGAATAAACGTCTACCCTGTTATAGTTTTAGTGTTGAAGATTTTGAGTCTGAAAGACTAGATTAGATACATGAATTACAATAAGCAGTATTGCCTTCCTAGTCTTTCCATACCAATATTTTTATTTTGTATGATTATGTATTTTATTATGTCTATTTTTTAAATATTCAAAGAGAATATTACATAAATTTCTTTATAAAACCATTTCATTTATGATACTCTAGCTTTCATGCACAAAATCTTTAATTATACGGAACGTACGTGTTACTAGATGCCAAAGATTTGTTCTTCAATAATTCGTTTTCCCAGTATGTATATTTTAAGCGTCATACCTTATCACATATCTTTATATATTTATATGTTTTATTCATAGAATAATTACATACATCACATGTGTGTAATAAAAATGTAACATTGTTGAAAATCTTTGTCATATAGTACCATGTGCGCCTGCCTTATTATCTGACTGATTTTATCAGTCAAATATCCAGTTATATCATAGACTGATAATTAACAAGAAAAAACACCAATCGAGTTTATATTTACGAGCAAGTGGCATATGTTTTGCTTAACAATGGTTATGTTTAATTGGAAGTAAAACGTGTATACTTGCGCATATTTTAATGATAATTAATTAAGAATGCTTTTGATATGATTCCTGAATACATTTCGGTAAATTATCATATAATGATGGTAATATATTTGTCTTCACATATCTATTACTTTTACGATATTTGAATTCCGTAATTAATTCATAAATTAGACAAAAATATAAGAAAAATCAGTATTCAGATGAAAAAGAAGAAAGGAGCGAGTAAGTTAGAATGTATGATAGAAAGATTTCACAGAAATGTGCGAAATAAAGGTAATTTAAAACTAAATGCAGAAACTATGCCACTTATGCTTTCTTATGCAATTTATTGAAGAGTGGAGTTAATAAATAAAAAAACCACGTTAAAGTTTTTTGTTACGCGTTTTTATTGATAATTATTCTAATGATGTTGTACAAAACAGCTGTTTCATTATTCCACTCTTCATTGTGGTCGTTATAGCGAATTAAGAAGTAATAAAAACAATAAATAGTGATAAATAGTAGTTGCTATTTAAAAGAAGTGAAAGAAGTGCTGTATTCTGTAAAAATCTTTAAATAAATTATTGTATACATATTATTGAACAAAAATAATGACTATTTACATTTTAAATTATGTTTTATATACGTTATCATTTTCTATACAAAATACAAATTGCGTTATATTATTAATAAATGATAACATATTTTATATAAATGGTAGTATAAAGTTATCACTTTACTCAAAATGAAAAGTAAGTAGTTCTATCATGAACTTCAGTACAATTGCTACCAAGTGGAAAAGAGAGGAATCAATAATAACTTAAATGTGATACGAATACAGCACTTTTTGAAGCAAGTATACATATATTAGGTTCTGGTAGTCTAGTCAGTAGAAAGCAATACCGGCCGCGCACAACTGACAACGACTTTAATATTCGAATTTTCCGCCATTTTTTACCCGACAAAAACAATCAAACTTCGCTCAAAAAATTTTTTAATAAGTAAAAAGATAGCTGTTAAGTTAGCATAATTATGCGAGATCTTGTTCCAACATATGTATTGTTCTTAAAAAGACATTCTGAAAACAGTTTTAAAGGAACTCAGGAATTGAAAATCAGTTTTGGCACTGTTATGTATTTCCATCCATGTCTTTTTTGGAATAATAAATTCGAAATTGCATGATATAAACATGTACTTTGATTCACTATAAAATAAATTTATTTCATTGAGGTACTGTTGAATTTTAGATCATTTTACCAGCAGTAAAAATGTTTGCAAAACTAACATAAAGTGAAATTATTATTTGGCAATATACTGTCCAACTAACATGTACAAATACTTTGTAAAGTAATTATTTATCATCATTTAACATTGTGTTAAAAAATATTGTATGATAATATAATAATATAAATGAAAGCATACAACACACTTTATTTATAATTAAAAAATGCTTTTGTATTTATAATAAATTAAATATTTTATATTAAATTAATAGGATATTTTCAATTCATATATGATGGTAAATAATTACTGTTTATAAATTACAGGACTGTTAACACATGTATACATTGTGCGTAAAAGCATATTGAATAAAACATGCAAACTAAAATTAGACTTCCTTCATTTGAAAGTAAATGTATTCAAATATTATAAATATTTATTTTGTTTTATTTTCCTCTTGATTTACATGCTTTATTAAAATGTTTAATATTATTTAGGAATCTCTACTCTCTCTGTTTCAAAAATATCTGTACCAGTTTTTTCAGCCCGAATCCTAGCTTCTTCAGGTGTTAGTTTTTCATGTTCATTAGGATTTAGTGGTTCACCATTTGAGTCTAACTGACCCTCTTTAAAATCTTTCTTGATTTTTTCTGCATATACTACATTAAATAAATCTTTAGCAGTAAATTCACGTCTGCTAACATCTGTGACTTTATAAGAAACATATGGCTTTAAATGAAAATCTTTCAGAGAAGGAACAACAAGTTCAGGTACCATTTCTGGTATGTTAACCCATTTGCCATTTACATATTCTCCTGTTAATTTTAGTCCTCTTCCTGAAAAGTGTGGCTACTGCTATATTATTTGTTCAATTATTTTTATACACAATGTCAAAGAATCATGAAATACGTACTGTCAATAGGAATATCGTAGTTTGGATTTTTAGATCGTTCTTCTTTATATGCTCGACTACCTCGTTTATTGTAAAGCTGAATCATTCGAAAATTTCGTTTACCATAATTGTATGAAGATGTTGAAATTTGTCTACTTATAACCATAAATGTAGATACCATTTTTTTGTCTGTAATAAATAATTTGAGGTAACGTTACACTGTACTTCATATACTAAAAAAATTATTTTTATAGGTTATGTTTCATACTAGTTATTTGCTATTTGTATAATCAACTTAAGAGGATTTACATTTAATTAAAATGATATTTCATTTTTAAATATTATCATTCACAAATATAAGAAACGATTGTTCATATATTTATTAATAATTTTAAGTCCGTATTGCATGAAACGAGTTACTTATACTTTATTGCATGTAAAAAGTGTATGTAAACATACATAAAGATCCGTTTACATAAAAAGGTATTAATTTATGGAGGATACTCTACCATCTACTCCTAGTGTTCCATCTCTGTGTACAAACTGTTGCAACTCATGTAATAACGTAAATAAGTAGACAACATTATTTTTTAAGTCAAGTTATTTAGATTATTCATTATCAAAATAATTAGGATTTGGTACTGCATCCACCTTGAATTTATTTTTATAAGTATACATTAACGTGGCACATTTTATTTAAATATCTCACAGTTATATACCCGATTTTATGAACAATAATTTCATTTAAAAAAAACATGTCTGTAAATATATCGCATACAGAAAAAGAATTAGATTTGAGTAATGCTGGTAGAGGTGTTTGGTTAGTGAAAGTACCAAAATACATAGCCAATAAATGGGAAAAAGCACCTGGTAACATAGAAGTTGGTAAATTAAAAATAACTAAGTGAGTTCTAAATTGCAATAATATTTTAAGAATATTCTAGCATTTAGAAATAATTACATTTTATATATATTACTAGGAATCCTGGTCAAAAAGCAGAAGTATCTCTTAAACTTTCAGAGGCTGTTTTAGCTTTAAAAGAACCTGGAGAAGAAGAAATTCCAAAACAACATAGATTAGATGTTACAACAGTAACAAAACAAATGTTAGGAGTATTTTCTCATGTTACACGTGAGTTATAAAGAATTCAATAAAGGATTTATTTTTAGGATTTTGCAAATTTGTATCTTTTTCAGCTTCGAGTAGCTCAGATTCTATAGTTCCTGAAACTGAGAAACTTTTTATGGAAGGAAGGATTGTACAAAAATTAGAATGTCGTCCATATGGTAATAATCTTTCTATAAAACTTTTTTATAGAATAAACTGCATATTTACACATTTATTTATATTCTTTTCAGCTGACAATTGTTATATGAAATTGAAGTTACAAAGCATTAA
>JAOPTO010000561.1:0-72891 GCA_033822845.1 Tetrapedia diversipes | reverse complement strand
TTTTCCTGTTTTCTATACCAAATGGTTTTCGCCCCTAAATAAATAATTGAATGAGTAGATTTCTCGAATGCTATCCCTTTCCCTTTTCTCGACGATAATTCACAAAGTTAACCGATAAGTGCATGCAAACTCTTGCGAGCGACTGTACGAGCACCAGGCGCGAGATAAACATCATCGACGCATGGATAACGCGAACGTCGCTGTTCCCGATGCTGCGCCGTTAAGTGGGCGACAGTATTTAAGCGTTTAACAGGGGCACAATGCAACACGTGCATACAATAAACAAACGTCGCCGTCAGCGCGCCGGGGTTACGCTAAATTCCCCTAATGCGGCCATCTAAATTCTGACGCTGTTGCGCGAGCCGGATGAATCGGCGGCCGTCGCGGATACCTGGGAATATCAATCGATGCCGTGAACAATGTCTTACTCGAGACGAGCTCAAGCAACATTGCGAATAAATTCTGTTAGAAATATACATTGTATATTGGTGTGATCGGCTTATGTTTGAATGCGCACGTATCACCACCAGGACTCGCAGCGGTGGGATCGCGCCGGATCGTATTCTTTTGTTTTTAGGGATTATATATAATAATTGGCAGGAGTTCTCGACATGGTGTAGTCCACGCACGTTATGGTGTATAGTAATACATAATATATAATATACTCTTCAATCCCTCTCCGTCTTCTTCTTGTATTTTTGACAAATTCATTGTTACACTGTTGAAAATGTTCAACTCAAGTTTCTTCGTTTAATGTCTTGGAAATTGGAATGCCCTAATTGAGATGTTCATCCTTAACACTAGGTTTCGGACTTCATAGGCAAAATTTGCAAACACAATTACTATTACTCCTGGCAATTTTTGTTAGCTTTCATCGATGGAGAGATACAAACATAACCAAATCTATTTCCCTCACAGTTCTGCAATTTTAAATTCTGTTCGATGTATACCTTATTCCTTGGGATATGTATGTTCGAAATAGATACACAAGATATGTCCGTAAATCTAGTGTTAATCATGATTATAGAGCTATTCTGTCTAGTCTCAATATGTTAACTTTTGAACATCGTCGATCTATAGTATTGTCACATTAAGTTAATCTTTAGCTAAATAAATTTAAACTTAGGGCAAGTAAAGTTAATCTTTAGACAAATCGAATTAAACTCTCGTAGCACTAAATTTTATTTATTTAAATATGGCATTCCTACTTAGATAAAAAAAAGTAGATATCTTGAACAAAGTGAGTCGGATAGTTGCAAAACGAACTAAGCTAGTGTATTAATATCAAAAAGCAATTTTTCCTTCTGTTACTCTCTTTTATTCATTTGTAAATGTAATTTTTATCCTGTGTGCAATAATAATTTTCTTTTATTCATTTGTGAATCTGATTTGTATCCTGTGTGCAATAATAATTTTCTTTCATTCATTTGTGAATCTAATTTTTATTCTGTGTGTAATAATAATTTTCTTTTATTCATTTATGAATCTAATTTGTATCCTGTGTGCAATAATAACTTTCTTTTATTCATTTGTGAATCTCATTTGTATCCTGTGTGCAATAATAATTTTCTTCTATTCATTTGTGAATCTAATTTTTATCCTGTCTTCAACAATAACTAAGAATATTCAACACAGACAAAGATGCTAGTTCTACCGTATCCCGCGTTCGCCTTCAGGACCAATTGCCGCCACCGACTTCGAGGGGATGCAATTATCAGCCAGGTGCCGAGCATAATTTATAAAACCATAGTCGCAGTTCGTAGGAATCATTCTTTCCGTGATCTGCATCAACACACACAGACACACACAACTGCGTACCCGGTGCACAGTTAACGCGGAGGATTAACTTTGGCCGCGGGAGCAGCGGCGTGGACTAGTAATGGCCATGTACCCGGTGGCTGAAGGCACATAACGCGTGTACATAAATTCTGGAAAGGTCTCTTTCCTCTCAGAAACGAGCTGCGAAGCACGGCTATCAAAGTGCACGCGCTGCTGTTTGCAAATGGCATGCCGTAATTAAAGCAATTCTCTTTTATCCGCGACCGCCTGCTTGCACAGGCTGCGACTTACAATCGGAACACTGGCTGCCGCAGTATTTCTCCAGTTAGGGCCAGGCCTCGTCTTAATTATTTGTAACGAGATCACCGTTGACAAATTAGCCGTTCCTCCAACGATGTGGTCGTATAACTCGATCGAGACGAGACGTGCGATTGTTTGAAAGGGTTACGCTTCCGTTTGGAAGCTTTCGACCGGTTTTAGTTGGTATTTTGGGGTGAATTAGGTGACAATTTATTAATGATTAATTATTAATTTAATTTGGAGGTAAACGCAGGTGAAAATTTATAATGTCCACTATCTAGGGTAGAATCTACCTTATGTGAATATTGTAAACAGAAATTTTGTTATTAAAAAATATAGGATGCTGGTATTATTAATTGAGTTAGGAAGCAAATGCAAATGAAAATTCATACTGTGCACTGTCTAGGGTAGAATCTACCTTATGTAGATATTGTAACCAGAAATTTTGTTATTAAAAAATGTGGGGTGCTGATATTATTAATTGAGTTAGAAAGCAAATGCAGGTGCATATTCATACTGTGCATTATTTAGGGCAGAATCTACCTTATGTAGATATTGTAACCAGAAATTTTGATATTAAAAAATGTGGGGGGCTGATATTATTAATTGAGTTAAGAAGCAAATACAAATGAAAATTCATACTGTGCACTGTCTAGGGCAGAATCTGCCTTATGTAGATATTGTAACCAGAAATTTTGTTATTAAAAAATATAGGATGCTGGTATTATTAATTGAGTTAGGAAGCAAATGCAAATGAAAATTTATAATGTGCACTGTCTAGGGCTGAATCTACCTTATGTGAACATTGTAACCAGAAAGCTTGTTATTAAAAAATGTGGGATGCTGGTATTATTAATTGAGTTTGGAGGTAAATGCAGATGAAAATTAATAATGTGCACTGTCTACGACAGAATCTGTCTTATGAGAATATTGCAACATAGTGCTATTTAATAACAGCTTTTTATTTGTAAAAGCCATGAAATTGATACAGAAATGTTTGAATAAGTTATTAACCTTCTTAATGACAATTTAAATAATTGAAGTTTTCCATAAGAAAACGTGATCGTTCTGTTATCCGAAAATTCTATTATAGGAAATATTTATCTCTGTCTTAATTCCAATAATCAATATTCTACTGTATTCCTTTTTGCTCTGAATTTAGGAAGAATTAGCTAAAGATTCTACATAATGAAGTGAGTATACGCTGCAAATATTATTAAAAAATAAATAATATAAGATATTATCAATAATTCTATTTAAAAACAAACGAAAAGCAAAGTTCGTAACCTGTACCATTTATTTTAAAAGATTAGGTATTCCAAAGCATTCCCTCGCCCGTTTCCTTCAAGAAATAGGAAACCGGCTCCATGGACGTTTAAAAAAAAGATCAGCAGCTCTCTGAAAGTTAGCACGACGAAATTGTACGGTCGCCGGTCTTATCTGCTCCCGCGAACGAGATAATTTTTGATTCGCCCGATCCACGTTGATGCCGCGGTCGCAATAAAATTTCCACGTCTGAGAAAAGCGTCGGCAACGATACCACGGAGACAAGTTTAATTCGTATCTACGTGTTTCCACCAATATCAATTTCGCTCATGCATAAAGCGCAAGTTTCGCTGAAACTTCCATGCAAATGTTTCCGTGGTTCCCTGGGAACGCAGTCGCGTGGCGTTCACGGCATATTGATGCGTTTACGATTTACAATGTAAACGAGCATTATCCGTGCCACGGTTTTCGAATCATTGTTCGTCCAATCATGCGGTAGTTTTATTAGTACAAATGCATGATTTAGATAAACTCAGATTTTTTATTTTAGTTTTCGATCATCAACTGAAATTTATCGAATTGCTAAGCAATTACAAATAATGTAATATTCAATTACTTTTCTCGTGAACTCCTTTTTTTTACAAGTCTTGAACTTCTAAATTAACTGATGATTTAGAAAAAGTCAGATCTTTTACTTTAATTTTCGATCTTCAACTGAAATTTTTCAAATTGTTAAGCAATTGCAAATAATGTAATATTCAATTACTTTTCTCGTAAATTTCTTTTTTTACAAGTCTTGAACTTCTAAATTAACTGATGATTTAGAAAAAGTCAGATCTTTTACTTTAATTTTCGATCTTCAACTGAAATTTTTCAAATTGTTAAGCAATTGCAAATAATGTAATATTCAATTACTTTTCTCGTAAATTTCTTTTTTTACAAGTCTTGAACTTCTAAATTAACTGATGATTTAGAAAAAATCAGATCTTTAACTTTAATTTTCGATCTTCAACTGGAATTTATTAAATTGTTAAGGAATTGCAAATAATGTAATATTCAATTACTTTTCGCAAGAATTTCCTTCTTAGGTTTCCTGAATTTCTAAATTGTTAGAAATTCGAAATTAAAATAGAAGAATTGTTTCTTACAAACTCAATAGACTTATACCTAACACTTGGAATAATTATGACAATATTATGAATCTGCTCGATACGTGGTCCCTCGAAAATAGAATAATTTTATTCTAAACTGCTTAACCGTATTTATTGTCTGTCTACTTGGAGTATTTAAATTTCACACTCCTTAAAGTTCCCTTAGGAATTTTGATCTTTTTTATACCGTTCCTTATCGTGCGTATCTAGGCTTAAGTAACTGTATTAATAGATTATGTACTCTTGCGAATCACTATCGACATGAAATTGATTCTTCTCACAAAAGCTTAGTACCTTTTAAGGTTTCTCTGTTAAAAATGTTCAAGAACTAGAATGTAGTATACTGTGAACGTTTAAAAACTTGTGCTGCTATGTATTTTTCCCTTTGATACCAAACAATTTATATTTATTAATAAAGCTTTATTATTATTATTGCTATTATTATTATTATTAATATACTTCTCATATAAAAACCATGCATCATTTAAAATCATTTAAAATAAAAGTATAGTAAACAAAAGTATACGGTCAACCTCAAACAATTATATTAAGCAATTGCAAAATTTGGTATTTAATCATTTTTCTCTCAAGCTTTCTTTTCCACGTTTCTTGAATTTTCAAATTATCATATTTCTTGGATAGCAACCGTGGTTCGATTAAAATAAAAGTATAATAAAGAAAAGTATTTCATAAATCTTCCAAGTTATTTTTAATACTAGCAAATTTCTTGCATTCTTCCACGGGTTCACGGAATTTCTCAGCGATACGGTAACACGGTTAAGTCGATAAACAATTAAATGTTCAGATTATCCGTGGCAAGACAAGGAGCGTTCGTGAATTCTCTCGTTCCAACGTCGCGATATTACGACAAACGCGACGGCGACAGGGGAAATGTAAATCGAGCCCAATTGGTTTGTTACGATAATACCGACCTCCATTCGACACGTTGCTTTCGCTACAAATCAACACGACTGCTTGCACCTGTTGTGTGCGCGCCTATGTCGAAATGCATTCCTGGCCGGTGTTGATTCTCGGCCGACGTACACGCGATATTCTCGTGAGGTCGCTCAGGGTGATTAGTTTTCCCGAACCCGAGCGAAAGGCAAACAGAAATCAAGAAACAGTGTCGGTGATTGCGAAAGCGACATATGAATCATACATTCTTTGCCTTGAGATATCCAACATACCTACATAAGCTATAATATTATCTACTTCTATCGCTGTGATCGTTGGACATCGGATTTTTATGCAAATTCGAGTTTTTATTAAATTTAACCAAAGAAACGGAACCTGGACACGGATCTGTATCGTTTTTTAAATATCGAATGATTTACATGATCTTGCACATCGTAAATTAGCGCTTTGGTTACTTATATTTCCAAGTTTCCTATTGTTGTATCGTAATTTTAAGGACCGCGATCAGAGAAACGAAAGCGAAGGTGACTAGACGAAAGCAAGATTCGTCAGAAAAAATCGCAACCTAGACACGGATCTGTATCGTTTTTTAAATATCGAATGATTTACGGAATCCTACACATCGTAAATTAGCACTTTGCTTACTTGCATTTCCAAGTTTCCTATTGTAGTATCATAATTTTAAGGATCGCGATCAGAAAAAGAAAAACGAAGGTGACTAGACGAAAGCAAGATTCGTCAGAAAAAATCGCAACCTAGACACGGATCTGTATCGTTTTTTAAATATCGAATGATTTACGGAATCCTACACATCGTAAATTAGCACTTTGCTTACTTGCATTTCCAAGTTTCCTATTGTAGTATCATAATTTTAAGGATCGCGATCAGAAAAAGAAAAACGAAGGTGACTAGACGAAAGCAAGATTCGTCAGAAAAAATCGCAACCTAGACACGGATCTGTATCGTTTTTTAAATATCGAATGATTTACGGAATCCTACACATCGTAAATTAGCACTTTGCTTACTTGCATTTCCAAGTTTCCTATTGTAGTATCATAATTTTAAGGATCGCGATCAGAAAAAGAAAAACGAAGGTGACTAGACGAAAGCAAGGTTGATCAGAAAAAATCGTTTGCAACAGATGATCAAACAATGTTTAGTGAGCGGGGTATGTGAAAATGAAAGGCCTATAAATGTTTTCTCGAAGGAGGAAAAGACCAGTGTTGAATGGAAAACTGAGTTGTAGAGTTATATAAAGAGTTAAGAGTTGAACGTAGAGCTGCGTGGTAGAGTTGAGTTAGAAGTAGTTGTGTTGTCGGTGTTTATAAGTTAGAAATTACTGTGTACTGTATACTTTTGCTATCGATCACATTAATGATAATAATAATAATCATAAGACACTTTCTACACCATAAATGCCAAAAAAGCTACAGTCTAACCGTTATTGTCTCCGATACCGACACACATCTATAATCATATGAACAAAAGCCGAAATAAGAAGGAAACGAGCATTTCGTAATACCACATAGGCAAATTCTACATGTCCAGGTATCTGAGTAAAGTTCAGGCTGAAATTGAAGGATGAATACATCTAAGTCATCGTGTAAATCCTAAATAAAAAGAAAAAGAGTATTCCATAGTATAATAATAAGAGGACACCACATATTGGAGAACATTGATGTTCTCAAATAGATTTACCACCTATACAATTCTAAACACTGTTTACCCTCCTTTGTACATTGTCCTAAGGACACTTTTTGCTGAGATAAATAGAGTTAGGTGTTCATTAGGTGTTCATTAGATGTTTATCACACCTAAATATACCTTAAATTATCTAACAGCCGTTTCCTAAGTAATCGATCCCCTTCGACGATAATTCGAACTCCAACAAATCAGACTAAAATTGCAGGATCCTGTTTTTAATCACAATGCGCATTGGCTATTCAGATCGCATCATCCAACTCGAAATCAGGCAGACGTCGAAACGTTAACAAATCATTAATGCCGACCACAATCGGTCGCTATCAAATTAAACGGATTGTTATGTGATTACGGGACCGTAAAAAATTCAATGGATTGGCCGGATTGAAGGCGGGGGTGTGGAGGAAACGAGGGACGCTGTAAAACCTCCATATATTTGGGCGTTTAACGAAAGAAAAAAAAAAAAAGGAAAAAGAATGCGCAACCTCAAACTCCGGGACGGATTTGCGGCTTAAACGCTCGGTGACGGCTGAACGATCGAATCAATCACGCTCCAGCGAGACCTTTGTTCCCGTTAATTTGGATTTTTACGTCCAGAACCGATCCTTTTCGACAGCCTATTCGTACGTTTCAAGGTCGGCCAGCCTATCCACTTAACGGCACGGGAATTAGTTAGAAAGTTCTGCTCGAGGTGCAACGATTAATTTTTCGCTGCGTTTCCCTAATTTTTATTTCTGTTCGTTTATTTTAAGAATAGAAATTTAAGAATAAAAGGAAAAGGACCAGGCAAGCAGACAATTACTGAATTACCAAATTACCAAACTACTGAACAACTGAGCTGAAGAACTTCGAACATTCATTAACCCCTTAATGCACAGTTTTTTTGAAAAAAAAAAAAAAAATGAATTTCTTTTAATTTAAAAAAACACAATTTAGAACATTGTCTGGGTAAGAAAATTAAAAAAATACAAATATATTCAAAATGTTTATTGTATGTTTCATTGTATGTGTTTAGGGCACGTTAAGGGATTAAATATTGTAGTAATCAATAAAAATAGTTCTTTTCAAGCTGTGGTTCATTTCTACCGAGAGAAACAGAAATTTATTTGTTCTCTCATAAACAGATTTCGAAATTTGTTGTAGAGAGGATTCAGTGTTTCACCGTCACGTTCGAGATGCTCGAAATAAAAGATCAGGGACGCAAATATTTTCAGATTCGAAAAACGGGTCGCTTAAGAATATGTTTGCGAATTTTACAATTGATAGCGAAGAAAAGAGAGAAGGCTTGGTATTTACTGGCTAACGTGTTCCACGAAAATGTGGCTCGAGTGATTGAGCAGCACACGTTGTCTCGCGTAGCGAAGAAAATAAGGATTGTTTTCGAAGGAGAACACGAAACGGATTCGTCGAATGCGTCCCCATCAGAGAACGTGGAGACTGTTTGTCCAGAAAAATTTGGCGTAAATAATAAGAGAACGGAGAGCGAAAAACGCTTTGGGAAACTGCGGGAGCAAATTGTATGGAGGACGAGGTCGAGGAACATGATACATGTTCCTCGATCAACGTTGCGGAAAACTTTATGAATACTTAAATAAAGGAAGATAGAATTGTTATTCGAAGAACGTATATAGATTCTGTAATTGTAATGTACTGGAAGTGCATTGTATTGTATTGTATTGAATAATATTGTAGAGATATATATGTATGTATCGATTTCAAGTATTTGTACGAATCAATTATAAGGAATAAGGAAAATATAAGGAAAATAATTGATAATTCTCTAAAGTTAATGTAATCCAAGATCAGAGTAATTTTTACATTCTATCCCAGATGGAATATCCCATTGTTACACATAAGAGAAACCAATATGGAGGACGATGTCGAGGAACATGATACATGTTCCTCGATCAACGTTGCGGAAACCTAATGAATACTTAAATAAAGCAAGATAGAATTGTTATTCCAACGAAATATTGAAGGAAAGAATGAATATAGATAAATAAAAAGAAATTTGTTGTGTAATTGTAATTTATGAGCAGTGCATTCAATAATATTGTAGAAATATATATGTATGTATCGATTTCAAGTATTTGTACGAATCAATTATAATTACTTTCCTTTACTGAAATTTAAGCCCCAGTTAAATATACGGAAAATAATTAATAATTCTTTGAAATTGATGTAAACATAGATAACAATAATTGTATGATAAAGATTAATTCTAGATCAGAATAATTTTTACATTCCATCGCAAATGGAATATCCCATTGTTATACATAAGAGAAACCAATAAAGATAAGACTAAATATGTAATATTGGATATAATAATAATTTATTAACAGGCAGAAGGTAAGTTTGCAGAAGCAGTATGATAAACGTGACGTAATAGTCGCAAGATTTCAAGTGTAAACTATTCAATATATTTATGGCTTACAACATTAACATGGGAAAGTCCATTTTTTGTTAAATTTACGCTTCTGTATTCTACAAACTGTATCCTTGTATGTTATATTGAACGTACATTCTATTAACTTTTAAAATTGGACACATAACATTGGCAAGTTCACATTTCCCTCAGAAAATGTTCTTAACTCGGGAAATATAACTAATAATAGTATTTAGAATACTTTATATGCATAATTACCTAATTATATTGAATTCCGGCGCCCACGACGAAAGCGCGCCAAATCGTAAGCGTCCTGCTATCGCCGTGTCACAAGTAATCACATTTTTCCACGCAACGCTAACACTGACACGCAAAACCATTTCTCCACACATTTATCACACACTTTTCTACTAGCCCATCAATAATTCCACAACTGAAAGCTAAATTATTTATTAAAAACTTCGAATTACTTTCGTTCACTTCACACGCGCCCGCGTTAAAACCTCCATCTTGGATACTGACTGCAGCCGCTCCACCGCGCGGGGAAAGTAACAATTAGCCCGCGCAAACGCGCGGCAAATTTGAACGTCCCGTGCGTTTGAAACTTACTTTAATGTGTTCACCGTATCGCTTTCTCTCGCATGCCGTTACATCGTTAAGCGTTTTATATGTAGTAATATAACAGCCGATTGCGATAAACGAGAAAAAGGACGTTAATTGTGATACATTATAAATTTAATAGGATTCGGTATGACTTTGCTAGGGAAAGTTTATTCTTACGAATACCTCGGTGGTGCGGTCACGCAAAAACGATCGTTATTCATCGTCGTGGAACGAGAAATTCTAATAATCCGCGATACGGCCGAACATACCGGAGTAAGTGCCAGATAGAGCATCAACGTAATTTCATCGGCTATAAACGGGTGTTATTCACGCAGCCAGGGAACACGAGGTCGCATTGTTTAGTGTTTTTAATTTTAGTCCCGAGCTGTACACATCGAAACGTCGTCCAAGAATTTAATACGTCCAACACCCCTAACCCCTCGACTCCATTTTTAGCAATGCAAATCGATTTTCCCCTCTTCATTTCGATGGAAATGAAATACCGTGGAAAATTAGAAAAGAATCGTTTTAAACGAGCACGCGCGAGGTAACACACGAACGCGAACAGCAACGCGATAGCGCTCGGCCGTACAAAGTGATCGCAAAAAGAAAATTCCATTCCCTCTGCGCTCGCGGAAAAACAGAGAAAATACCGGCAATTCAAACTTATCGTTATCGCTTGGGAAATTATCTTCAATTGCGAGATGTTTCTTTTTCCTTTCCCCCTACCCCTTTGCACGGTCACACGAAATCCCGCCGAGCAACAAGGAGAAAGCAGGGGTGGTGGAACACAATTACGCGAACGATCGCTTCGAGCCTTCCTATTAAAATCCATTGACCGTCGAAACGCCGGTAAGTCATGTCCGAACAGTGCAAAAGCGAGAAAATGTACAAGCACCGCAAGCGCTCGTATTGATTTCTCTCGTATCTCAGCCGACGCAGAATTTAATTTTCTAAATTGGACGCGGGAAAGACGAGAGGATGAAAACGTTGCCCTCAAGAATGAAAAGCAAACAGAATCCGCCAGGGGAGGAGACGTCACGTCGAAAGATTAAGAGAAGACACGCCAATCAGAAACGTCTTGTCGTCCAACGGTTACGTTTCGAAGCTTGTGCACCGTTTCAGAAATAACAGCTCATTACGCGGTTTCCCCGGCTTTCACCTTCTAACGAATCATTCTTATCCTCCCTCTGTCGTTTAAACCTCGATCGACCAGCGCTACTCGACCCCGTTTTTATTTATTTCCCTTCCCTGCCCACGCCCCCGCGTTATCTCAAGATCCTCGATTAATTTGCTTGAAACCGCGAGCACAACCGACCTGGACAGCCATCATCGTCCCCCTACTATAATAAGCGTAACGGTGATTCAGGCCGGGAAGTCGCGGTGATCGCCGGGGACGACCGACATTTCCGGAAGTGGCCGTGCTAAAAGTGCAGTCGGTTGCTGGCCAAGGATTCGTTCCAGTTAATTCTACACGATTATGGCGCTATCAGGGAAGACGCGAATCGGGTTACCAGTCATTGGGCTGGTCTGACGCACACAATGCTCCCTCCGTTCCCTTCCGGTATCAATCTGTTTCCGGACAACCGAGCCCAATTATCGCGGCGGCCATGTGAGAAGAAACAGGAGGGTGAATGGGGCGCGGGTCACAAGGGAGAAACTTCCGTCCATGAATTACGGCTGGCTTAATGTACTTAACGCTAGCAGAGCTGTTGCGGTTAAAATTCCCTGGTAGGCGATTGGTGGGTCTTTTCGGACCCAGGCGCTCGCAGAATGCACTGAAATTAATGTTTAACACTTTAACGACCACGCACGTCTACGCAGTCAAACGTCGCCAGGGGGTGGCAGTATTTTTGAAGAATTAATTTTAAAGAACTTTATTAAATTCATGAAAATGTTAACATGAAACAAAAAACAACAAAAATTTAATATTTTTCAATATAAATTATGAACAAATTTAATATTTTTCCTTTGTATGATAATTATTAAAGCAATCACCTACATGTAATGGTATTTTACATGTTTTATACATAGAATGCTGACGCTGGCACTGGCCAACAACCTTCGGCGGTAGCATCACACACATGTTGTGTGAACGGTCGTTAAAGTGTTAAGGTGATTTCCTGATTGTTCATTAAAGCATGGATTGATTTGTATAGGAAACATAGGTCAGCAGCAGTTGTTCTGAGCTTTTAAAGGTTTCATGTCGTAGCGAGACATTAATGGACTACAGTCGTGGTCAAAAATGGACATTGCGTGGTTTGCTTTGGAAGCAATAAATCGGATCATCTTACCAGTGACTTCACAAAGTATTTGTACACTGTATTACAAGGAAGTTTACCTAATCTTGAAATTCCGATTTCAATGAAACTTTATGTGTGTTCAGAGCATGATGTGTCCTGCATGGAGCAATTTTTTTGGCGGCAAAATATCTTTTAGGGAGTCTGATAACGAATGTCAAAGTTTCAGCAATTTTTCACGCTTTGAATACAAGTTCTTCTGTGTGTTTTTTTAATAATAGGGAGATAGATTAAAAATTAAACATTTTCTATTTGAAAGGTTTTGCTTCATCAAGTACCATTACAAAGTTATCTTTAAAAACTAAGAGAAAACTCAGAAATTTCAACGCTGGTTCCAGCCCTTCAAAATGGCATTTAGATGAAAATAAGAGATTAATTATAATATTACTATCTACATACTCCCAAATTTTTAACAAATACTTCTATCAGATTCAGAATTTCAGGGCTAAACGAATTTATTTGCGACATAGTATACGAATACTTTTTAGAGCCACTGTATACTGAATGGTATCAAGCATTTGTTTGTGTTTAACACTAGTTGACGTCAATTTGACGGATTTTGGATTTCATGAGTAAAATTTTCAAAAATAATTACTATTATTCCTAACAATTTCTGTTGACTTTTATTGATGGAGCGATACAAATACACCCAAATCTATTTCCCTGTCAATTCTGAAATTTCAAATCCTTTTTGGTGGATACCTATCCCTTAATATATGAGTATTAGAAATAGATATACAAGAAATGTCCATAAATCTAGTGTTAATGGTTGAGACTGGTGTTAATGTTGGAGACCATATGGAATTTAGAACGTAACACGCGTTACGCACGTATGCAAAGCGAAAAAACGAAAGGAATTCGATCGATTTAAAGCGTGGACAGGGCCGTCGAAGAAAATGACGGGATTTCGCAGACGACGATATTGGAACGCGGCTTCTCTTTTGTACACGTGTGTGTGTGTGTGTGTGTGAAATACGAGGCGAAAGGGGGCCGGGCTGATTGCAAGCAGTTTGTTTGAACTGCGCGAACATCTGTGTCGGTTTAATAATGCGGACGTCCGTATTATCCGAACCATATGATGGCACGAATCGTTTGAAATAATCGCGAGATATTCGAATCGGTCGGTGTTGGCAACTAAATGCGCCGTTTGGTTGCCGGTTAAATGAGACATCAGGATCGCGTGCGTACTTTTGTCGACCGAATCGCTGTTTCGATCGACTTCGTTCGTTTACACATGATTTGAAGGGCGTTCGAGCTCGCGCGAACATGTACATCGGACAATTTATTAACGTGCACGATCGTTGTATTTTATTGTCTATACGCCTATATCCGAACAGTAACATTTCCATCGAAGGATAAATCAAATTATATTGTGAAAATAATTGCACGTGTACGCAGGGTAGTCTGCGAAATATTTCATAGAAATTAATCTTTTATTTCCGATATTCTAATAAAAATTCTTAATCGTTCAATGGGGCACTTTGTACTTCGAAGTATCCTCGAATTAACGGTAACGTTCAAAATGCGCTAACTGTAATTTTTTATTCAACCCTTATAGTTGTAAGTAGTTGAAGCACTACAGTCACTAATGAACACCGTGAAATTAATCTTTTATTTTCGATGTTCTAATAAAAATTCTTAATTATTCCATGGGGCACTTTGTACTTCGAAGTTCCCTCTACTTAGTGGTAATGCTCAAGATGCACTAACTGTCAATTTTTATTCAACTTTTAGTACTGTAAGTAGCTGAAATGCTCCGGTCATCAATGACCATAGAAATTAATTTTTTATTTCCGACGTTATAATAAAAATTTTTAATTGTTCAATGGGGCACTTTGTACTTCAAAGTATCCTCTAATTAGCGGTAAAGTTCAAAATGCACTAGTTATCAATTTTCATTCAACTCTTACAATTGTAAGTAATTGAAGCGCTCCGGTCATCAATGGCCACCGTGGTCACAGAAATTAATTCTTTATTTTCTAATTGTTCTAATAAAAATTCTTAATTATTCAAAGGGGCAATTTTTACTTCAAAGTATCCTCTAATTAGCAGTAAAGTTCAAAATGCACTAACTGTTAATTTTTATTCAACTATTACAGTTCTAAGTAATTGAAGCTCTTCGATTACTAATGATCACCGTGGTGTCACAGAAGAAACCGTATCCGGTCATATATAACCAACATAGCAGTCAAAGTATTAACATCGTTTCGCATCTATCTCCAACGTTTCGCCGTACTCGTCTCTCTGCCACAGCCATTGGCTGCCGTTAATGGCAGACGTAACAGCGTCGGTGCAAAGATTCGCAACGGGGGCAGAAAGAGAATTACACACAGCGGAGGGTGAGTCTGGTCGCGAACGGGACAAGACACCCCCGCAATTAAGCGAGCCGTCTATACACAATGACTCTCCAACAGCCTAGAAATGATTACGAACGTCGCGGAAGGTTCGTCGTGCAAGCTCGACGACGATTTCCGACTCCATTCACGGAGAACAGGTGAGGTACAGTCGGTCGTATAAATATTCATCCACTTTGCCTTTTTCGATACGATATGATAAGTAACGAAGAGAAAATACATAGCTACAGTAGTAGTAACAAAAGATTAAGACCAAAGAGTTAACGAAATTAAACTAATTAATTTATAAGGAATAGTATAATAAACAAATTTTTTTATTTATTTATTTATAGGAATTAAGCCATTAGAGAATTATAAGGAAATTGTTACAGTGAGGTATGAAAATATAATAATGGTAACAGAGAAAAGTAAACATATATAAAATTTGCATTCTATGCTAATCAATAAATAGTGTTCTACTATAATAACAAAAAAAAATCAATACACAGACAATATTTACTGATCATAAAACTATGTCCTATATTATCCTCTCATCTTAAATTTTTGTCCACTACTCTACATAAAACTTGAATGAAAAGTACGAAAGTTAATCTTTATTGATACTGAATAAGCTAATATTTCTGGAAAATTTTTGATCGCAATAAAATTGCGTTTACCATAAGGAGCTGGTAAGTTGACGAATCTAAAGAATGCAAGTCTAACTGATCGTAGCTTGTAATATTGATCATA
This sequence comes from Tetrapedia diversipes, assembly GCA_033822845.1. NCBI lineage: Eukaryota > Metazoa > Arthropoda > Insecta > Hymenoptera > Apidae > Tetrapedia > Tetrapedia diversipes. The sequence continues at coordinate 57,407 of JAOPTO010000561.1, read as the reverse complement.
AAAATAGGGTAAACGACATATCTTCATTATTGATCGAAAAAAAGAAAAAATTTACCTCTCTTACCCCTATGCAGCTCGCCAACTCACCAGCTCCCTACAGTACGTATTTTTGTTTATTGCTACACACTTCAAGCGCGATAGATGGACAAACACTTATGCGTTCGACTGTATATTAATGACGACGTTCCCGTTCGTCCTTCAATTTGCTTTGAGAATTAAGAAACCGGATAACGAACGCTCTCCGTTCCCCTTTGAGCTCCGTCGCGTGCTTCCGACGTTTCCCGCAGCGGGTCGTTGTCTCGGACATTTTTCTTTGACATATTTCTCGTTCGAAGGAGATCGGGAATAATGAGTGATGAGAACCGGAAGTTTGATAACGGCGAGGACGGAATACTTAAATTCGACGCTGCCGGTGGAATCCACGATGGCAAAGCAACGCTTGGGATAAGCTTGGGGAGCTTAAGAGTTTCGCTGCAGCAGCGCGACATAGTCATTGTTATTGTTATTGTTAGGTACTTGTTACCTCCAAGTGTTTGCACGAGTAGCGTAGAGACAATGGTAAAATGTAAAAAAAAAAAGAAGACAGAAGTAGCGTAGAAAGCGAGACTTGGAATTAATCGATACTTCTATACCTAACTGTTAAATGATAGAAATTTCGAAAGATTCGATACTTATAAAGTACAAATTCCATGGTTTACTCAAAATTCTAAGCTCGTCGATTAGAACAGCGGTCCCCAAAGAATAAATAATGTAGAATAAAGGTTCTTGAGATTATTTATTATTATTAATATGAATAATGGCAAAAATATACAGTATACGGTAAATTCTAATTCAACACTGCCATGCGACTCTATGTTTAATCCTCTTTTTACGACTCTACAACTTCATTTTTTATTCAACACCGGTCCCTTTTCTCTTTCAAGGAAACCCTTATAGTCCTTTTCCTCTTCCCAACCCGCTAGACGTTTCTGAGTCATCGGTGAATTATGTGTCACCAACAATTTTTCAGATGGGCCTGGCTTTTGTCTAGTCGACCCACGCTTTCACGTTTCTGTTCCTTAAAACTACGATACTACAATAACTTATATGATTTCTGTTTTATTTATTGTCTAAGTGTTAGGAGGCAAAGGGAATGTTACTCGTGTTATGTTGTTGTCGTGATGTTACGATTGCGTTGCTAATAGAGTTGCATACGAGTACACAGTGGATTCAAGTTTATTATTAAATTTAAAAAATACCACTGTTTTTATGCCGGTCGTACCATTTTACTTTGTGCAAATATCCGACACATCTTAAAGACGGAACTGCTGGATAAGAACTTTTAACCCTTTGCGCTCGAGATGTGACCGTTAGTCACCAAACGATATTTCGCAAATTTTCAAGCTTTAATTAGTTTGTATATTAGTAAAATTTAGAGGTTAAACAGTCATATATGTAAATCTTAATGTATCACTTGACAAAACTAAATGACGTTTAATTACAGGCGAATCTTAGTAAATATTTCGAATTTGAAAATTTTTGAAGTTATCATCATTAGATAGTGCAAAGGGTTAACCGTATCCGAACGAACTTCCAAATTTAACCACCGACGAATACAACAGGTCGAGAAGTTAATCAAAACGTCCCAGTTATGGAACAGCACAATTGCGAAAACTGAGAATCGATTTATAGGACAATTTCCGCGAAAATCGAAGCGTGCCAACGGGCTGACGTGCAGCTCGAGTAAGACAAGATGGAAATTGCGTTGCCGTAAATATGGCGGCGGCAAGGATACCTATTCGAGGCTGAATACGTGTGTATATTCATCACGTGAATCCGAAGACACGCGCTCCTACGTCTGACGTTTGCAGGCCTGCATCTACTTACAGGCACATTTGTTACGGGCGACAAGACCGACGATCTGTCTGACATATGCAACGGCGGTTCCCCTTGCGTGCCGCCGTTATTTCGCCTGACGCGAAATGCAAATTATTCGGGGACGAACGATAACGCGCTCGTTTAATCGAATGACGAATTAAAATTTCACGGCGTTCCCAAATATTTTTTTTCTCGCCTTTAACCCCTTGGCCTAAGCGATATCTGCCAATTTTGCGAGCTATAGTAAACAAGAAAGTTGGTCGTGCGTCGTTTCATTCAATTGTTCAGCTGTGTACCCGAACTGCCGCAAAATGTATACTTTTCATGACATATATTCCAGTGTAACGAAAGGAATTGTGAAATAATAGACAATGTTTAGGTACAAATAGTAATTTTAAGATGTCTAGGGTGTAATCATAATTAAGGGAAAAATATTCGATGTGGAATAACTCCAATCGCTTGTTCTAATAATAATCCTCGGCATCTTATGCACAAATTCCACACCACGAGTCTGACTCGTGGCTTTTGTTTATGACACAAATTCTTTAACACTTTGCCGGCCGCTGTCACGTACGCGTGACTTTTCTTTGCCAACCATTATCGGCCGCTGTCACGTATCCGTGACTTCTTTTTGCCAACGGTGATGCTGCATTTCGATGTTTGTATAGGTAGATACATTGTTGCAGAGCAATATTTTCCAAATAGGGAACAGTGGTTTCAACTGTTTTCCCTTCCCAGTTTACCAGATTGTAACTACTTATGTTACGAATAATTGCGTAAACATCACATTTTATGAGTAGTAAAACCTGCGTGAATCTTGCCGGCGGCAACGTAACGGCGATTCGATAAATGTGCGGCCGGCAAAGTGTTAAGGTTGACACGAGTAAAGGTATATTTAAAAAAAAAACGAAAAAAAGAAACGAAGCGATTCAGTTTCGTTTCCCGGCAAAGAAGCATCGCGACGCTAACAAGATGCAGAACGATTAATCAAGCCCGGCGGCCTGCAAGCGTGCCGAATTGATCGTACGGCGCGGCAACAAAATTCGCCAGCGTTTAATATATCAAAGGAAGCCTGTCCTCTAATTGTTTAAACACCTGTCACGCAACGATACCGCGAAACTGATACACGTCGGTGCTAGACTGGTATAGATAAACCGCGATTGCCCAATCAAATTCCCGCCCGCGGCCGAACGCGAGCGTCCCGGTCGCGGTGGGACGGGCGTCGGCGCGAAAAACAGCCAACAAAAGGGGGGACCAGGGCCGGCCAGGCTACACGGCCGTCGTTCGTCAATTTCTCGAGTCAACAATCCGCATATCGAAGGCACGCCAATCTCCCAGCGGCGAGAGCAAACAGGTAACCCGCCGCCCTTCGTCCCTCCACCTCGGAGCCCCGGTTCGTTGGCTACAAATGAAAATCCCAGCCGGAAGGTTTGACCTCCTGACGAGTCCGTTTAGCCAGCACCCTCGTAACGAGCCTGGGATCCCCTCGACCACGTGTCGGTCGGACGTGATTTCTCGAGGATTAGAGGAGCAACTTACGAGAGCGCCGCAAGGTGGTTGAAATCGTGAAAAAGCTGGCCAGAACGTCGAAGTGTACTTTGATTAGCGTGAAAATTACTGGACGAGGGTTTTCGATGTCGCTGGTCACGAATTTGAAGGGAACGTTTGCGAAAGAAAAGAAAATCGCGGTTGCATGCAGGAATTAAAGGAATTAATTGGGAAGTAATAATCGCTGATTTTTACGGAATACTGGCGAATGATAATTCACGTTAAGCGAGAGTTCCTCGAATTTGTGGACAATCAAAATTGTTGTAGTTATTAGTTAGTAAACAATTATATATTATTTACTATATATAATATACGTATAATGTATATAAGTAAGAATAATTACTGTATGTGGTAGTGAATATAATAAAAAGGGTTGAAAAACGAATTTGGCTATTTAACTTCTGCGATAATGTCTAAATTTTACCATAGTACTTCCTTTTAGTCTACCTCTGATGGTTAATTAGCAAGTAGTCATTAATTGGTCTGACACCTTCCATAGTTCAGAAGGATGATGTTGAATTCTTTATTCATCAAGCTTCCCTGACGTTGTTTATTTTTGTCTTACCACAAGATGCTTGTATTCGAGAAATTTTTCTTTTCAGACAGAAATAGCCACGATTTGGGTTCCATTTCGTTTTTCCATTTTCTTTCGCATTTTCCTCGTCCGTTTGGCACAGTCGAACGCATTAAGGGGACTCTGGAATATCCCTGATTAACGGTGAGCCCCTCTAGGCGGGACGAAAAGAACGAGGACGTTGTTGACGGAGCACTCTTGAGCGGGACTTAAGTCGTTAATGAAAATGCAAATTCCGAAAAGTAATCTTCTTCGAAGAAAAAGTGGGATCGTCCGTTGGATCGATCGCCTTATCGGTAGCACGGTTCTAATCAGATCTGTCGAACGTCTTCTCACATACAGAGTCGATCATAATTAGGCTAGAAGAAGTGCTGAATGCACGGAATATGCAAAGCAAAATACACACAGTAATTCCCAAAAGGATCAGATGGGTATCTATTTATAAATACACTATCGAGAATTCTTTTATGACGTGTAAAATAATGAGGTTGGACCCTGTTGAGGAGTTATGTGGAATAACTCGTGTAACAGAAAAATATTGTAGGATTTAATTGTGGGTCAGGCATATAGTAAGAGAATCTCTTTATTTTAATTGATTAATCAGAAACTTGAACACACGTAGAATCGTGGGGTCGTCGAATCGTCCCATCGTCAATTGCAAAATCGTAAATTGTCAAACCTTCGAACGTAGAATCGTAGATCGTTAAATCGTCGAATGTTGCTTGATGGGCACTCACCTCTCTTTTATACGCATAAGGATAACTAGTAGATGTTACAAACACCGAACATTCGAGGAGGCTAATCGAGAAAGAATAAATGACAAACACTAAACACACATAGTTACACACTTACACACATCCCCATCTATTCTCTCACTCACGCATTCGGCACTTCTACATAAGTAACACAAAAATCTAGAAATATGGTTAATACCAATTGGAAATTTGGCACCTCTACAATATTTATATATTTAATAACAAAAATATCGATGGTGTCTACACGTCTGACTCGCAATACAAATAGCAAAGAACTGAAGAACAGCGCAAACCTTTTTATACCCGGCAACCACGTTCCTAAGCCGCTTCAGCAAGTTTTCAAGAGTTTTCAGGTAGAAATAATAAAGTCCTATACCTCAACAGACCCCCACACATCCAACAAATTCCTTCTTCGAAAGCGTGCCATCGTCCCCCGTTGAACTCTCGTTTCGAAGACGTGACGCGTCCCCAGCGCCGAGACGCCTCTTCCCGTGCAAAGCTTCCTTTTGGCTGGTTCGGAATCACGGATCCCGCGGTCGCGGCGACGTGTGCAGCCCCGAAGCAGCCAGAAATGGCAGACCGTCAACGCGCGGGACGGGGAAATGGGGGCTTGTAGGCCGCGGACAGGAGCACGAAGAGGGGGATGGTGGTGTTGGTAAGAGCTTTGTCAAGCCTCTGTCAGAAACGAGTGGGCGGTGCACGAGCGCCGGTTACCGCAGATCACTAATACACCGGAGGACGAATCACAGCCCCGGCTCGTGTCGGCTAGGAGATGTCGTCCGCGCCGCGATGTGTCTCATCGTCATCCCTCTAGAGTTACTTGACATACCCCAGTCAGCGCATTTCTAATGTGAATCGAACCGGTCTCGTACGCGGATCTCGCGTGCGGCTTTATGAATATTTTAAGCCAGGCTTGACCCAGATTGTCCTCGCAACAGGAAAAGCAACCTGCCCCCCTCTGGAGGCCCCTTCGTTCCTCGTTCGCTTCGTCTGCCCCCGCTTTTCCTTCTGTCGTTCACCGTATTCGCCGGCTGCCTCCTTCTCCTCCTCCCTTTTTCCTTTGTCTCTCGCCGTCTCTTTGTTAACGTCCCCGTGGTCCCGTACGTGTCCCCACATCCTACTGCTCGTCTTCCTTTCGCGTTCATCGTTCTTCGTTTGCTCTGCTCGGCTGACTGGCTGCCTCTTTCTTGCGCCGTTGCCGGGTACATTATCGGGCAAAAGTTTGGAATCGCTTTGAAAGACGCGGCTCTGAGGGTACCTCTTGCGGGAAATTCTTGTCGGCTCAAAGTTGACGTTGCTAACCAGTCACTCTGGGTTTTGATAGTTTCCTCTAGTTGTTTTCAAGGATTTGTTTTATCGAAAAGTTTTCAGAAGTATCGTACGTGTACTTGATTAAGCAAACTCTTTTTTCTGTTTTTCTTAAATTCATGGGGTTTTTGAAACGTCAAACTTATTCCGAACTTTTGCCTGGCAGTGTACGTCTAGCTGTTTCTTTTTATCGCTGTGTCTCTTCTGTCGCGCTTCTCCTATCTTTCTCGTTTCGTTCTCTTTTTATGTCCTTTCGTCTGTACGCTTTGACTTTCTCTCATTTCTCAGTTTGCCGTCCCTTTTCTGGCCCGGTCTCAGTTATCTATCTTTGTCATTCCCCTTCTCTTTCGCTCCTAGAATATAGTTCTGTCGCGCCTCTCCTATCTTCTTCGTTTCGTTCTCTGTGCGTCCTTTCGTCTGTACGCTTTGACTTTCTCTCATTTCGCCGTCCCTTTCTGGCCCCGTCTCAGTTATCTACCTTTGTCGTTCCCCTTTCTGTGAACCGTGGCGCTGGAACGCCAGGCTCGCCGATCGATCGTCCAGAAACATGAAAGAACGAGCTTGCCCGTGATTCATCAATCCTCTTTCCGTGACCACGACCGCGTAACGATTCACGGAACGAGTGAGACAGATCGTGGCAGCGCGAGTGCGTGCACGAGGACGACACGTATCGATCGTGAGACGGCGGAGTAATCGAACGATCGCGAGGTCGATTGGCGTACGGTGAACGTTTTCGAAATTCAACCCAAAAAACGCGTTAGTTTGTAATTTTTACAAGTGATAAATCGTATGATTATAAGATCGCTGTGACGATAGATATTTTAAAGAATATTAACATTTATTGTAAATATATTGACTTCTTTTCTACTCATGCTAGCTTTAAATTTTAATTGTTGCGTTGTTTAGACTCTTATAATTAAACTGTATCTTCTTTATGTTCTCTAAAGGATTTTTCCCGTAAACAAATAAATAAAATTAGAAGCTTGCAGAAAGCGTAACGTTCCTAGAAATTATACCGAATAAAAAAAGTACGAGAAGTTACAGTAGCCGACAAAAGTATACGACACAAGAATCAACAAAAATGAATAAATTTGATTGTAAGAAATAGTACGAGTAACAAAATTGGTATTCTATGCTGATCAATAAATAGTGCTCTACTAGAATAATGATAAAAATTTATATATAGACAATATTTGCAAGCCATAAAACTATGTTTTACATTGTCCTCTCCTTTGTCCACTGCTGTGTATGAAGTCGAGATAATTTTACGAACTTCACAAACGAAACGTAAAATGTAGAAAATTATAGTACTCGCGGTTTCCACGGTTAAATATGAAATCTTTTCTCTTTAATCCCGTTTCGAAACAAATACACGTGGCACGCGGTCGTGTTGCTGGCCTACTTTCGAATTAACAGTGTTTTTCGAACGGATTTATTATACACGGCTGCTCGATTGATGGCTGCGCAAGAGAACGGCTTAATAATTCTTTCCGCTCCCCCCGAATGAAACCGCGATACGCATAATCGCGCGTGTTTCATTCGCCACGCATTCGGCGCAAATATTTGCTCGCCCCTTTTCGCTCGACGGAAACGTCCCGCTTCTTTTCTCATTTTTCGTCGCGGCGCTCGCTTTAAATATCAAACGCCCGCTGTGAGCCACTCGAACGCTATTTCCCCAGCGAAAATCCAAATTGTTTACCCAACAGTTTTTCCCTCGTTTCCTTTTTCCGCCTCCCTCCCCCTCGCCTCGCCTCGCCTCGTCTTCACCTCGTCGTCGCGACAAGCGACTCTGCGGTATGCGGCGAAATCGTTACGGAGAGAGAAGGGCGGGCGGGGGGGTCGTGGAATCGTGGGGCGGATAGTGGGTGGCGCGTGAACAAATCCAGGAAATCTTCCGTCAAGGTCGTTGCCACACAACCCAAGCCTCGAATGTGTGCACGCAGCATAACGCCGGCGTGTAAAGCTACGTCAACCACGTCGCCTTGGCTTCCCCGAGACCGTTTCATTGAGCGCTCGCGAGTTGGCGATGCGCCAAGTGACGTCACCGACGGAAGAGACTCGAGGATTGTCAGCGGCGATGATGGCGATGGAACGGTGGCGGATACCAGAGCTACTGATTTCGGTTGGAACAGAGGTAGCTACAGTGGCGGACGAAAGTTGAAAACCAAATAGTCAACGAAATTAAACTAATTAATAAGGAATTACTTGCGATTTTTTTTTTTATAGTGTTTACTTTAAAATTGACAGATTTTCTAATAAACTTTCATCCCTCATTTTATCCTTTTGGGGTTTGATTTTCCAAGAATGTTGAAACACGTATTTTTTTATTTCTAACCAAAAGGCTAAATACTAGTTTTCATAGTGCTGGCTTCAAAAATGGGGATTTTCTAACAAACTTTCATCCCTTATTTTACTCCCTTAAGGGTTTATTTTCCGAAAACGTTGTAGGAGGTAAAGACCAGTTTTCATAGTGCTTCCTTCAAAATGGGGGGATTTTTAAACAAAGTTTCATTCCTTATTTTATCCCCTTGGGGGTTGATTTTCTAAAAATGTTGAAACACGTATTTCTTTATCTCTAACCAAAAAAGCTGAATACGAGTTTTCATAGGGCTTGCTTCAAAATCGGTGGATTTTCTAACAAACTTTTAACCCCTATTTAACACCCTTAGGAGTGGAATATCAAAAAATCTTTCCTTAACGGGTGCCTACGTCATAGAAGGAACCCATTGCCTCCAAATTTCATGTTTCTAACTGCAGTAGTTTAGGTCAGTCAAGACATGTTGTCTTTTTATACTTATAGATAACATAATAAACAAAATTTGCATTCTGTGCTAACCAATAAATAGTGTCCCACCATAATAACAATAAAAATGATTATTGTTTCTGGATTTTATTACTACCAGACAGACATTTTCAGATATCCAATACCCCTAATAAAAATAATTTTATTTGTAATAGCAAGAACTAACGATCTTACATTGTAGTAGAATTTTTAGTTAACGAGCCATGGAACAAATTGGATAAACAGTTCGTTAGAGCTGTAAAATATATAAATTTAAAACTAGAATTAAACATGTAAATAATATATGTTATAATTTCGAAAGCAAAAGAATATCCATGTCCCTTTAAAAATTCAGACGTGAGTAATCTGTGACCCATCCATGTCTCTATAAAATTGGAAACTGTGTCGAGCGAGTGCAGAAACTTTGTCGGGCACGAATAACCTTGTTTCCGTGAATGAATTATAATTGTTAGGTCAGATCATCGATACAGGAAGGTTTGCACGACCAGCATCCAGGTATCTTTCGAATCAACAGCTCTAGCGGGGACCATGGTCTTGGATGGGGGTCGGTGGTAGCTGGTACTGATAGCTTCTGCGACGCTTCGAGTTGACTCTAGAGAGTCAAGACAACCAAAGGAATGCCGCCCTTAAAGCGTAACTCAACCACGCCATCCCGTAATTCAATTTGCTTCATTCTCGGGGGAGTTTCCGGTAAATGCAGCGACAAAGATCCCCCACCCCAACCCCTGTGTTCTTCCATCTCGTTTCCCCTTCTATTACGAAAGAGGAACCCTATTATCGATCATTTTTGCAATTTCGTAACATATATATAATATTAACAACGTTTCTCCCATTTTATGGGGGTCGTTATACCCTCGTAAAGCCGAATATTGCGTTTATAAGGTCGGGGGTGTAATCCAGGAAAACGTTTAATACCTACGGAAAATCCATAAAAAGAACTTGTTTTCGAGTCGTTTATAAACTTGATCAAAATGATTCGAGAAATCGTTCAACCATTTGCCTTATAATTTCTTCAATGACCCTAATCAATTTACTTTAGCTATTCATCACTGTGTATATCGCTACATCGAATGCAAAGTACGATTTATGTTTATTAATCCTCAAATCACAACTGCAATGAAATTTAATTTTTGTGACGCAGTGGTAGCTTTTTTTACATTGCATCAAACATAAAATATTGAAACATTAGATACAACTATTTTTATATTTTTAGTAATACTGAATATTACATAACTAAAACGTTCTTTTAATTAACCCTTTGCACTCGAGAGGTGACTGTTAGTTGTCTAACTTCACAAATTTTCAAACTTAAAATATTTACTAAGATTCTACTATATTAAACTCCATTTAGTTTAGTTAAGTGACATGCTAAAATTTACATATATGACTATTTAACCTGAGCCTGATTAATAAACAAACTAACTAAAGTCTGAAAATTTGCGAAACTATCATTTGGTGACTAACAGTCACCTCTCGAGCGCAAAGGGTTAACACTGTATCCTGTTACGAAACAATTACACCACACTCCACACTCGTTCTACCCGAATCACAATCTACTCCATTGAAGTTTGAAGCAGAAAATTAATTTTTGCCTCCAAACAAAGTCTACACGCCTACGTTCAAACCGTTGCCAGCGTCTTACACGTACGAAAGAGGGAATACTTACATGGACAATAAAATGTGTGCTCTATACCAGAAAGATTAAAGCTTATCGTTTGCTCGAACGCTTACAAGAAGATTACGAGAAATCTGTTCGAGGCCCAGGTAGCCGAACACCAGTTATTCGAGCGTGTACAAAGGAAGGGGATCGCCTCTGCTGGCACGTGACTGAATTCGCGCCCCTGTCCCCGAGGTAAGGCTGCCCTCTAATTTAATTTGTTCGACCCTCCGTCGAGAGATAAGATGCACTTGGTGCACTTCGTGCGGAAAAAACAAACAGGGCCTCCGAGTTTTCACTTTCTTTTGTCTCACGCCCTTGGCTTCAACTTCCTTTTCTACCCTTCCCCCCTCCCCCACCTCCTTCCCCCTTTATTCACCCGACCAGTCTGATTTGACCCCTCGAGATCTGGCTGGGTCGTTGGGGGTCCATTTAAAATTCACCAGGGACTCGAAAACGTCGTCGTTCCACTTAAAGGAAACGTCGACCTGGTGAACCCAAGATTTCTCCTCCTTCTGTGATCGCGTTAAATCGGGTCTCGATTTATAAATATCGAGCGGAACGCCGTTATAACCCGGGATAACCTCGATACCCGAATCGCGAGGAAAATTAGCGAACGGTATAAGGAGCTGGGAAAAAGGGATCGAGTTACTGTTCATCGGGAATCGGTATTCGATTATACATCTCTTCTGCGTTATCTTACGACCCTAGTTTCTGTTGGTTTAAAAAACAGACTGGTCAATGCTTTCAAAATGTACGATCAGCGAGGAAGTACGTGTGTTTATCACTTGTGTGATATGTATGATTATAAAGTTCAACAAGTTTATTAACACTTCACCAACGGGGAGCTTATTAACATTAATAATCTCCTAACTGGATACTGTCCATCGTGTATTAAGAATTGATTAAAACTTGTACTTTAGACAAGCAGAAAATGGATTTGGAAAATTATGAACTACAATAGTATTATTATAGTACTATTATAGTATACTATACTATTTTACTAGTTTAAGACTGACTAATAACAAAAAATAAAAGAATAAATAATAGCGCCCTTGTTATGAAAAAAATGGGATTCGATTAGCACGAATATATACATATTTTTATTCCACGTCTGAACATACACGTACCTATACTACTGATACAGTGTAATTAACATATATCTGCTCGACTTAAAACTTCTTCCGCAATACTGTTGTATGATATAGCTCAAAATAAACCCTACCATTTATCTTTTACACTTAGTCGTAAACTTTTCAGTCTTACACTTTGTTTGTGATCGATATAAATACAAGATCTATGTGTCGCCTTCGAAATCTTCCAATTTTTAAAATAATTTGCCTTGCGCAGCGAAAGTTTGCGCTTAACGAAGAGGTTGATATTGCGAGTTGTTCCAAGTGTCAAATTGATTGAACGACAGAGTTGGTAGGTTACTGGTTAATGCTTATGCTATATTTTCAAGAAATTACACGGTATTTATAAAAAGGGTTGTAGCTAGACTCTAACGAATGTCAACAGTTTGAAATACTGTAGGAAGGGGGGATGGTCAGTGCTTGCCCTACCCTTAAGGTGTACCCTTAGCTAGGGTAGTTGAATCGCAAATATATAATATTGTTTTCAAACCTGAAAGCCTAATTTAAAACCTAACATCTTCCTTCGTTTTTCTTGTTTTCTCTTTGCTATTTCCTGCATTCTCAGTGTGATCGTCGGATAAATGCTCGATGGCAGGGAAAAGCTTCTGAAACACGCTCCGCTACGAATTTGAAGAGCAGAAAAAAATAGGGAGGAGGAGGGAAGAAAAAGGTATTTTTCGTTGAAAACGTAAGAACGGCCGCGCCTCCGTTTCTTCTGCTCGCCTCCCTTAGATAAAGAAGCCGTCCAATTTAATTAGCATGAATTCCCTTTTATCGCCGTATGAAAGTGCAGCGGACCGTATCTCACAAATGAAGAAAGAACGGGAAGATAAAGGAACTCTCGGCACGAAATTCCTCCCAGGGAAATATCTTAGGGGGGTTCAAGAACCTTCCCCGAGCAGTCCCATGATTCGCCAAGTAATGGGCCTTAATTTCGTCGTAGGTTCTCGCACCTTTTGTCTCGAGAACGACGCGTAAAACGGGGGATTCCAGGTTTTACCGTCGAGAGGATCATTCAGGTAGACAAACTTAACTTGAGAAGCTGCTTCGAACGACTCGATGAAAGATGTGACGAACTCGATCGAACAATGTACAAGTACAGTGGAACAAAGTACAACAAAGTTCAGTAGAACCCCGATTATTTGAATCAATAAAGGAACGAACCTGTTTCAATAACCGATTCCCTGAACTACCAATCTAGTAAGAGGACATTTCAAAATGATCATCGATTTTTACGCAATTTTTACGCATGGTAGTTTCAAGAAAGTATTCCATACGTATTCTTCTTTGATCAAATTTGTGGTAACCAATTGTAGTATCGTAGTTAATTCTCGATTTTAAGAAAAAGTGAGGGTTGAGCAGCGATATTTCAGGTCCGCTGAGGAAAACTTTTGGTGACGCGTGAGGCCCTTGGAATGTGTCCAAATATGAGTAAAATTGAAAGATTTTTCCATGATGGATGAAAGGCCAAGAGCCAACGAAAGTTTTTCTCTGGCAGAAAGGAACAAAGTTACGTGATAAAACAAGAAATAATCGACGTATCGTGAGACACAGATAATGATCACCGTAAATTGTCGCATTGCAACCCTTTTCCCGTCTTAACCAATAATAAACAATCTTATTTTAAAGACACAAATACACAATGCTTGGTTAATTGCGACGCTACTGTAAATTGTCGCATTGCAACCATTTCCCGTCTTAACCAATAACAAACGATCTTATTTTAAAGACACAAATACACAATGCTCGGATAATTGAGATGTTACTCTAACGTTACGCGATAAAACAGGGAATAAACGACGTATCGCGAGGCAGAGATAGCGATCACCGTAAATTGTCGCAACACTTGTCCTCTCCCTCCCTATCCAGATTCATAAAAACGATCGTTTCATGCGCCCCCCCGTAAAGGACTCCCGTCCACTTGCCACGTGAAATATCTTCGCGCGGCTAATTTGTCATGCGACCGTTGTAAGCAGCTAGCAACTTAGTTTATATGCAAATCGATATCGCCGCGTTCCTCCGGCCCGTACGTTCCACGGCTGCGAAGAAACGGCCGACAGAACGAGCGATAAGTGAAAATTACCAGTAGCCAAGCATCGTTAACATTCCCTGTTAATTATTAATAGCGACGATTACCATATAATATGAATTGTAAATCCGCTCGCGAGTCGCCGAGGCCGTCGTCGGTCCCGACGAAGATCAGATTCGTTCGATCTCCACGGAAACGAGCGTTTTCCTTCAATTCGAATCGATCACAGGGGGACACAGGGACAGGGAGCCGATATTTTCGCGTCCCGAACAATGGGAACGAGACCTCTCCGCGACCGCGAAACGGAACCTTTCGCGTGCAGACGTTTCGTATCTTTCAATGGATTCGACCTCTGCTTCGTCGTTGGGACCTCGAAATTCTGTTCGGCGTGACATTGATTCTGTGTGTACATTATTGTTGTAATAAATGCTAATAATAGTATAAAAGGATAGTTCGTATCCAACATTTTTGAAATTTCATAAATCCTAATAATTTCCGAATTCTATAAGGTGAATGCGTCGTTTTAAATTTGAAATACCAAAGAAACTTTTTAAATAACTTAAATTACCTGTTAATTTTCCAGTTCTCTCTTCTGAAATTTATTTACCCCTAAAAATAAGTATTACCAGCTGAAACAGATACGTATCCAGTATATTTGAAATTCCACAAACCTAAACATTTTCCAAATTCTATCTTCACGAATAACTTAAATTATCCATTAATTTTCCAGTTCTTACTTCTGAAATTTATTCATTCCTAAAAATAAATATTACCAGCTAAAACAGATACGTATCCAGCATTTTTGAAATTTCATAAATCTAAATAGTTTCCGAATTCTAACGAGTGAATACATTTTAAATTTGAAAGACCAAAGAAGCTTCACAAATAAGTTAAATTTCCTATTAATTTTCCAGTTCTTACTTCTGCAAATTATTCATCCCTAAAAATAAATATTACCAGCTAAAGCAGATATGTATCCAACATTTTTGAAATTTCATAAATCCAAAAATATTTTCCTTCTGAAATTTATTAATTCCTAAAAATAAATATTACCAGCTAAAACAGATACGTATCCAATATTTTGGAAATTTCATAAATCCAAAAATATTTTCCGAATTCTACAAGGGGAACGCTTGTGTCAACCTGATTAATCGAACGTTATTTCGGTTCGTTGCAACGTCGAACGATGAACCGACGTCGACGATGACGTTCTGCGATAACGGAAGCGGAAAAAGTAATATCACAAGGTCCTGATTGGCGGCCAGTAGTCGGCTCGCACCTATCGCGACATTAACGCGAAGGCAATCTAATTCCGGGATCGATTATGACGGCCTGTAAGCCTGTTGTAGCTATCGGATGTGTTCACCTGTGCCATAGACACGAAACCGGGCTTCCTCTGTATGAATAGACCGCCCGGGCGTGTATTTAGCCGGCAACGCGATACGTTGATGTGATTTTCGCCATTGAAAAGGCCAATTACTTAAGCCGCTGGTGTCAAACTCGTATATATGAACAGGGATCATCAAACACAATTTCAGAGCACTTTTTCTTGAACGAAAAGGGTTCCAAAAAGAATCGTTGGCGAGCACAAAGAAGGAATTAATGTAGGCAAATCACCATAAAATGGTATCCTTTGCTTATGTACAATAGCGGACAAAAGTTTAAGTCGACAAGACAATTTGAATCATAATTTTATGATTCGCAAATATCGTTTATCTATTCATTTTTATCGTTATTATGATAGAATGCTATTTATTCATTAGCATAGAATACAAATTTTATTTATATAGTTATTTATTATTAATTAATTTATTTATTTTCTTTGACCCTTTGGTCTTAAATTTTTGTCCGCTACTATAATTTTATGGTATGCAAATATTGTTTATCTGTTAATTTTTATCGTCATTATGGTAGGGCATTATTTATTCATTAGCATAGAATACAAATTTTATTTATACTGTTATCTCTTATTAATTAATTTATTTATTTTCTTCGACCCTTTGGTCTTAAACTTTTGTCCACTACTGTACACTTTTATACATGTTATCGGTTAACAGTTTGGAAGTATCACGCATTCAAAGCATTGCAAGAGTCCAAAAAAAAAAGAATTTGATATTATTTTACCTTACAAATTTCTTTATTTAAAAATTAACAGAGGTATGTAAAAGGTATATAAATTTTCAGCTTATAAGGAAATTAGCGAGAGATTCGACAGGCAGGTCTCGATTACTGTGAATAATAAATTCCAGAAATTGATCGCGTTATTCGAATCCCATACCATACGTACACTTCGAATATATTAATTGGTTCTAAATTAATGGAAACCTGAAATATCATATAATACTAAATTACAGTGAAAATGTATTTATACTGTATTTTTATAATATTTGTAATGAAATGAATATTAATTTCAGCCACTGCACATTTCTATATAGAATCCCCCGTGACGCTAATTACGTTTCTAGAGTTTTACGTTTCTGATCAGCTTCGAGCCACGATCGTAAATGTTCAAGCGAAAATGTTTCGCGAAACGGAACAAAGCAGCACAGTAAATTGTGGTATAAATCCAAACCCGCGAGAGCATTTCGAATATCTCGAGAACGTATCGTGTGATCTTGATGTAACTCGGTAACCGTGTAAAATGAACCTTGCTTTGTGTTCGAGGACAGCCATTCTTCTGTGGGACCATCCAATCGGTAGCGAGACGTTTTCAAAAGAGCTTAAACGTATCACTTGTCACGCGTCACGCTTTTTCGCAAAATATTGTGCTGCGTATGGCTTAGATCCGATTTCTCATAATTTGCGGCTTCTTCGAATCTACAGTGGCTCGAAAAAGTATTCGTACACTATGTCAAAAATAAATTCGTTTAACCCTGAAATAATTCTGAGTCTGATAGAAGTATTTGATAAAACTTTGTGGGTATGTAGATCGTAATAGTATACGTATGAAGTAAACTTTTCTTTTCATGTAAATGACATTTTAAAGGGGTGAAACCAGCGTCGAAGTTTTTCAGTTTTCTCTCATTTTTTAACACGTTCGTCGCCCAGCGTGATTCGACTAAGTTTCTCGCTGGGCCTAAATCCGATTACATAGAAAATTGGAGTAAAAAAATATAAAAACAGCAAAAGCTTCAACTTTTTATTTTTATTTTATATATATTTTATATTTATATATATATATTATACTTCAATACTTATTCCATTGAATTCCTTTTAAAATTCCAATGAAAAATCCTATTTAACTTTAAGAAGAAAAGCGTCACCCAAATATGGGTGACGTGGCGACGAACGTGTTAAAGATAACTTTGTAATGGTACTTGATGAAGCAAAACCTTTCAAAACGAAAATGTTTAATTTTTAACCCTTTGGGCTTGAGTGGTGACTGTTATTCACCAAATGATTGTTCAACAAATTTTCAGACTTTAATTAGTTTGTTTATTAATCAGGGTCAGACGTTAAATAGTCACATATGTAAATTTTAGTATATTACTTAATTAAATTAAATGACGTTTAATATAGGCCAAGCTTGGTAAATATTTTGCATTCGAACATTTTTGAAGTTATTATCATTAGACAACTAACATCTCTCGAGTGCAAAGGGTTAATACTCTATAAAGTCATTTAAATTGTTATTGTTAAATTGTAAATAAATAATATTCTAATCACTTCACTTTTATTTATTCGCACCTGAGTCCCATTATTCGCTCTACTAAAGTTATTAAAACATTATTTTCCTATATGTATGAAATTTATATGTAATCAACTGTATGCATATCAACGTAAGCGAATAAAAATCAAATCCACTACGCTATAAATGATATAAAAGTATTTATGGCTGGGTCGAAACCGACCCAGCTCCATCCTGCGGGAGTTAAACAGCTAAATCGTACGTTTAGATGCTGTAATCTCGTATGTACGGTTGCATCGCGTAATTAACTAGCTCCGAGATAGCATCGTTACTCTTCCGAATTAACAAGAAACGCTGCGAACCATCGATACCGCGAAGATAGAAGATAAGGGAATCGAAACGAGATAGATCAGATCAGATGCTATCTTCGCTCTCCAATTACGGAAGAATCATGCTCGAGATGGAACGAAATTAAGAGATTCCTCGAGACCGCTAATCAAACGGTTCGCGTTTACGAAACGAATCATTTCAAGGAATTTCGGTTGTTAAACTTTGTGAATGTAACTATACAGCTCGTAAAACTTTGATTTCTGCAGTTCACATTTACGGTGAACAAAAATCCACAAACTTGTAAAATTTGTGAGGAGAACTAAACGGGAGAACTATTCTATTCTAATGTAACTTATTATAAGGTAATGTTCATTTTATTTTTATTTTTACTTTTTCCTTGCTTTTTTTATATGTTTGTTTCATTATATCGAATTCAGTGTTTACATATCATCATGTCACTCTTCCGAAAACTATTGCTTTGTCAGTAAATTCAGGTAAATAAATAAATAAATAAATAAATGAACTATTAAAGACCACATAAAATCATGACATCATAATATCACAACATAAGATAGAATAACAAAATGTAAAGTAATCTAATTTAATTTAATTTAATCCACCATAACTTAATGTTAAGTAACCATTTACCGTTTACCCTTCTGTACTGTCCTTATTTGCATATACCACAATACCGAATTCTACAAATACACGCTTGTTCCTCGTAACCCTCGCACATAAATAGAGGTCTGTCCGTAAATTCAAATAAAACAGAAAAAAGAAGGAAACGTTCGTAGCGATCCTCGAGATCGATAAGCGAACAACAGGGCAGGATTACGCGGTCGAAAAAACGCGAGTACGTCGAGCGTGATTTCGACGAGCGCGATTTTGCTTCGCGAAAGCGTCGATTCCGTTGCCCCCCCCTCTGCCCCCCAACCTCGTCGACCAAATATCGCGTCGAATGGATCATCGAGGCGACTTGATATTCTCGTGGAGCCCTCCTCGCTGCACCTACACACACCGTGCATCGTGTAGCTACGTGAAATGAAACTGAAACGAGTGTGTTTACACATAGAACGAACGAGCCCCGGAATCAATTGACGCCGGTCGCACGCCCGATAGAAGTGTGTAACGAGTTTCCGGTTGGCCTCCGCGATGTCCTGCACGGTCCAAGCTGGTCGATAATGCGATTACCGGCGGCGAACGCTCGTGTTTGTCTCCGCGGCCAAAGGGGGTGGCGGGAGGGGGAATAAAATGCGATATCTTGAAGCTTCCGCTCGAGGAAATCGACGATTTCTGCTTGGTCGAAAATTAACCGTCGAGCTGGCGATAGCTTGAAACCGGTTGTCGCCGGCCAACGTCGCCGGCGGAAATTTCGCGAAGAGGAGCGCCAAACTTCGCGACGAAGCGATTTTATTACGTCGAGAACTGCGAATCGTGTCTGGGTTCACGCGAACAAACGAAGGAATACGTACGGTTCTTGGAGAGACGCTCCAGTTTTCGAACGGGTTGACACAGAATCGAACGAATAAAGATTTAACCCCTTTTACAAATTTGAACATCGTCGGACGTGGCTGGGATCATACGCGGGTTTTATGATACGTTGGAATTTAGAGGAGAAGGAGTTTTGAACGGTGGTGCTTCAGAATGCTCTTCCATGAAAAGTTTACCGTTAAAATTAGCGACATTGTAGTGTCGTAGTTTTCAGGATCGGAAAAGCGAAAGCGGAAAATCGGAAAATACCGTTGACGACAAACAGTTGAGCTAGAAGTAATTGTATTGTCGGTATTTATAAGTTAGAAATTATTAATATTGATAATAATATATTAATATTAATATTAACATTAATAATAATAATAATAATAATATTGATGATGATAAAAATAATGAACATAATAATAATGATGATAATAGTAATAATAATGAGCATAATAATAATAATAATAATATTGATGATGATAAAAATAATGAGCATAATAATAATGATGATAATAGTAATAATAATGAGCATAATAATAATAATAATGATGATGATGACGATGATGATAATGATATTAATGATAATAATGATAATGATAATGATAATAATAATAACGTTAATAATAATAATAATGATGACAATAATAACAATAATAATAATAATAGTAATAATCATCAGCCACCTTTTCAATATTAATTTCAAAGAAACGATAAATTGTCGCGAGAGATTCGATATGGGTGTAATTCTGAAAGCTATTTACTTTATGACGCCGATTTTACTTCGAATAGTATAATAACAGTCTTGAGTTAGTATAAACATAAAGGTGCGCGTGTGAATTCTTTCGGTATCTTAATTTTAAAATATCACGGATCTAGCACGAATCTATGCCACCGGAAGTCCCAGCCACTTTATGATAGCACCGGCTCAGACCTGGATCTGTACTGATTAGAAGATACTGTTCGGCGAAATGGTTCGTGGGCCACGGAGTCTGAGAAATTCTCACCTTAAAGATCAGCGACACGTTCGCACGGTAAATCTCGAATGCATACCAGAAATCTCGGTTGCCAAAATTCGTACCCGCGCAACGCACAACTGCGATCGAACGATAGCTACTTCGTTGTTCGCTTATGGTCTCTTTACTCTTTCATTCCTATCGATTCTGCGTCGAGCACGAGCCGCAAAAGTTCTATAACTCTGCTGCTCTTCGTATTTACTCTGCATGTTTGCGTCATTTGTATCGCAGTCGCACGGCGAACAAAGGAGGAAATATTTGAAGAATATTTGAAAATTCCGTAGAATCGATCGAACCCAAGTGTAAACTTACTTTTCGACTGATTTTGTCGGATAAACGTTGTTTCTCGAAGTCATCTGCATTTCTTATTATGGTTAATCGATGCACTTTGTAGTTAACGATTATGTTAGGGGGACCGGAAATTAATCTCGTTTCTGTCATTCCATCTGTAGATAGTTTATTCAAGAATCAATTGATTTTCATCGATCCAGCATTGAAAATTTGGATACTAGATGAAA
The DNA here is from genome assembly GCA_033822845.1 of Tetrapedia diversipes. Classification (NCBI taxonomy): domain Eukaryota; kingdom Metazoa; phylum Arthropoda; class Insecta; order Hymenoptera; family Apidae; genus Tetrapedia; species Tetrapedia diversipes. The sequence continues at coordinate 36,778 of JAOPTO010000561.1, read as the reverse complement.
AAAGTTTAATATACGTGAATCATAGTAAATATTTCGAATTTGCAAATTTTTGAAGTTAGCATCGTTAAACGACTAATGGTCACCTCTCGAGTGCAAAGGGTTAAGATCTAGGCAGATCGTGTCACGTTGCGATAAATGCGCGGCCCGCAAAGTGTTAAGATGCGTCGGGCGCGGATAGTACTCAGATGGGTGACCGCTTGAAAACTCCGCGTATTGTTGACATCTTTCTTTTCGGGGGGAAGTATTGGAAGTGTTCTTCCAGAGTTCCCGGTGCTCCCCCATTTCGCGGTGGTAGGCCACCGTGGAGGTTTTAGTAGTGTGAGGGGTTTCTTTATTTCTTTACAAAAAGGCCGTTCGTTCATAAAATACGTCTGCTGTCTTACTAACTATGCCCTTTTTCTCATGCTTTTATGGACGCATCCCCACTTTGCACTTTCCCGAAAAACAAACCCGCCGTTGGTGCGGGCCTGGAAAGTGTTAGCGGTTGTGACCGAGTCTCGCGCGTACTTATTGTGGACCTCTGGTTTATGGGGGCCCTAATGACCACTCTGACCATCGTCACCTCTGATTATCTGGTTCCTCTTACAGTAGGTAAAAATCCTACATACCCTCGCCATCCCCCCAGGGTGGTGGGGAATCTTTCTGAAGATTTCCTCCACGTAAAAAAAAAAAAAAGATCGCGTCACGTTAGAAACAAAACGCGTGCGAGGAATATCGAGGCTGGGCCGTTTCTAATCGATCCTCAAATAATACACATCGTCCTCCTCGAGCCACGTACAATCACGATTTTACCGCGTAGCGTTCGGAAGTATGACAAGCGCGATTGCATGCATGCTTAGGAATTAATCTGCGGCTGTGCGGCAAGCGAAAGACAGAAACCTGGCCCAGGGTTCTGGTATGTATCAATTAGTGTACCGTGTTGGTGATGTCTGCCGGCTGTGTATTGCTGTTCGTGTCGGGCATGCTGTCAGAGGATACGTGTCGTTGTTCTTGTTTCCCTGTCGATACCGTGCCGCCGGATGTATTGTAGGACTGCTTAGACGTTACCTCATTCATGTAGGACACTTCTGATAGCGGCACGTAGTAGTAGCCCAAGAAACGATCCCACAGGAAACCCTTGCACCAGGCCTCGACGAGAAGGCCCGTGTTCATGTCGTTCGTCTCGCTGGATAACAGAACATAAAACAGCATCGTTCAGATCGCATATGGTTCGATAAGGATTTCAATATTTTGTATGGTTACTTTATGGTGTTTGAGAAATTATGGAAACTTTGTTAAACAGGCATACAGTCGTGGATAAACGTTTAACACCAAAGGGTCAAAGGAAATAAATAAAGTAATTAATAAGAAATAAAAATATAAATAAAATTTGTATTCTATGTTAATCAATGAATAATGTTCTATCATAATGACAATAAAAATTAATAGATTAAGAATATTTTTGTGAACCATAAAACTATGTTTCAAACTATCCTGTCGTCTTAAACTTTTGCCTGCTACTGTAGGTATGGGAGTCAAGAAATAATTTTATTGGGGAAAAAAGAGATGAGACTAGTCGAGGAAAAGGATGAGGAAAAGTATATCAGAAGAAGAGATAGAAAGATTAAAGGAGAAACATTAGCAATGACAAATACAATGGACGATGTAAAATGCTGAAAACGAAAGAGATATCAAAATACAGGAAAGCAGTAAGTAGTATAGCCAGATTATAACTCGCCAGTAATTGAGAAAGTGATATAAGTCAACCATTTCGTCTACAAGCTGTATTTTCATCTTTTATGCAATTTGATAAATAAAATAATTTTTCTAACGGTTTCAACCAAGTTGAAGGAGGGAAATATTGACTGAAAAAGGAGAAGCGGAAGTGCAGATGAGGTGAGATAGAGGGGGAGACACTTATCTGGAAGGTATGCGGGAATAGCAACGAACAAAGAGGATAGCAAGACAATGTTGAAAGAATATTAGATGTGGTAGAATAGCTAATTTCGAGTGAAAAAGTGGGAAAGAGTTAAAGATGTAACAGATGAGGACGAAGGAGGAAAAAAGGGAGGAAAAGAGTAGAGACTTCTCGATTCAGTTTTCGCTAAGCAAATACAATGTAGGAACTTATGAATGGACAAGAAATTCTACAATTCCGCGTTGTTACGTTTTAGAAATTCTAAACTAAAGATGGCATACACATGAGACTTACAATCATAAGGAAGCACAATCACCGAATTACTGGAAAAATTTAATCGGTGAATAATGAAGAAGAAATTCAGCAACACTGACAGCTATGATCTAACTATTGCCTAGTCCAGAAATTTGTTTTTTATTTTATTCTATTAGTACACAGGAAGAATCCTTTGATATAAGTCGCAAGAAAAAAACAGTGATTTAACATAACATAAATATCCAGTAATAACATGAGTGACAATGAATATAATGTAAAAAAAAGTATGAGATAATATGCAGAGTTTCGGATTGCAAGGAAAGCTCTGAATGTTTAAAGGAGTTAAATCAGGAGTTAACACTAAAGCTACCGACGATTATAGTGTACTTATTTGCATGGAACAGATGAAAAAATATCAAATACACAGAAAATAAATTTTTTATTTATACCTTTATAAGGTTACTATGAATAATCATCAATCCGTCACTTTGAATACTTTGGTAGTTCTAGTGTTAAAGAAGTCTATAGAGACGGTTCGATGTTAAGAGAAGCCTGTTTAGGCTTTTGCATTTGCCATAAAGCCTACGATGAAGATCAAGTAGAAAAATATAGTGATTCCCAAAACTGTGAGGAAAATTTTTCTAGGATGATACATGGAAATCAGACTTTATTGTATGCCAAAATGGGAACACTCTCCTGCCCCCTAAGTTTGGACTCGGTGAATATTATCGAGCGTCCTCGCGATTACCTAATTAAACCGGCGAATCGACGGATAAGGGCCGAACTTAAATCTGAGACCGCGCGATATCCAATTAGCCCATTTTTCTCGCCCCTCTCGGGTTACACACGAATCGATGACAAATATGAATAGACGTTTCGTGGCGGGCGGGCATTATTAGCGTTGATCGATGCAGGCTGCTCTAAATCGAGGAAGATCGATCGGTAACATCCGCGGACGGCGTTTATTTTCGGACGGTTTATTTCGCCGCTACGTCGAATAAACGCGAGTCGAACGCGGTCGTCACATGTGAACGTACGGTCGTTGAGGAAAGGGTTAAAGTAGGTTAAAGGTTCGCAACTTGCCAAGCGAGGATTTCGCAACACTTAGCCAACCGAACGGCGAGATCTCTCATTTTTTTTCCTCGACAAAACGCTGCCATTGATAGTAATGGGTTGGAAATTATTTCGATATTTTCTCATGTAATTTTCAATTTGATCTGTTTCATGCAAATAAGTACACTGTAATCGTCGGTGGTTCTAGTGTTAACATTTTTGTAATATTTCATTGTGTTTTGTATTGTTAATGGTTTCTTAAAAAATTGTTCCTACACATTTACTCGCAAACAGTTCCTCCAAGATAAATAGAAGACGAAAAAGAGTGGTTGTTAAAATTATTTGTTTCCATCCCCTATTCATTGAATCCCGGTAGCACGTAGCACACGTATCGGAGCAGAAACGCGGATCACGTTCATAACGTTGCATAACTTGGCTCAACTTGATAGACCTCGTTCGTCTTTAGAAACCTGCCCAGCGACTCGTACAAACGGAAAAACAGCCGCGAGCTTTCTTCGGCGAACACGAGCCAGCTGTATAAGGGATCTCACGTCGAAACTTCCCCAGTCGTCGGAAAGACGTTACTTTGCCGTCGCGATTCCATTCGGAATTTTCATAATTTTGGTCCATCCGTCTCGCCATTAATCTTACTCGGTTGGCAGGCAGATTTTTCTTCGCTCGTGCAGAGGTACAGTACACCGCGAAAGTTTTAGAACGTAACCGAAACAGTTAAGCTTGTAATCCGGCAATTAGCAATTAAATATAGTTTCAGTAAAAAGCGTTACGTGGAAACGAAATTTTAAACGGTGTTCCCGTTACGTTTACATTATTAACCCTTTTGCACTCCTTTGTCGAATGTGACTCAACGTCAGTTTTTATCCCAATAACACTTATGTCGAGTCACACTTGGACATTTTTAAAATGCCATTTTAAATAGAGTAGCGGAGGGAAGTTTAAGATCGAGGAGTAAACAAAATTAAACAAATATAAGTTACAACAAAGCTTGAAAGCTATGTTTAATATAATTAATAAAAAAAGATGGGTGCCACTTAAGAAATTATCCTTTGAAGTAAATTTCAAATAAAGTACCTAAAATACTAGGACAAAAATTTAAATTCGAAGAGTCAACGAAATTAAACAAATATAAGTTACAACAAAGCTTGAGAGCTATGTTTAATATAATTAATAAAAAAAGATGGGTGCCACTTAAGAAATTATCCTTTGAAGTAAATTTCAAATAAAGTACCTAAAATACTAGGACAAAAATTTAAATTCGAAGAGTCAACGAAATTAAACAAATATAAGTTACAACAAAGCTTGAAAGCTATGTTTAATATAATTAATTTAAAAAATGAGTACTACTCAAGAAATTGTCCTTTAAAGTGAATTTCAAATAAAGTACCTAAAATACTAGAGAGTTATTGGCAACAAAATTGAGAAATAATTCGGAGTGCAAAGGGTTAACAGGATTATTTCGTTGGTGGATGGTTTAGAAATTCGAGAATAAATGAAATCGTGGCGCGTGTATTATGGGACGCGTGCGAGAAAAGAGAAAGAGGTTTAAAAGAGGGAACAGCTTGTTGAATCACCGAGGGGGGGGGGGGGCAGAGTAACAGTAAATGTCAAAGGGTTTTATTAAAAAATTGTACGGCAGCCTTTCTAAAAGAAGTTATCGACGTGAAAAGAGTACAGCAATCGATACTTCACTTTTTTATTCATTCTCGTTAAGTTATCACTTGAACAACATAGCGCTTCTTGGATATGGAAGAAACGATTAAGTTAACAACGATTATCCTGAAATTCATTTGCAAAACAGTGAAACATTATTTTTCAATATGCAATTTACTACTTTTGCAATCGCAAAATTACATACAAATAATTATATCGATAAACCTCATCGATTTGTTCTCAACGTTAACCCAGAAGCGTTATCATGCTCCTTTGAAATTTTTCTCGATAAACTGCAAAAACAATATATATTTATATATTTTTCAATCCAAATTATACTCTAGTATGCTAGATATAATATGTAAAAGTTTCTAAAGGAACACTTTAACACTACGTTTACAATTTGACAGGTTTTGGACATCATGAGTAAAATTTGCAAAAATAATCACTATTACTCCTAGCAATTTTTGCTAACCTCTATCAATGGAACGATACAAAAATACCAAAATCTATTTCCCTCTCAATTCTGCAATTTCAAATTCTGTTCGATGTATACCATAATTCCTTGTTATATGTATATTGGAAATAGCTGGACAAGAACTGTCCATAAATCTAGTGTTAAGATTGACTCTAATAGAAAATATTTCCCGGAGCGCTGCAGAAACGAATAAAAACGTACGTATGGAAAATTTATCCGGTACTCAAAGGGTTAAACTCGTTCCACGACGAACCCCCTGAATGAACAAACACATGGGTGCAGGGGGGTGTGGCTGAATGTCAAAAATAAAATCACGTCGGGCTAACTTTCATTGAAGAATCCAAGTTTCCCGTGAATAAAGCGGTCACCAGAGGGGGAGAGACAGAGAATAATGAAAAGCGGGCTAATAATAAAGACCGGCCGCAAATACTTGCGTATTACAAGCAGCCGCGACCCCCTTTTAAAAATAAGCAGATCATGCTCCGTGGTGGAATGCCCACGCGCACGGTGTCCACCGGCGATAATGTCGGAATGATAAAGCCCCGGCACCGGTGAAAGGGCGGCGACAAAATTATTCCAAAGCGTAATTATACCGCGGTGCGCGCGGCAAAAAACGAGGTCCGCTCCTGTCGAGTGGCCGCGCGAGAAATCGATACTCGAACACGGAAAATATCACGAGGGCGAGAGAAGAAAGAGAACCGGAAGAAGAGGCAAAGTGAGAGAGAGAGAGAGTGAGAGAAGAAAGAGGATTAAAAGCGCGAAACACAACTCGCGATTAGGCTAATCGAGCTATCGCGAACGCGCACCCTCCCATTGTGTTCGCTAACCACCCTATTTATATATCGGTATTTTGCTATACAGGTTGTTTCAAAAGATGGTTTATAATTTTATACTACTCGGTTAATATTAATTCTTGAACCAATTATACCATATAAAATCATAGTTCATGCTAATGTTTCCTTGAGAAAACCTTACATCGTCATTTTCAAATGAAAACAGACAGGATTACAAATTCATCCTGTTCGTATTGGTAACAGCTTATAATTTAATTAATGCGAATAGAATCTGTGTGTCGGTTGACTTATTGACTTCTCGGCTATTGGCTTTTTGGAAGTTCCTTATTTATGACACACTCTTGACTATTGAAGAACCACGGTTGACTCAAAAATTAAGACTATTGTCCCTCTACAGACTTTAACACGTTCGTCGCCCTGCGTGATTCGGCTGAGTTTCTCGCTGGGCCCAAATCCGATTGCATAGAAAACTGGGGTGAAAAAATATTAGAACAGCAAAAATTTTACCTTTTTATTTTTATTTTATGTATTTTATATTTATATATATTATACTTCAATACTTATTTCATTGAATTCCTTTTAAAATTCCAATTTAAAATCCTATTTAACTTTAAGAAAAAGAGCGTCATCCATATTTGGGTGACGTGCCGACGAACGTGTTAACACTATTTCTACCGATACTTCACGTATACTTATTCCTATCGCGACATTTCCACGTAAGACAGACTATAAATTTTTCTCAGCAAATAAATAATGAAAAAAGAAATGAATGTTGAAAAATGTATTATAGGTTTATTTGAGGAAAAGTCTGAAATTTAAAGGCGGTTCAATTACGTTGTAGATGTGAAATTCTAATCGAAATTTTAAAAACGGTCATTTGACCGGTCGTGGTAGGAATAGTGTTAAAAAGGTTCGAGGAAAAACGTAAAAAAGCTAAAATTTCTTAATCCTTAAAAATAGCAGTACTGGCACGCTTGTGTTATAAATATGCCAAATGGAAACTTCATGCTGTTGTTTCGTAGGATGAAACATGTTGTATTCAAATATATTACTTATCAACCTAAGCGTATGCATTTATTCCAACAAACATTAATTTTCTGATTAATTTCTATGAAACATTGCATCTAGGGGTGTGCTCCCGTGGCGTCCTGAACGAAACACGTGATTTCAGCGTGGCAATCGAAGGGTTAAAAGGGGGTTCGACAGTCGATCGCGAGAACTCCGGGTTTCCTCAGCATTGACGCAAACTCAGTAATGAACGGCCAGACCTCGTCAATTTCTCTCGACTAACCAACCCCTTATCATTTTTATTCAACGCCGGGCATCGCCGCTGGGAGAGGGGAAAAAGTTGCGACGGTAGAAATCGTACGACTAGGCGCACCTCGAGCTGGAAATTTGAATTCGACATCGGAACTCTAGGGTCTAGGGTTCTTCCGTGCTGGTTCTCGTTTCTGTTTTATTTGTTCGCGGGATAGAATCGCGGGAGAAGGTTCTGAAGTTAGAAGGGAACCCTCGGGATCTGTCGGATTATTTGTCACCTCTATGCATGACATAGTAATTCAGGAATTGGAGGTCTTTTGGTTTGATCGAAACGTCGGTGGAAAGCGAGGGGAAATGCTTTGACGTTGATTAATTGTATAGGGCGATGAGAAATTAATTCTTTATGGAGAACAATGGGGACATTTAGAGGTACCTAACATATAGGTGCGATTATAAGCTGCATTTATTAACGTTGAACCTACCGACGGGTTAGGGTATACTTATTTGTGACGAAGAAATCCAATTGAAAATTATATTTAAAAAATACCTAATACAAGGGAAAAATCGTAATGATTGCAATAAACGTCACAGTAAATTTCCAAAGGTGTAGGTATCACAATAAATTTACTAAGTTTCCATGAAAAATTACGAATAGGTCATTTTTACAGGTCTTGGTAATTATAATTTAAATTAAAGTATGTATTTAGAAGATGAGAAGAAGAAAAAATAAAACTAAGTGGATAGGTTCACAATTACGTTTTCGATTTCGCTGTTTAACCTCTTCGTGGACACCACCATACATTTAAAATGAGTAAGATAAGTTAATGATAAAGAAGATAGATTACTTGTTTTGGAACATTATACAATTGTACGTATCATCCTTGAAGAGGTTAATCAGTTTCATTGTAAAGTTACAAACGTGTGCACTCACAAAAGAAAGTCTTGCTCCCAGCATGGATTGGCCCCTTTCACCGTGACTGTCGTCGACTTCACGTTCTGCAGCTTCAGTGTTACATAGGAGTTGAATTGTTCCGCTGAAATGAATATGTTTCGGTATAAATCAGGTACAGAACATCAGGAATGTCCTGGTGATCGCTGGATTTCTTTCCGTGAGCGTGGCGCATAAGAATCAAATTCCATTCAAGATAACATAAACTTGGTTGCACAAACAGAAATGGACCTAACAGTGTGCCACAAATTATGTTACCAATAAAAGTCACTTTATCTTATAAATAAATTAACCCTACGATGGTACATTATTCTTTTGAACTACCAAATTTTATAATACAGCCTTTCAAGCTTATCATAATTTTCACAAGACCAGAATGTGCGAAAAATTCTGTAAAAATTTAGTAAAGTGCCTTCAAGTATATAGTTTAGAGTTACAAAATTTAAACACTTTACAGAAGCTGAAGAAGTTTCATATCTGCGATTATTTCGAGACACTACAACAGTATTATACTACAAGCAGTGTACATTTTATAATGAAACCTTTTAAACTTATCATAATTTTCACAAGGCTAAAATGTGCGAAAAATTCTGTAAAACTTCAGTAAAGTGCCTTCAACTATACAGTTTAGAGTTACCAAATTTAAACATTCTACAGAAGCTGAAGAAGTTCCATATTTCCGATTATTTCAAGACACTATAATAGTACTGTACTATAAGCAGTGTAGATTTTGTAATGGAACCTTTTAAGCCTATCGTAATTTTCACAAGGCTAGAATGTATAAAAAATTCTGTAAAAATTCAGTAAAGTGCCTTCAAGTATACAGTTTAAACTTACAAAATTTAAACACTCTACCGAAGCTGAAGAAGTTTCATATCTTCGTTTATTTCGAGACACTATAACAATGCTGTACTACAAGCAGCGTGATTACCTTTTTTGAAGTTTCATTTTCATAACTCTTAGTTCCCGTTTTTAAACTTAATGTACGGCACAATACGACGGAATCATTTTGCTTTTGAAGGATGGAGCTTATGGCACGGCTACGTACGATCGTGCTCGTAAAAGAAATCTGTCCCGCGGAAATGGAAATGTTGACGTTGATAAATACGCGCTTGGATCGGTGGCCGTTGAGAGAAACGGCCGACATCAAGGTATCGCGCATAGGACAAAAATTATTTACGATCGGATAAACCGGGATTTATCTCGTGCGACCAATAAATTAAACTTCGTTCGAGCAGGTAACGTTACAACGGTTTCTCTGTGCGTGCCAACATAAAAAAAAAAAAATGGTAACTGGAAGACTAAAGCGAAGATTTAGATGAAAAAAATTGTGATTTCGATGCGGTAGTACTAGTAAAAATTTCCAAATGTGTCGAATAATTGCTGAAGCTCGATATCTATGTAATCCAAAAGAAAATTTCTATTAATTTAAACAATTATACACACTGATTAGAGGTCAATAAAAATGGTAACATTTCTTAGTTAGATAAACAGTCACTTTTGACGTGAACCATACTCAAAAATTTCCACCACTTGCAATTGTAAGGTATTATATACCTTAGAACTGCTATTTCAAATTTTTCATTTAACTTTTCACAACTGAAACTCCCAAAAAAATGGCCTAAAAAATACTGCATAATTATAATACAAACTGAGAAGGTAAGATATAGTAAAAATAGAGGATATAAGAGCTTAATATTTAGTTTGAAAAATTGTCGACCATTGATGTTGATTGAAACATACATATCACACACTTCGTTCACAGAAAGGTCACGAAACTATAATTTTTTAGTACTCGTTCCGACGGACGAGATACGGTGCAATCGCGGGGATGTTTAATTAAAAAATATTTTAATTACCGCAACCGTTCGCGGCGCGCTTGTGCTTCATACACGTGCACGCAGCTCGAAAAAATAATAAAATATTTCCAGGTTGACGAGAATTTTTACCGTTGCGAACCGAAAAATCGCGATTCGCTCCGTAACGAATATCTAGGGACGTCGTTATATCGTAGAACAATTAAAAAGTTATTTAGAGAAGCTATCGAGCACTTTGAAGTGTTCATTCGTACATAATTTGAGAGAAACGAATTGTTATCGTTTGCAACAATAGTTCATCAATAACCTCTAGAAATTTCATGCGTCTAACGGTTCAGAATGAACGAGAGGATATTTAACACTAGATTTACAGAACCCGTCAGTAAGTAAAATTTGCGAAAATAATTATTATTATTCTTAATAATTTTTGCTGAGTTTTATTGATGGAGCGATACAAATATATTCAAATCTAATTTTTAACATAAAAAATGAAAAATGACGTTCATTTCAATTATTAAAATATTCAGCTGTTTGACTGAGTAACTTCAACTTTTCGAGAACAAAATATATCCCACCATGCATAAAAAGCTAAGCAAAAGGTGGGACCAATTTTAATATACTATATAATATAATAAAATATAAGAAATATTCTGGGATTTATTATTCGCATTAATCTTTAGCATAAAAAATGGAAAATGACGTTCACTTCAATTATTAAGATATTCAGCTGTTTGACTGAGTAACTTCAACTTTTCGAGAACAAAATATATCCCACCATGCATAAAAAGCTAAGCAAAAGGTGGGACCAATTTTAATATACTATATAATATAATAAAATATAAGAAATATTCTGGGATTTATTATTCGCATTAATCTTTAGCATAAAAAATGGAAAATGACGTTCACTTCAATTATTAAGATATTCAGCTGTTTGACTGAGTAACTTCAACTTTTCGAGATGGATTAAAATATATCCCACCATGCATAAAAAGATAAGCAAAAGGTGGGACCAATTTTAATATACTATATAATATAATAAAATATAAGAAATATTCTGGGATTTATTATTCGCACTAATCAATACCCACCTGTGTTTAATTTACTAAATAAAAAATGTATATTGTACTTGGTATAATATTTTGTCGTAAACAAACTATATTTCCTGAATAATTTATCGAATTTACCTAAAAACTTTGTTTTCCTAAATAATCATACGTTTCCCCTAAACTTTCCCTAAATGGTGTAATATTTTTGAAGGGAAATGCACACAGGCACAGAGAATCTCAGCGTTCAGCAGAAGCGAAGTCCGATCGTTTCTCAATTAACCAAGGATACCGGGGACAGTGTTTCGTCCTCGAGAACGGCGCAGACGAACCGTAAAGCTCAATAAGCTTTCACTTCCGCCGTCTGTGCACGCGTGCACATTCCGGCTGCAAACCTTCGATAACTCGCGGAAAAAGTCCACGTACCCGGCTTTACGACCCTCGTTGTGTGTTTCAAACGCAACGACTTCGAACCCTGATATTTTGCTTCGCAGCGCAATGGAATTGTTTCGCTGGACAAAATCCTCTGCCACGTCGACGTTCCTTCTCTTTTTTCCCCGTGTTCGGAGAAGATTGGAATGAATTACGAATTTTACGACTACGAAGTGAAGTGCAACGGATTTTCGCAGAGCAAATAAGTAAATAAATCGACAGTCGCTACGGCAAATAGAATGGCTGGTATAAATCGTTTAGCTGTAAAATTAGAGAGGTAAAGAGAAACCGAAATAGGAAATGTACAAGATTTTATTGCTTTGATCCGTTGACTGCCAACTACGAGATATCTCATAGTGTGTGTTGCAAGTTTAGATTGGCTACAAATGACCATTTGAGTTATGAAGTATTATAAAGGATGAATAAAACATATATACAGTGGCTCCGAAAAGTATTCGTACACTATGTCACAAATAAATTCATTTAACCCTGAAATTTTGAGTCTGATAGAAGTGTTTGATAAAACTTTGAGGGTATGTAGATCGTAATAGTGTACGTATGAATTAATCACTTCTTTTCATCTAAATGCCATTTTAAAGGGGTGAAACCAGCATTAAAGTTTCTGAGCTTCCTCTCATTTTTTAAAGATAACCTTGTAATGATTGTTGATGAAGCAAAACCTTTCGAATAGAAAATGTTTAATTTTTAATACTCTATCACCCTGTCATAAAAAAAGGATCCCAGAAAAGCTTGTATTCAAAGCATGAACAGTCATTGAAACTTTGATGTCCGTTATCAGCCCCCTTAAAAGACATTTTGCCGCCAAAAAAATTGCTCCACGCAGAACATACTATGTTCTGTATACACACAAAAATTCATTGAAATCAGAATTTCAGGATTAGGTGAATTTCCTTATAATACAGTGCACGAATACTTTTTGGAGCCACTGTATATAGACAATATTTTCAAATCATAAAACTATGCTATATGTACATCGCCCTCTTGCCTGAAAACAAATTCGTACTCTATGCAATAATCAATAAATAATATTCTACCATAATAACAATTGAAATGAATATGTACAGAAAATATTTTCAAACCATAAAACTATGCTATATGTACATTCTCCTTTTTCCTTATACTTTTGTCCGCTACTGTACTTAATGTAAAGAAAACTCGTGCGTTAGCCAACGTTACGGCACACGTGGCGTCGTTTCGCGGGGCACAAAAAGACTTGGGACATGAATGCAAAGTTACTGAAAGTCTCGAGGCTTTTATCTGTCAGGGGAGAATACCGTGAAGCGCGACGCGTGGTAAACCATCCAGACGTGACAGGAAATTACCACGATCTGAAAAGTTTAAACGTTAACAGCGCGGCAACAAAAGACCGCTGTCGCCTGTTCGAAGTTTGTTGTCTCGCTTTAAATAATACACGGACGCATAACGGTAACGCGAAACGGTGTTAATGTCAAGTAAAATCAACAACGTTGACGCATCGTTTCGCGTTGAAACGAAGGAGAAAAAAAAGGAAAAAAATATGGTCGAGTGCACGGCCAACGCGAGACGTACAGTGGCTCCAAAAAGTATTCGTACACTGTATTATAAGGAAATTAATCCCTTAACCTACGATTTACGTTCGAGAATTTTGGGCCGAAAACGTAAACAAGCTCGCGCAGCCTTAGAGCCATTCGCACGACTTGTATCCTTGTCCTTCTTGTATTTACAAATCTTGTGTTTGTTTGTATCTTTGTCTGTAATTTTGTATTACTAATTTTTGTATAAATAAACTTTTTGTAGTACTTGCATCTACCACAATTATTACATCTGATTGTAATTACTTATCAAATATTTCACAAATATTTATAACTTTAGGAGGGCACCGTCGCTAATATTTATATTTGATCCGATCATCGTACGCGGGCTATGCCCGTAATATTCAATTTATTTGTGACACAGTGTACGAATACTCTTTTTCGAGCCACTGTATGTTTCAATGTAACGTGACGTTCGAGCAAAACGCGAGGAATCTTGAAACGGAAAATGGAACGACTTAAGCTTCGGATAATAAATGCCTGTGCGTTCGAGCTCGGGCATTTTTAACGAATCGCGTGACTCGCTCGGATCCTTTATGACACGCGTCACACTCTCATTAGCGATCCCAAGAACGCCGAAACTTTTTCTGGAAATTCCAGGTTTCGAGGAAAGTGAGGTGATTTTCGCGAACAAACGATCTTAATGAGTTGGAGCGACGTTTTCGAAAAAAAATCAAGGACACCGACGAATTTGTAGATTTTATGGCGACTTGGTCGAGAGATTATAGTAAACCTTTTATCGATCTTCGTTTCAGGCTAGTTAAACATTACCATTTTTCCGTTGCAAACACTAATTCATTCCAGATACCTTGAAGAAATTGTGCTTTCTCTTTGTTTAATACTCGATGAGTTGTTTTTTAAGATAATTCCTTTGGATTGGCACTTTATTGAAGTTTTTATCAATTTATATCTGAGCTTGCATTACCAAATCCTGGGGGTGTTTCTTCCTTAATTTTAATAATAATTAATTTTAACAATACGTCACTCACAATTCGCAACATGAATCTTAGCGCCACGCTCGACCCCTCCAGCGTCAACCGGAAACGACCAGACCCTCGTGGTCGTCTCCTCTCAATTCACAGGATACAAACCTTCCTCGCAGACGAACCGCGCCTTTTTCACTGCAACATAAGAAAGAGAAGGCACACGTGAATTAACAGCTCCGATTCGTTAAACGTTAATATTGTAAAATAAAGGTTCTTAATATTATTTATTATTATTAATATGAATAATAGAAAAAATATACAGTATACAGTAAATTCTAATTCAACTCTGCCTCCCGACTCTATGTTTAATTCTCAGCTCTTTTTACGACTCTACAACTCGGTTTTCTACACAACACTGGACCCTTTTCTTTTTCGAGGAAACCCTTATAGGCCTTTCCTATTCCCATTGCTGACCCATGGGTGAATTATCTGTCGCCAACAATTCGTTAAACGTCAGTATTGTAGAATAGAGATTCTTAATATTATTTATTATTATTAATATGAATAATAGAAAAAATATACAGTATACAGTAAATTCTAATTCAACACTGCCATTCGACTCTATGCTTAATTCTCAGCTCTTTTAATGACTCTACAACTCGGTTTTCTATTCAACACTGGACCCTTTTCTCTTTCAAGGAAACCCTTATAGCGCCTTTCCCTCTTTTTTCCGGTTTTTCCTGGCTTTGGTCTAGTCGACCCACACTTTCACTTTTCTGCTCCTTAAAACTACGATCCTACAGTATTAATCGTCAACGCGAATCAAAGGTATCCGTTGCATGCACACGCGTGCATCGCGATGCAATTCCATAAATGGAATTAAACCGCCGTTGGTTCGATCGAAAAGCGTACGTGTACACGCACTAGGACCGGACTTTTGGGATGATTAAAACGAAACCAGGTTACCTACTCTGCTTATTTGTCTTAACGCGATGGCCGAGCTCGTTCTCGCTCCTGATTTCGACAGAGGGACGGAAATGGCACTCTAACCGGAAGGGTAAACATTATGTTCCCACTGTAAACGTGTTTGTGACGCTTCGCAGCTTTATTTCGGATACCATTAACGGTCCCCACTTCCATCTTTTCCCGTTGAGCTTAATTAACGACAGGATTGTTACTCGAATCGCGGAAATTGTCACGGTAGGAGCGATCGTTCGGAAAGATGCGATTATTGTTATCGCAGATTATCGGGAAACATTGATCGAGTGGTTGAATTAAAATTGTACACGGATCGTTGGTATTTATGCTAATGCACATTTTTGAGGACAAAGCTGAAGAACTTTGGATGTGCTGTAAAAATGTAGACTATACGGTAGAATCTTCTTTATTCGAACACCCATTAATGGAATATTGTAATGTGCTAATGCATAGATTTAACACCCATTAATTGAATGTTGTAATGTGGTAATGCATAGATTTAACACCCATTAATCGAATATCGTAATGTGATAATGCATAGATTTAACCCTTTGTGCTCGAGAGGCGACTGCCAGTCGCCAAATGATAGTTTCCCAAATTCTCAGACTTTAGTTAGTTTCATTTATTGGTCAGAGCCGGAGGTTAAACAGTCATATATGTAAATTTTAGTATACGATAATCGAGGTTCTACTGCACTAAGTGTTTTTTGTTTTTAGTCACAGTAATAAATTTGTTCTCCAAAATTATTCTTCTGTGAAATGAGTAACACCGAGCATGTAGAAGAACATTTTCAGCAGCAATTTCAACGACTGAAAGGCTAGAGCTATCGCATTGAGGAAGCTTTGAAAAGATTTCCGATTTCCATGGAAACCTGGAAAAATAGGCAGGCAGCCACTTTTAAATGCATCCCGAAGACACACGCGCGGAAATCGAAGCCGGGCGGGTGAATTCGATTTCGACGTTCCACGATTTTCCATTGAGCATCCACTATCTGAATAAATCAATTCGCCGCAATTCACGTATGACACTTGAACGACAATGAGCCTGCCTTGAAACGGCTTCCATACATGCATTTACCGAACCCATAGACGGACAGGACCGCGTACACACACGTACACGTGTACAGTTTGTTAGATTTCTCTGGCTGACTGTACACACTTCAATCAAACCATTCGAGCGTGAATTCAATTTCTTTTGGTGGAAAGCACCGGCAACGATATGTATAAAACGTACTCGATCACGCTGATGGGGGCAAAAGAATGTTATCGTCCCTTTGAAAAATCTACAGGCGCAACTACGCGATAATTGTGACTATCGTTCCAGTTTCAACAAGTTGAGGAATAATTCAATGGTGCAAACTTGTACCTAGCCTAGATAATTACTCGACAATTACAATTTGTTTTGATGAAAGTTATCGATAACTATACATAAAACGTAATTGACCACATTGATAGAAGTAGAAGAATGTTGACATCCCCTTGAGAGATTTACAAATGGAGTAGTTGCGACTATTATTTCACTTTTAGTGAGCTAAGAAATAATTCAACTGTGCAAACTTGTACCTAGCCTAGAGAATTACTCAACAATTATAATTTGTTCTGATGAAAGTTATTGATAACCATACATAAAACGTACTCGATCACAGTGATAGGGGTAGAAAAATGTAAACATCCCATTGATGGATCTACAGATGAAACTACGCGATAGTTGTGACTGTCATTTCACTTTCAACGAACTAAGAAATAATTCATTGCTACGAAGTTGTAGCTAACTCAAAAATTACTATTACAAGCAATCGCAATTTCTTCTGACGAAAGGTATCAATAACGATACATAAAGCATAGTTGACCACATTGATAAGGGTGGAAGAATATTAACATCCCCTTGATGGATCTACAGATGGATCCACACGATAGTTGTGACTATCATTCCACTTTCAGCAAGCTAAGAAATAATTCATTGCTACGAAGTTGTAGCTAACTCAAAAATTACTATTACAAGCAATCGTAATTTCTTTTGACGAAAGGTATCAATAGCGATACATAAAGGGTAGTTACGTTGATAGAAAAGAAGTGCTAACGTCACTTTGACGAACCAACACATGCAACTATGTGATAATTGTAGTTATAATCCCAATTTCAACGAGCTAAAAAGTGATTAATCGCTGTGCAACTGTGACTAGTCGAAGAAATTAGTTAACGTACGAGCAGATATTTGAGAACGGTCTATATGAACGTGTTAATTGCTTCTGAGATTTCGCTTTTACTTTCCCCGTGGCTTTAAAATGCATAGAGTTCACGTTTCTTTGGAATAAACAAATAAGAAAGAGTAACCACAATTAAAGCGCAGTGTATTTGCTTACTTCGATAATTTGCTTTATCGCTGAGTCAGGCATCCGAAGATTGGAGAACTTCCAATATGGTTTATAAGAGATAATTTGAGATAATATTAAATATACGGCACACTTTACTTTACTTTCCTCGATTAAGTAATCAGACGTATAATTTTCCAATCGTTTTGCATATTCTACTTGTGCATGTAACTCTAAGGGTAACCTACACCGATTGCAGATACTGTTTACCGATCGCTATTCGAATGTCATTATTATTATCGTTATATTATGTTTTTATACGATATCATAAAGTATGCATCTATATTTAGTATTATTGTATTATTATATCATTTAATAGCATTTTTCTGTGTCTATTGCTATTAATTGATATAATATTGCAATGTTTAACTGCTTGAAAGAATATCTGATTGAAAAATATGGGCGAGATCAAGCACCTTCTATTTTTGAGTTTCAAAAGAATCTTATACAATAATCTATATTTAATCTATACTTAACCCTTTGCTCTCGAAAAATCACTCGTAGTTGTACAATAATACCGACTTCAAAGATTGTCAAGTATAAAATATTTAATAAGATTTACTCATATTGTATTTCATTTAGTTTAGTTAAGCAGTATGCTAAAATTTACTGATTTAACCCTTTTCAGTATTATTTTCTAAGTAAATGCATAGAAGATTTTTTAATAAATTACTACAAAAAAAATGATAAAAGAATTTTTTCTTTATTTTTCCCCGCATTAGCATGTACATGTCTACATAATATAATTTTTACAAGGTGTAAAAAAAATCATGCATTTAAAGTTTAATTAATTAATTTATTTTCTTTAACACTTTAGTCTTAAACTTTTATCCGCTACTGTAATATCTCGCGAACTCGTTATAGAACGCCTAATTTCCCGTCTCACCTGTTGAAAACAAGTCGCAAACGACAAAAAAAAGTCGAACACATAATAAACCGACGAACAAACCCAGGTAATTCCTTGAACTTCTCTCGAGGATCAAACAGCAGCTATCGTACTTGTAGCAACAAAGTTTTGCATACGTATGCCAATCAGAAACCCTATCTAAGTTGTCACACATGACACCTCTGACCATGAGAACATCGTTCCATCTCGCGGATCGATCCACAACGGTGCAACTTTTCAAATTGTCACCGGATTATTTTCGCTGTGCGTTCGCAACAAAGTCGGTTACCTTGCCGGCTGCAACGTCGATATCCCGCTGGAACCCGACGTTATGTACGAATAACTCGTTTCCCATGGAAGGAGGTATCATTAATTAACCGTGCTGGTCGTTAAGAAAATGAAACGGGACACGAGAACGTTGCACGAGGTTAAACCGCTAGTAGGCCATCGTAACAATGTTGCTTCGGCACGTTTTATCGAACTGCAGGCAACAACGTCGGCCCGATTAGACTTAATAAGATTCAAAGGGACCTCTAGGTCAAACAGTTCAGGCATTATACACGCGTGAATTATAATATCGATCGAAGTAACGCACGACGGTGGCCGTAGGATAGCGCAACGAGAAACGTGCTACACCAGCTGTCATCGGGTGAACCTCACTAAAGTTCAGATCGAACGGCAGCAATTTATCGTTGATATTTGGATAAACTTGAACTCTTCGAACACTGTAAAACGCACTTCTAAAAGTAAATAGAAGAGCGTTTCGAAAAACGATACGCCTGCAAAAGCCTAGAAAAAATATTTCACCGAGCACGATATTTGTTCTTTATAAATCAACAATGGCGGAAACAAATTGAAAGTGATCAAACAAAACACTCTATACTAAAAAGAACAGAAAATACATGAAATCGTAGAAAATGAAAGTTTAAACAATCTGCCAACCAAAACTCGAACTTCGTATACAAAAACATTTTCTCCTACAGAATCGAGCCATATAACCTTGAAATCACACGAATGTTTCTGAAATAACGTCTGTGTTACGTTCTAAATTAGGGTAGAAGTATACAGGGTGTTCGGACGAAACTGGGAGAAAATTGAAGAGGTAACTCTATGAAACATTCTAAGACGAAAATCAAGAATAACAATATTCCATTTAACGCTTCGTTTATTAATTATAAGCAACTAAAGAAACGGGCTATTTTACGCCTGAGAGCAGGCAAATTGGGCAACACGGTAGGTAACGTCAATCACTACGCAATGATGCTCCATTTGCCTGCTCTCAGGCGTAAAGTACCCCGAGTTTAATTGCTTATAACTCATAAACAAAGCGTCAAATGCAATATTGTTACTCTTGATTTTCGTCTTAGAATGTTGCATAGAATTACCTCTTCAATTTTCTCCTAGCTTCATCCGAACTCCCTGTATATATAATCACGACAGAAGGGAATCCTCGATAGAAGGAAAGCATTGACCAGCTCTCCCTTCCTACAATACCTTTAAACAATAGTGAATGGTTAAAACTAGCCGTCACTTCTCGTACAAGTACCGGGGAATCACAAGCACTGTAAGACAAGCACGACGACCAGTGAAGGGAGAGTACAAGCCTGTACATTAAACTAAACAACTCAACTCTGTCGTTCAAATTTTGACACCTGAACAATTCCCGATTGCAACATCATCAACCTCATTAACCCTTTGACTACGTCAAACTTTGAGACGTACCGGTCGTATCACACGGATAGGAATAGATTTACAATGTCCACCGAGAACGGCAAAATTTTGGATAGAGATGCGTTTTTTTAAAGATATATTTCAATAATCAAAAAACTGTATTTCACTATATTAAAACAATATTATTTATTTCTTTGGATTATGGGAATAATTATAGATAAAACACAGAAGCAAAATTTCTGAGTTCACAATAGTCAAGGGGTTAAGAGCAAACCTTTTCGCTACACAAGGCGATTCAATAAGTTCGAGAAGTCTTTCGAGAGCAACGTATCATTCTTGCAGCTAAACCGACATACAAAACAGCGCCAAACACGGATTCCAGCACGTGAATTAAGTTCGTCCCGTTGTTAAATCATTTTTTAATCAAGCCCTAACGAAAAGGTCACGAAACGACCCAAGCTCGTATCCGTTTTCGCGCAAACTCGCGCGAGTGTCGTGTCACGTCCGCCACCAGACCGTCTTTCCATGGATTTGCGTGCCTCGTTCGAGCAAAGGGACAGAGTTCTAACGAGCCAGCCAAGCCGGCCGAGGTTTAAAGCAATGACCTGTGCTAATAAATGCCAGACAACGCGCTGGAACCTACGCGACCGAGTAACTAACCTTAAGGTTAACTGCGAGCCGCGCAAATGGCTTCTTCCCAACTTGCCACCGAGGTACCGCACGCGAGCTCGAAGAACGCCGCGTGTAATCCGAACGGTCACGGCACGATAATCGGCCGTATTTATTCTGTCATGCGAAAAAGTGTTCTCGTTAACGCCCATGGAACGGGGTGCCTTCGACAATTCTCGAGGGGCGAGAAACCGCCACCCTCTGGAACATCGATCATGGACGTCGTATCTTCCGGTGCACGTATAGGCTGCTTTTAACCCTCCTATTGTTTCCCAGTCTATACGACTTAATCCTATTTTTAGCATTCGACTCCTTCAATTTAAAGTTTGCCAGGTTTTCATTGGGGCAACGGGACTCCTCCAGGGTTTTGTTTGACGGGAATTAGGATTTTCGATGGTGATCTGAATAGAATAGATCTAAGTAGATTTCGATGGCTTCTGAATAGAATAGGCTATTGTTAAACACGTTGACACGTTCTTTCGTTAAGTTTTGTAAATATTTTGTATAAGTTATTGTAAATACTTTATAAGAGTAGTAGCATTGAAGAATGAATAATTTTAAGCCCTTGATGAACTTTGACTCGTGATAACAATATTGGTAATAACATGAATATCACAAGTTAGACTCGTGGAATTAAATTGCAGCACAAACGTGAAGACGAGTCTGACTCGTAGAATGAAGATGAGATCATATATATTGAAAATAGTTTGATGGGGGAGGTAACAATTGAAATTTTCGAAACCTTCTACAGGTTGAGTCTTGATTTTATCGAGTTAAATGGTATGGCAAAAGGTTAATATGTGTATGTATGTAGTTTAACCTTTTGCGCACAAGAAGTGACTGCTAATAATCAAACGATAGCAATTTCGCAAGTTTCCACATGTAAATAGTCATGTTTAAAAATTTCAGCAGTTCTTATCTGAATTAAACTAGTATTAAAATAACTAAATTCTAATTTCTCAAATTTTCAGTGTTTTGTACTTGGAAATTTTCGAAGAATCGCCTTTCGAGTTCAAAGGGTTAATACACGTATAATATGTAAAATGAATAACTAATTAAGTAGTCTGAGTACTTATTGTAATTATTATTGAGTTCAACTGTGATTTATGCTATTGACAACATCAATGAAGATAGAAGAAAATAAACATACGCTTGAGATGATCTTTACACAATTTATACAAATTACCTATAATACCTTAATTTACCTTTCTCCCATTTTCATAACAAAACGTTACCTTCCTACTCTTTTTATCTAAACGTTACAGCAACTACTTCGTACAAGTTTTATACCTTCTTACATGGAGAAAATTTTAACTTCTAACGACAGGAGTCGTTTCCTATCCGATAAGGAAACCGTTCAGACTTCCAGGGACGTTCGAAAGAGGTGCAGTTACAGTTCCACACGGTTCATTAACGTAACGTTACGCGTTCCATCGGAACGATCTTGGTACTAATTTTTCCGCGTTAACATGATTGCCCTGCGGAGCTGCACGTAATACGATCGTTTCAGATTATTCAACGGGTCAAACAGGCTCGCGGAAGTGTAGCGATTCTGGGAAAACCGTGATTTCATAATCGTGCATAAACACAGCGCGGAGATTCATTTACCTTGCATCGATTCGTTTTTGCTGGGTATTAAATTTTTTAACGTTGATCATGTATGCAGGTCGCTCGATGAAGAATCGTGCACGCACACGAAACAACAGGGAAAATTAGCACGCTGGTTGCTACATTTTATCACGATCTTGTAATCTGTGCCGTTCACGAGTTTTTACGGAGAACCACGTGATTCTCAGTCGTGCATCGATAATTTAAATCTTTTCTCGAGCAATGCACGCAACCTTAGAGGTATGTCTAACAAATTATTGTAACGTTTTTCTTCTCAGCTAAGTGACAATGTATTATATTAATGTTATAGTGTCTTTTAATCACCTTTAATAAGGTGATTAAAGGTGATAAAATTAAATCTTTCAATCACCTTTTAATCACCTTATTAAAAGACCCTATAACATAATATAATATATGTCACTTAGCTGAGAAATAATCACCCTTATTAACCCTTTACCCTCGACAGGTGACAGGAGACGTTCGAAATACGCAAACTGGTGACTATCATTCTTTGTAAGGGAGTGTTCTTAAAATTTGGAATTTAGAAAAATAAATTACTATTAACCCTTTGAGCTCGACAGGTGATTGTTGGTTACCAAATGATAGTTTCGCAAATTTGTAGACTTTAGTCAATTTCTTTATTAGTCTCACAGGTTAAATATTCAATTAAATATTCATATATGTAAATTTTAGTATATCACTTGACGAAACTAAATGACGTTTAATATAGGCAAATCTTAGTGAATATTTCAAATTTGAACATTTCCGAACCTCAAGTGCAAAGGGTTAATACAATAGTATAGCGCTTATTGATTGGTACAGTGCATGAAATTTGCTTATTGCACTGTTCCTCATGTATGAACTCCATTATTCTTCCTAACCCTTCGGTCTTAACTCTTTGCGCTCGAGAGGTGACTATTAGTCACCAAATGATAATTTTGCAGACTTTAATTAATTTCTTTATTGGTTAGTCTCAGAAATTAAATAGTAATATATGTAAATTTTAGTATATCACTTAAATAAACTAAATGTGGTATAATATAGCCGAATCTTAATAAATATTTCGAATTTGAACATTTTTGAAGTTAGTATCATTAGACGATTAACAGTCACCTCTCGAGTGCAAAGGGTTAAAAGACACCATAACATAATATAATACATGTCACTTAGCTAAGAAGGAAAGTGTTACAAATAATTTATATGCATTGGAATAATGGAACCTAATTCCGTTTATAACAATAAATTAAATTTAGCAGCTGAGCGGTTAGGAAATATAGGAGAGAAAATGGGAACAGTATCGATTGGAAAAAAGTAAATCAAGTACCCTTTTGTGAAATGCTCTTTCACCATTGTGTATCGAAGTTCGTGTAAGGTGGATGCGCGAAATTTCGCGATCTTTTTGAAATGTGCTGCCTGTAAAGCATTTATGCAGTGAAAATTAGAACGACTAAGTAGCGTTAACCGTAGAGTTTGTGGAGGGAAAGAAGTTCGGTTCAGAGCGTTTCAATAAAAAGTTGCAACGTGCTGGGTAAACAGTAAACATTTTTGTTTCAGAACAACATGGTGAATCTTGCTTTTTACGCGACGAGTGCGTGTTATAATTTATGAACTGATAATTTTAACATTAACGTCACAAAACTTTGTCCCACCCGAGCACCCTTAACCTTTTCCCGTAGTTTGTTGCTGAAGAGTTTTAGGACACTTGTTACGTTTGCTTGGAGCCCAGAAAAAGTTAAACGATTGTTAAAAATTATATTATATTAACACATTCACGTCTTTTTAAATTCTATTCCTGATTGTCTATAAGTAGATTGTCCACCTATAAAACAAGTATACTAATTATGAAAATCTTTTTATTTTAAACAACACATCATTGCAGCATTGATATTTCCAAATAATTTTTATCATTTTTATCCTTGCTTTAACGATACAAGTTTGCGGCAACCGGTTTCAAAATTTCATTATTTTCGCCGGTACTCAGTATTAGAAACGGAAAAAATTTGCCAAATATGTTAATACAGTACTAATACCATAGTCACTATACTTAACACTATTCCTACCACAACCGGTCAAATGACCGTTTCTAAAATTTCGATTAGAATTTCATACATACAATGTAATTGAATCGCCTTTAAACTTTAAACTTTTCCTCAGATATACGTATAATACATTTTACAATATTCACTTCTTTTTTCATTGTTTATTTTTTGAAAAAGGTTTGTAGTCTGTATTACGTGGAAATGTCGCAGTAGACATAGGTATACGTGAAGTGTCGGTAGGAATAGTGGTAAAAATAAAAGTATCGCTAAATAAAAGTTCTAAAACCCCTTGGACAATAGTGTAGGTTCGCAGCAATCTCTGAATAAAATTTCATCACATTACAGCAAAGTTGTACACGCCCCATATAATAATTTTGCCATTCTTAACCTCGTTTAAATATTAATTAGTTTCAGACGTTAAATAAATGTCCAAGCTACCCGAGACAGTTGATAAACTGTAAACGTGTGTTAAGCGTATAATTAAGAAAAATTATACCGCGCTCTAAAAATTAGCTTGGCATTTTGATAATTTTATGCACAGTTACCTCGAGTCGCAAAAATCTTGGCGAAGCAACAATCCGGATGAGTCGAATAATAATTCAAAAGGGAGCTTGTGCACACTCGAGTCGCTGTCACGGCTACGTATTCGAAGTTCGTGACCAGCACAGGCAGCCGGCCACTGCCAACAGGTGCATATCACTTAATTACCTTTTCTTTCGGAAATTAATTACTGTCAGCCACTTAAAAATACCATCGGCTCTCCCCCCCCCCTTTCTGCCCGTACACGATGCCATTTGATAGCTACACACAAGTTGGCGTGCGGCCAGATACGATTGAAAGCCAATATGCAACGGGGAAAACCGCGGGAAAAGAACGTTCTGCCGGCGCTAAACCGAGTCTGAAATCACGATATCGAACAGAAGCCGGACGGTATCCGGGATATCAGAGACGTTTAAATATTCATACGCAATTTCAGGATTGTTTGCAGAAGAGATATAACTAGCCGTGGAGGGTGCGTTTAATACTTGATGCTGTAACGTCAAAGGAATCCCGTGGAGGTGAAATAAAATGCAAACACACGGGGATAAGAGGATTTTAATGAAAAATTTTAAATCGAAGTATTTTACCATCGCGAATTTTATCCGAGCTTATACGTGTGCACGTCCCAGTGGCTATGGAACTAGTGATTTTATTCAGAATTTTCATCGTCACGGTTATTTTCAATTGAAAATTGTTTCAGACCTGTGGGCGTAGCGCGCAGCTTCGTGAAAATTAAAAATAAATCATATGTTTGCAAGAGTGTAACGGTTCAATTGAGAGAAAAAAAAAAGAAAAGATTCGTGCAACAGGGAAAGGTGACAGGTTTGCGCAAAACAAGGTTTCGTAGATACGTGCATTTGAATACATTTATCGCCACGAACGGAAATTATTGGGATCGCGATACACTATTTTAGCGTGCATAACTACGGCCACAAATGCTCGTTCCACGCATAAACAGCCACCCTGTTTAATCGAGGGAACGGGCAATTATTCTTGGCCGAATTTGACGTCGCCCATGGGGGTTGATTGGTGGAAAGTTGGCTCGCAAAGATTGATCGAGCTTTTGTTTACCAACTTTATCTTCATATATACTCTGCGCGAGTAGAGCAAAGTTTGTTTGATTTGTTTGCTTATGCTAGATTGGATGACTTCCAGAGGGTTGACCAGGGTGTCCACCAGGGAGAACAATCGCATAGTGAAACAGTTAAAACCCCTTCACAGCTACGGGCACCATATAAACTCGTGATTCGGATATTTATAATTAACAAAATCGTCGGTCTACGCTTGAAACGTGCAACTGTGTTGATTTAAACTTTTCGTTTTCTCTACAATTTCGTCAGAACACTCAACAAATTTTGTAACGATCTCACTGAGCATTCTGTTTTGTATTGCTGGAGTAAACTTAGCACTTTGTAGTTTGCTGTTGTGTACTACAGCAAGTACCGCTAATATACGCATAATAACGTATAATTTCGAGTATAGGGGAATTGAATGATAAAATTATTTATACCGCTTTCAACCATCCTGTTTAATCGAACTAAATCCCCTAAAATCCTTTTTTATAACAGAAATACATATATAGGAAAGCTTTTCCCACGCTTTTGAAATTATCTTCTAAAACTAAACGGTTAACGTATCGAACACCAAAATTGTACCAATACAGAATGTAATTCGTAACTTTTGTCTTCAATCAGTTTACATCGACGAACGTAGATTCGATTAACACTGGGGACCCGTCAATTTGACGGGTTTTGAACTTTGTGAGCAAAATTTTTAAAAATAATTACTATTATTCCTCTGCAATTTTTACTAATTTTTATTGACGAAGCGATACAAATATACCTAAACCTATTTCCCTCTCAGTTCTGCAATTTCAAATTCTGTTTAACGTATACCTTATCTCTTAGTATACGTATATTGGAAATAAATATACAAGAAATGTCCGCAAATCGAGCGTTAATAAATCAACCTACATATATGTAGGAAGCGGGATTTAATGATTTAATGAAATAAGGATTTAAGGATTTAATGAAAAGATGGTGGCGTAGACAGCGTGCGTATTCGGGTGTCCTACCTTGTAACCGAATGTATTCTTTATAATAAACCTCCTCAACAATATATATTTTTCTAATAAATTTCCCTACATATATTCTGATGAAAATTGAAGAAATATGTCGCAACAGCGAAATACTTCCGCTTCCCCGCACCTCCCTTTTTTAATTTCAAATCTCCCCTCGAAAACCACCCCCTCGAAAGACACCCCCTCTAAGAAGCTTAGCCACGATCTACCTTGAAGCCACCTATGACAAATATACTCAAATCTACTTCCCCCTCAATTCTGCAATTTCAAATTCTGTTTAATGTATGTATGCCTTATCCCCTATTATACGTATATTGGAACTAAATATACAGGAAATGTCCGTAAATCAAGCATTAATAAATCAACCTACACGTATTCTGGTGAACCATTGAAGAAAGATGTCGCAACAGCGAAATACTTCCGGTTCCCCTCACGTTCCCTTTTTAATTTCAAGTCTCCCCTCGAAAGCCACCCCCTCGAAGAAGCTTAGCCACCGTCTACCTTGAAGCCGCGTGTCTCGAAGTGGCGCGGACAAAGCGGAAGCGTTACTGAAACATCGTAAACTAAAAGGCACCAAAGGTGGGCCGTTGAGGGTGGTGACGCGTTCCTTCGAAGGGCGGGAACGACAAATTCCATGGAAAACGGCGGCTACAGTATCTCTCCACACACGAGGTTGCGCGTGGTGTCTTTTACCTTCGAACAACTCGAGACAATAGGCGACTACGTGTGAATACCAGACAAGAAGTTCTTGTCGGTGTTCCCGTCGACATTGTGCGCCGCACTCGCGTGCTCCATTGTGTTTGTTCTTGAAGCGGGCGCGTGCGCGTGTGTTCCGTTGCACCACGTTAATGGGATACTTTCCACCCCATACTCTTTTTCCCCCGTCCCAGCGGTATGAAAATGGGACGTGAACGACGAAGACGCGGGGGGTAAATCGCGAGGAGATTTGAGTGAAAGTCGCCCCGTGTTATTTATCGTCTTGTGGATTGCTCCGCTGGGTAGACTCTGTGATCCGTGTGAGCAAAGGGAAGGATGGATAGTAAATTTTTCTAACCTTTTGTAATTAGAATTTTATCTACTTTGTGAAAAATAATTGTGGGTAAACGCAACTTGAGGTAAAGGTACTTGATGAAGGTAGTAAGATAAAAGACAAACAAAATAAAATTGAGAGAATATAAATCAATGAATACCTGAGTCACATGGTGTTATAGACGGTTGAAATCAGATTGGTTAAGATTACCATTCATTATGTTACACTTTGATAAAGCTAATGATGCTAGGGGTAGACTATAGTTGAAGGTGCAAATCAAAAAAGTACTCTAGAGTACTCATGTAGGAGTTTGAATCTCGGGATAAATCTTGTGATCCATATTAGCACAGAAGGGACCAAAAAATAACCTTCCCTAGGCAAAATATTGAGATTAATTTTTCAATATTCCTTAGTCCAAAAAAGCTGATGAAAATGGCAGTAGTGAAAATTACTGCTTGCTACTTAAAGATGCTAAAACTAGGGATGATGCTCAGTTAAAGGTCCAAACAAAAGACTAAAGTACTCTGAGATATTTCTATGCAAAATGAAACCGAAATTGGTACCCTACCTAAATAAACCCATTATTAAAACTGCAACACTAATTATTCTTTCCATCACATTCTAATGATGCCAGAACCGGAAACGCTGTGCAATGTTAATTGGAGATATATGCTCGAAGGTATAATCTAGGTAGTTTTGATAACTTCTACTCGAAGCAGCATTACATGTTATTTATAACTCGGCTATATTGGAGATAATATTTATGTGACGTGTAAATCCGATACGTTATCTCGGGTTATCACGGGATCGTGGAAGATTCCTGGATGGACGTGGCGCTTCTCCCTCTAAAGCGACCCGGGGCACGTCATATTGGCCGATGTAAAATGTTAAAAGTGTCCTCCTGGAGGATCTGCACCTTAGGGAAAATGGCCCCAAGGATAACGGTCCTCCGTGGCCAGAAATGAGTCCTTCCAGTGTGGCCGGTCTTTATTTCTGGAGAAAATTTTGAATTCGTGCTCCAAGATTCCCCGGGAAACCGTTTTGACTCGTAAAAGAGGCTACGTGATTATGCTGCTGCATAAGAGCACGTTAACCATTAAAAAGGACTCTGGGGTAAATAAAAAGAAATGACCGCAATTTTCCTAACAATAATTTTTTTTTTTAATATTACACAACTGAAATCTCTTAAGATGTTTTATTCATTTAAATCGTACATTTATAAGTAAAGATCATACTCCAGAAAATTAAAAAATTCCTCGTTCGAATTCATTCGTTGACAGATTAAAAAAATGAAAAGGATAATCAAATACTTCTATTCTAATCATAAAATGTAACTGGCGTTTGTCAATTATTCAAGCTATACAGAATATTAAATTTTTCCTATCTTTTTAAGATTTCACGAAATCTTCACGTCTTTAGAATTTTATTTGAAACTCGAAAGTGTATGGTGATTTATGAACGGAAACGTGTTTGTTAAAAAAAAAGAAGGTATTTTTTGTTGGTATCAGTGGATTGCTCACTGAATCACTACAAATATTAATAACAAATACTAATAATTAAAGCAAATATTACAGTATTTTATCGATTACATCGAGCAGTTGTAGGTGTGTAAACACATTACACGCGTTTCCCTTGAAACTTTCATCATTCACGTGATGTTGCACGTGTAATACGAAACAATGGCCCCAGACAAGACCGATTCTCGACAAAGACTTTGAAAATAGTAGCCGTTCGAGATACCTGTCTTCAAAGGATCGACTTAAAGGAAAGTGTTCCAATAGAGACGAACAAAGCTAAACAAATAGAACCCTTTCGCGACTGTTGAAAAGCGCACACGTGCTCATTCGAGACGGTTGAACGCAGTTTCTGAAAAATTCCTCGCCAAGTTAAACACGCAGGTACAGCGAGGAGATTTTTCTCCGGCAGAAAGAATTCTCCTTCGAATGCTTGCGTCGACATTTTTTCTCCGACCAACAATAAAGGACGTGCGCGAGACGTCTTCCTTCGAAACATTCCATATTTTTGCTATCTGCTTTCCGTTCCAATACAAATTTTATTCGCTCCCTGACTCGTGAATTTATTCACGCGTTCTCGGCGTACTGAATCGGACTATTCATTAAACGATGCTTAACAATATACGACAATAATAATAAAATAATAAAATAATATTTTAGCAATGTCTCTTCATTTTTGGATATTTACTTAGAACTGACAAAATTCGTGCTATTTGCAACGATTGTCGTTAATCCACTTATTAACATACACCACAAGTCCTCCTTTAAACTATTTATTTGTTTTTATTTAATTTGATTAATTTTATTTAATCGTCGATTTCTAAGTAGCGAAACATAATTCTTAAAATTTCAAATTACCTATTGTGCTATAAATCATCAATGAATAATTTTCTGAGTGTAATCGAAGCCATGAAAAATGAATAATTAGTTATGTATATAACTTTTGAATTATAAGAGATATTAACACGAAATTCGGACTGAATAATGTACTAACGTTAGGTTATGGGTAGACTTAAAAATAATGTTAAAAATATTTTCTTAATAATATTATTATTAATTATATTATAAATTGTACAGCCTCGAGATGTAAATTCTTAATTTTATTCTCAAACCAGATACATAAGAATCCGGATTATTAATAACAATCTATACAATATGTCTTCGTTAGTCGCGGTTCGTGAACATTTTCGAGTGTTTTTTAATCTAATCACCGCAACAGTTGTGTTTATTGAGAACAGTCGAAGGCAAGCAAAATGAAAGAAGAATTTATGATCTCAGTTGGATGCAAAAACAAAAAAAATCGAAGTCTCCTTATTAAATCCTAGCGATACGTAAGTCCGTGAACGTACGAGCGCTTTGTCGTTCCTTCCTTATGAAACGACGCGGCTCCCTTGAAGTCGCATGACGCCGGGGATTACGGCTGGCTCGCCGTGTGCCAGGCGTACCAACAATTTCACCAGATCGTTCCGAGCTCGCCGTACTCGTACGCCGTTCTCGTAGCATGCACGAAACGGGCACAAAAACTAAAAGGTTAATGAGGCGATATCGGGGGGAAGATAAAGACCGTGTTCTGGTTAGATAAGCCATTGATTTTCAAAAGAACCAATCTAGAGGAAAGCTGACCGGTCCTGGGGACCCGTTAAAAATGACTAGCAACGTGTCTGCCAATCGCGAATCCTGTGTGTCGCACGCGAAACAACGGGAAACAGGAAGCGGAGGGGACCGGGAAACATCGACCGTTTCCGGAAACGAGCGATGAATGCGCCAGTACAAACAATATAGGTGAAAATAGTTCTGTTTTCATTCGTTCGTTCGTTTTCGGAGATTTCTGAACGTTCGTTTATGAGAGAAAGTACTTGTAGCAGTAGATAAATTTTAGATGACAATCATTAACCCATTAATTGACAAATTCTTTTTTTTTTTATTTTTGACGGGAAAATCTATACTCTATAAACTCTGTAAAAGAGCTACACATATCTCTATATTTATCTCTATATTTTACATATTTCTGTAAAATTTTATCTTTTGATTGTATTATATTGTGGGATATTAAATGAATCTAACAAGGTTTTGTGTAATGGCAATTTAATATTAAGCTTAACGTTAATCTCGCACACTCTCTCTCTTTACACTCGCAAATTCTCACAAAAGACTGTCCTTTTTCGTCATGCATCCTTCCTAGATATACACATCACTCACTCACATTCTCACATACACAGATTTTTCGGCTATTGCCCCTAATACACCGCTCTCACTCTTATTTTCATTCGCACTCTCTTTCACTCACTCTCTCGGTCATTCACCTGTCACTTGTTTATGCCCTAATACACCGCCCTCACTCTTATTTTTATTCGCACTCTCTCGGTCATTCACCTGTCACTTGTTTATATGTTTCTAACTGCCGTATCGTTCGAATCTTAACGGCTTAACTCCCTACATTCGGCCATCCTGAACAATGCTCCTGTCCTCAGGAGCTGCATCACCGGCTTCGTCCTCATCTGTCGAGTATGAATAGTCTGACCCGTTTTCCAACCATGGCTTCATGTGGTCTGCGGATGTCGTTGTTTGTAGTGGCCCACCATGTTCACCGATCTTTTTCACTACATATCTATCATTTCGCAATACCTTTACAATTTGGTATGGACCGTAATATTTCGCTGTCAGTTTAGAACCGGGTGCAGTTTGCGTTCTTTTTATGGCGACTAGATCATTGCTGTGATACAAATTTGGACGTTTTCTTTTTCGATTATAATTACGCCTGTTTTCTTGCTGGATCTTTGCTATGTTTTCCCTAGCCTGATCACGCATCTCATCACGCTGTTCGCTAAACATCGCAATCCACTCATTCTCAATCAATTCTTTTATTTTGGGATCCTCTCTCATACGCATCGGAACGCCGAATAACAATTGAAACGGGGTAGTGCCCGTGCTCCTACTTGGTGTAGCATTCAGATATTTTTGGCATAATTCTAGATATTTAAACCATTCTTTCGTGTTTGGTGTAGATAGTTTTGACAGCATTGGAATAAGAGTGCGATTCACTCGCTCCACTTGTCCATTTGCCCTAGGAACGCCTGTCGTTATCAAGACGTGCTGAATGTTTTCGTTTTTGCAATATAATTCAAATTCTCGCGAGGTGAATGCTGTTCCGCGATCTGAAATGATTCGTCTAGGATTGCCAAATATGTCTGCCTGCTTCCTTAATCTAGTGATTACTTCCGCCGTTGTTGTAGAACGAGTCGCATACAGCCACACGAATTTCGCAAATGCATCGACTACTACTAAAACGTGTTGATAATTCTTTTTGGTCGACGGTAAAGGGCCTACATGATCAATATGGTACGTGTCGAGTGGAACTGTTCCCTTATCGATCATATTTAGAAAACCTTCTTGTTTCCCATGTTTTCTCTCCGATAAGATACAGCTGATGCAATTTCGTATGACTTTCTCAATGGTCGCGCGCATATTCGGAAACCAATACTCACGTTTTAACAAGCTTTCAGTCTTAGCTACTGAAAAGTGCCCTATTTCGTGTGTCTGCCTAACTATCTGGGGTTGCATTGTTTTGGGTAATATCAATTGAACTTCGCCTGCCTCTTCTTTATATAACAAACCGTTTCGCACCACGTATCCTTCGCACTGGCCACGACTCGCTACCTCAAAGAAATTTTTTAACGTCGCGTCGCTATGCTGTGCTTTTCGTATTCTCGCAATAATGCTATCCTCACATTCTTTAACTAACATAACTGACGGTAACGGGTTCCGGCTCAATGCATCGACGTGCATCATATTTTTACCGGAGCGATGTTCGATTGTATAATGGTATTCTTCTAAAGTCAGTGCCCATCGTGCTACACGCACACATAAGTCTCGTTTGGCCATGGTTTGTGCGAATGCCTGACAATCTGTTATTATTTTGAAGGGTATACCTAATATGTAAACTCGAAATTTCTTCAGCGCTTTTATTATTGCTAATACCTCTAATTCGTAACTCGTATATTTCATTTCGGCTTCTGTTGTTCGTCCGCTCGCAAAATAAACTGGATGTAAGGCATTATCGGAATTATCTCGCTGGAATAATATTGCCCCATAACCGTACATTGAGGCGTCCGTATGTAACTCTGTCTCTGCTTTAACTCGGTATAATCTAAGAATGGGTTTGTTACATAATAATTGTTTTAGCTGATTAAAGGCAACTTTTGTTTTCTCATCGAATTGAAACTTCGCGTTCTTTTTGAGAAGGTCGGTTAATGGGCGCGCAATCATCGAATATCCGGGTACATACTTTCTAAAATAGCCTGTAAGCCCTAAAAAACTTTGTATTTGTCTGATATTTTCGGGTTGCTTAAATTTCATAACTGCCTCTATTTTATCTTCGGAAGGACGAACTGTTCCATTTTCAATTATGTGACCTAGAAACTGTATTCGCGTCTGCAGAAAGCAACATTTTCCCCAATTAAACCTTAACCCGTGATCTGAAGCGACCTGTAGTACTTCTTGTAATATTCCTAATCCCGTATTATGGTCTCGCGAGGCAATGATGAAATCGTCTATGTAAATTAACACCTTCTCCTGTTTAATGAGATCTGCGAACATTGTATTTATAAATTTTTGGAAAATTGCCGGGGAATTGCACAGGCCGAAAGGAGCATACAAAAATTCATATTGTCCGTCAGGTATAATAAACGAGGTATATTTTCTACTTTTTGCCTCGATCGGGACGTGAAAAAATCCGTTTTTCAAGTCAAGGGTCGTGAATACTTTCGCGCTCTCTAATGCATTTATTTGGTCTTCTATTATTGGAAGTGGAAACCGGACCTTAACTATTTTTTTGTTGAGCTGACGGTAATCAATACATAGTCTCGAATCGCCGTTTTTCTTTCTTACTAATACTACCGGACTCGTATATTCGGACAGGGACGGTTGAATCACACCATTGCGCAACCATTCAGTTACATGATGGTTTACTTCTTCCCGCTCAGATGGTGCTAATCTTCTTGCTCTCTGGTATACCGGTTCATTATCCGTTAGGACAATAGACATTTCAATATTCGTTTCACGTGTTTTGTTTGGACTATATGACTCTATTAACCGCCGAA
This sequence comes from Tetrapedia diversipes, assembly GCA_033822845.1. Taxonomy (NCBI): domain Eukaryota; kingdom Metazoa; phylum Arthropoda; class Insecta; order Hymenoptera; family Apidae; genus Tetrapedia; species Tetrapedia diversipes. The sequence goes on along the minus strand of JAOPTO010000561.1, from coordinate 2,129 downwards.
CTGTTTCCCTATGCTCTTTGTTTTCAATATGCGTCAAATCTACCGGATTGTTTTCGAATTCAATATCTATTTTAAATATCTCGGGCAGCGCGCTCGCGTTTACGGAGTTTTTCGAAGGTTTTATAACCGAAATTTTACCGTCCTTAATATTCAACTCGACTTTGCGTAAGAAATCAGCTCCGATCAATAATTCATGCCGCATCAACGTGTTCGATACTACGCGTATCAGAATCGAGTAGCAATTTCCATCTATTTCGATAGAAGTTGTGAATTCTCCTAATGTTTTGTTACTCTCGGACCCAATCCCGCGAAAGCTAATCTCTTTTTGTATTAATCTAGGCGAACCTATTCTAATATACTGATCCGCGCTCATCAGTGATAAATCACTACCCGTGTCTATGAGGGCTGACATTTTTTGATTATTGATCGTAACCTCTTTATGGTATTTACCGTCCGCTATTTCCGAAACACTACATGTATCCTTTACAATCGCGTTTTTCCTTGGACATTTCGCTGCAATGTGACCAAACTCACGACATTCAAAGCATTTCGTACCTTTATTGCGCATTGGGCAGTCGGCCGCATAGTGTTTTCGCATACCGCAATTATGACACCTGACTTCCGTCTTGTCCTGAACCGCATCCCGTCGCTGCATTGGACCGCTGTTGGTTCTTGTAGGGATGTTACTCTGGTGTCCTCGTCCGCGTAGCGATATCTGCTCGAAGGCCTCTAGCAGGTCTTCCTTCGTCTTCAGGCGCTGCACTCTGGCTTGGTCTCGCAATGCTGCATCTGGAATTCCCTCTATGAGGTATTCCACTGCTTCTTCTTCATCTATGGCGATGTAATTAGCTAATATTAGCTTCTCGTGGAGGTATGCACTAAATGTTTCTTCTCGTTTCCAAATTCGTTGCTCGAATTGCTTCCGAAGATGAACTCTGCTTTGACGCCTTTGGAACATCTCCCTGATGTTTCTTAACAATTCGCTTACCGGCATGATGACGTATTCGGCTTTCGAATGAAACCAATCGAGTGCTCTTCCTTTGAGGCGCATACCAATCATTATTTTGGTGAGGTCGTCTGATAATTGGTACGTGGCTTGCAAAAATGTCACCTGCCTTTCCCAAGTATCATAGAGCTCGCTTCTTCCGTCAAAATAATTTAACAACTCTGAAATTGCGCCAATATTTACTCTATTTGTTTCAACCGTGTGTCTCCTTGGGGTTATTTGAATTGCAGGTTCCTGCGGCGTTAAATCATGGTTTTCCCGCGACTCCATATTCAAATTCGACCGTTGCTGGCTACGCAGAATCTCGATTTCTCTTCGTGCAAGTTCGAGCTCACGTTTGGCAAGTGCCTCTTCCTTTCGCATCAACTCCATTTCACGACGCATGTATTCTATTTCGTTCGTACTTACATGCAATGCAGTTGCTTCCGGTTGTACCACCGGTGCGTCAACGTTGGGTGGGTTTTCCTCTTCTTGAACCCATAGGCCGGATGGATCTGCTTCCATCAATCTGCCGATAAGCTCGCTTTTAACGCCAGTAGCGGTTAGGCCGCGACTCCTGAGTTTTTCTCTCAATTCTTGCACGGAAAACTCAATTGCACTTCTTGTTGCCATCTCGTTTTAGCACAAACGACACCTTCTATTAATTATGAATCTCAATTTAAACCTTGATTGATTCTGTTGAGTTTATCCCGGACGAGCCCCCAAAATTGTGGGATATTAAATGAATCTAACAAGGTTTTGTGTAATGGCAATTTAATATTAAGCTTAACGTTAATCTCGCACACTCTCTCTCTTTACACTCGCAAATTCTCACAAAAGACTGTCCTTTTTCGTCATGCATCCTTCCTAGATATACACATCACTCACTCACATTCTCACATACACAGATTTTTCGGCTATTGCCCCTAATACACCGCTCTCACTCTTATTTTCATTCGCACTCTCTTTCACTCACTCTCTCGGTCATTCACCTGTCACTTGTTTATGCCCTAAAACACCGCTCTCACTCTTATTTTTATTCGCACTCTCTTTCACTCACTCTCTCGGTCATTCACCTGTCACTTGTTTATGTGTTTCTAACTGCCGTATCGTTCGAATCTTAACGGCTTAACTTCCTACAATA
>JAOPTO010000560.1:0-17357 GCA_033822845.1 Tetrapedia diversipes | reverse complement strand
ACAATTGAAAAAAGAAAAACACAGTGACTCAAAAAATTGATAGAATACTTCCCTCTTTTTTTTATTAAGATATAAAACTCTAAATACTTTCCTTTGTTATATTTTTTTATTTAATCGAGATACAGCTACTGATTGTAAGTTACAATAATCCACAAGTGGACTGTAAATTTATGTGTAGAATTGAAAAAAGAAGAAACACAGTGACTCAAAAAAATGATAGAATATTTCCCGCTTTTTTATTAAAATATAAATCTTTAAATACTGTTTTTTGTTATACTTTTTATTTAATCGAGATACAGCTACTGATTGTAAGTTACAATAATCCACAAGTGGACTGTAAATTTATGTGTACAGTTGAAAAAAGAAGAAACACTGTAATTCAAAAAATTGTTAGAATATTTCCCTTTTTTTTTTATTAAGATATAAAACTCTAAATACTTTCCTTTGTTATATTTTTTTATTTAATCGAGATACAGCTACTGATTGTAAGTTACAATAATCCACAAGTGGACTGTAAATTTATGTGTACAATTGAAAAAAGAAAAGAAGATCGAATACTTATTTCTGTTATATTTGTGATTTAATCAAAGTACAGCTAATGATTATAATATAAATTATAACAATTAGTTGAAAAGTTCAGAAGGTAAAAACAAGAATATTTATTAGAGGGATAAGTAAATATAAAAATTACAATTGCATTTGATAGAAAAAATATTACTTAACCATTTTATCAATTTTTTGAGTTAGTGTATTTCTATTCATATGCACATTTTTTAGAATGAATATTTTTTTTATGTCAGTTATTTTGTATTATATTAACCGATGGGTATTAATGACTTCCGTTTGGTGTGTTTTAGGTAGTGTAACAGGTTATGAATCGATTCGTTTTAAATGTATTTCGAGGTGGTTCCTATGCTGTGTCACTGTTTGCTTGTGTTTTATTCGTTAGAAAAATTCTACAATATGGTGTTTGGAACAGTATTTTATTTGAAAGTTACTGAAAATGTTTGCACAGCAGTATGAAATATTTTATTTACTCAATTTTTTATCGGTAGATAAAATCATTTTGTATAAACGAACTAAAATATGAAACATTTTTGTTTTTTTAGCTGAAGCATCAGGAAGAAATAAAACGAGTTATCCCCGAAGCTATTTCTCTTCACAATTTATTTTTGAATTAATAGCTCTTTCGAACGTATATTTATGAAACAGAAGTAAAGTATCTTATTTTATGCTGTAGGTTGTAGAAATAAAATATTCTGTTGTATGTTTCAAATCGTCACGTCAAAATATTTTATCCTATCATGGATTCCAAAAACAAAAGTATTTTATTTTCTGAAAATGTTTTTTTTTTGTTTGAAACACTATTTTATTCGAATTGTAAAGAACTTTGTAGTTGAAATAATATTCGAATTATCTTTTTCATAAATTTCATTCAATTGTACCTAGATCCTATGAAGAATTAAAGCTACTGAATGCAATAAAAGTAAGTAGTATAACTTGAAACTAGTCAGACAGAAACGCAAACCCATGTATGTGCAATGAATTTAAAACTGAATTTTCCCAGAAATGAATTATAATACGAAAGAAATGTATCTTGAATATTTAACTTATTTTTATGCGTTGAATAACTTACTCTCGTGACGATCATTTTGGAACACCATAAGTAATGGTGCTTTTCTCCAAAAGTTTACTTTTCACATAGCAAAAATTCTAGAATGAATAACCATATTATTTAATACATTATTAATAATATTAATATTGAGTAGTATAATTTATTTAATGAAACTATTATTAATAAACCATTATTGATATTTCATAATAATATAAAATAATGATTAATAGTATTAATATTATTATGTTAATAATAATATATTATTGAGTTTATCAATAGAATATAATACTATTATATTAATGATAATATATTATTTAGTTTATTAATACAATAATATTAATATTGTTAATCATCGTTTTATATTATTAGAAAATATTAATAATGATTTATTAATAATAGTTTCATTAAATAAATTATACTGCTATTACTAGTTTCATTAAAACATTAATTACAGTTTCATTAATAAATCTAATTTAATCTCAGATCAATAATAATTGTTTCAGATTAAATTTCCTCTTCCTTTTTCGAAAAATATTGCAAATCTAAAAAAATTATTAAAACTGTTTCTCTATACCTATCGTTTAAGGAGAAAACATAAGTTAATTCGAAGAATAAACGATCCGTACAATTTACCATAAGATAGCGTGAAAAATTCATTATAATCATAAGAAGTTATTGCAAATTTTTGAACGTCACATCCCCGGTAACGAAAATCGATTATAATAATCGCGAACAAATTAAATTGTGATTTCACGCTGCCGGCGGAAACTCGTTAAGGTCCCATGAAAATTGTATGGAAAATAAATTGCACGGCACGGAACGCGGAATTGCCTGGTGCACGCAGTCCAGATTCATAGAGGTTAATGAAACTTTCAGCTAATGCACACAACGGACAATAAATTAGCTCAGTCGAAAAGAACGTGGCCGGTGTGATATGAGTTGAGGAAATAGTAACTAAAAATTTTCCTCGTTTTTCCGACGATTCATTTTTTTTTTCTTACGTTTCCGGTATCTTAACCCTTGTAATTCTGAAGGATGTGGATGGTACTTTATATACGCCATTTTGTAAATTTCTACAAATTGTTACAATTTTTTTTAAATTTTATTTTAATATTCTGTTCAAATTAATTTTGAAATTTTAGTAGTGGTATGTGAATAAATTAGTTTGAATTAGTCTAAGTTTCTTGAAATTGGATAAAATGGAGAGTAAGTTTTCGTAGGATGATAATTAATTAAATTTACTAGTTAATAAAGCGACCAGTGTGATATGATTTGAGGAAACAGTAAATAAAAATTTTCCTCGTTTTTTCCAACGATTCATTTTTTTTTTCTTACATTTCCGGTATCTTAACCCTTGTAATTCTGAAGGATGTGAATGGTACTTCATATCCATAATTTTGAAAATTTCTACAAATTATAATAATCTTTTTAAAATTTTATTTTAATACTCTATTCAAATTAATTTTGAAATTTTATTAGTGGTATGTGAATAAATTAGTTTGAATTAGTCTAGGTTTCTTGAAATTGGATGAAATGGAGTGTAAGTTTTCGTAGGATGATAATCAACTAAATTTACTAGTCAATAAAGCGGCCAGTTAATGTCACACATGAATTTATCGACTCGTTTTCACCAGCTGAGAGCTCTCCATTAGTTATTCATTAATGCTTTTGATGATCGATGAATTCATATTCTCCCGTGAGACTATTCGTTCAAAACAGTTTTGAATAATCACTAAATCTTTACCGTTAATCTGAGAATAAAAATCAGAAATATTGGTGCTATTTATGTAGTCTGTGAATTCTCGAATGCAAATGGTTAAATAGTGATATTTACAAATTTCAGTATCATTTAACTAAATTAAGTAAATGTTTATGCTATTTATGTAGTTTGTGAATTCTCAAATATAAGTGGTTAAATAGTGATATTCACAAATTTCAGTATCGCTTATCTAAATTAAGTAAATTTTGGTGCTATTTACAGTAGCAGTCAAAAGTTTAAGATCAGAGAGTCAACAAAAATGAAGTAATTAATATATGAAAAATAGTACAGTAAACAAATTTCTTGTTCTCTATTAATCAACAGTTACTACATTACCTTATTAACAATAAAAATGAATTTACTATACTTTATATTGTCTTCTCGTCTTAAACTTATGTTCCCTACAGTGATTTGTGAATTCTCAAATGCAAATGGTTAAATAATGATATTCACAAATCTCAGTGTCACTTATATGAATCAAGTAAATTTTTGGGCTATTTATGTGGTTTGAGAGTTCTCGAATGCAAATGGATAAATAGTAATAGTAATTCGTGAAGTTTCGAATGCAAATGGTTAAATAATGATATTCACAAATTTCAGTGTCTCTTATCTAAATTAAGTAAACTTAACAAATTAAGTAAATTTGGACAAAAGCTTAAAACCAAGGAGTCAACAGAAATATAGTAATTAATATATGAAAAATAGTACAGTAAACAAATTTCCTGTTCTGTATTAATTACCTTATTAACAATAAAAATGAATGGACAGGCAATTCTTATAAACCATAGTACTATACTTTGTATTCTCTTCTCGTCTTAAACTTATGTTCCCTACTGTGATACTGGAGAGTCAAGAAAAATGAAGTAATTAATATATAAAAAATAGTACAGTAAACAAATTTCCTGTTCTGTATTAATTACCTTATTAACAATAAAAATGAATGGACAGGCAATTCTTATAAACCATGGTACTATACTTTGTATTGTCTTCTCGTCTTAAACTCATGTCCCCTACTGTAGTTCTGAAGTTTCAACGAGCAAAGTCTTGTCCGATTCGCGTGCCCTGAGAGAACGCAGCGATTACATCGGGTGACTGGATGCAACCGGGGTCGGATTACACGTGCCCCAGGATCACGTTGATCCTAAATCCTGTCGGCCCATGTCACCCGGCCACGGGAACTCCGAAAACGACGTGGGCGGCTAACCGTGCCTCGCCTCGCCAAACGCCTACGGACGGTTTCACGTGTCCGGCAAGATTTTGCACATCCCCCGGGATTCCTGCCGACTTTCTGCGTTCTCCAGGATTTTTTCGCGATACCTTACGATTCTCGACGATTTCCCGTGACATCTTGAAATTTTACGTGTCTTTCGGAACTTTTTACACTTTGGATACCTTTTTGATGATTTCCTTTGACAATCATTTTCGGGAATGGGGGTTTTATATTGTTAAATGAAATAGAATCGTACTTGTGAATTAATACTTTGATACTGTTAGTTTAAGAAATACGTGAGAATATGAATAATTCTTATTATATAATATTTTAATAAGTAAAAGATATTGTAAGCACATACACTATGGGTCGAGATTACGCGAAAGCTGATCTCTCTCTCGTCGACCAGTTTGCCAAATAATTCACGTCTCCTATTGAAAATTACATGAAAAGACATCGAATACACAGAAAACCAATCTTTATCTATACCTTCTGCAGAAAACCACAGTAAATTTTGAAAGTTTGAAGTGAATTTATAAAGTTGCTATGAATAATTATCAATCCGTCATTTTGACTGCTCTGGTAGTTCTACTGTTAAAGGGTTAGCTTTTGAACGTTCTTCCTCATATCCTCGTGAATCGAGATTACGCAGAAGCTGATCTCTCTCTCGTCGACCAGTTTGCCAAATAATTCACGTCTCCTATTGAAAATTACATGAAAAGACATCGAATACACAGAAAACCAATCTTTATCTATACCTTCTGCAGAAAACCACAGTAAATTTTGAAAGTTTGAAGTGAATTTATAAAGTTGCTATGAATAATTATCAATCCGTCATTTTGACTGCTCTGGTAGTTCTACTGTTAAAGGGTTAGCTTTTGAACGTTCTTCATCATATCCTCGTAAATCGAGATTACGCGAAAGCTGATCTCTCTCTCGTCGACCAGTTTGCCAAATAATTCACGTCTCCTATTGAAAATTACATGAAAAGACATCGAATACACAGAAAACCAATCTTTATCTATACCTTCTGCAGAAAACCACAGTAAATTTTGAAAGTTTGAAGTGAATTTATAAAGTTGCTATGAATAATTATCAATCCGTCATTTTGACTGCTCTGGTAGTTCTACTGTTAAAGGGTTAGCTTTTGAACGTTCTTCCTCATATCCTCGTGAATCGAGATTACGCAGAAGCTGATCTCTCTCTCGTCGACCAGTTTCCCAAATAATTCACGTCTCCTCCGTGTATTTCGTGACGTCGGCTGCCCCTCGCAGCCCTCCGCAAGCGAGGAGGCATTTTGCTTCGTCGCGTTTCATAAACGACCCTTTTATTCGGGCTCCCGGCTCGTTTGTACTACAAATTGCTCTAAGAAGATTTCGCCGAGCCCCGCGCGCCCTTGATAGCTCGCCTAGATCCTGATTTATGCTCCTCGATCTACGCGCGTCAGCAACCGTGGCCCGTTCACTGTGGAAGACGTCTTCGTTATGCTCGAAGCGGGGAACGCGGCCATATAACGAGGATGTTCGAGCAAATCCTGCGCGACCACGATAACGACGAGTCGTAATTGTGATCGCTGCGGTATTTCCGATTGCGGCGGTCGAGCAACGCTGAATTGAATAATGGAATCCGTTTTTCGAACGAGGAAATCGTTTTAATGCGTGGCTGTATCGTTTGTTTGTTTTCTTTTTTTTTGCGGAATTGTGTCTTGGGGATCGCCTTGCAGGCTGTTGAATTATTCTCATGGGTTTGGTGGATCGAATGGGATTCGAATTAGAATTTGTGTGTGTATGTTAAGTTAGATTATGGTGGGGCGAATGGAGAGCGTTTTGTGGTTCATGTGAATTCGAAGTTGGATCAAAGTTAAAATAAGTTCAAACTGGGTTAAACTTGAGTATGCTCAAATTTTAAATTAAACTGTAAGTTTAATTCAATCGAGTTTTAAACGTTCATAATACACACAGCATAAATATTTTTAACAAGGCCTCAAAATGAGCTCAAATTACAGCAAACTTGAGCATGCTCAGATCCAAAATTAAATTGTAAGTTGAATTCAACCGAACTCCATACATTTATTGTACGTACACCATGAATATTTCTAACAAAGCCTCAAAATAGGCTCAAATTGAATCAAACTTGAGTATACTCAAATCTAAAATTAAACTGCAAACATAAATCAACCTAGCTCCAAATATTCTCAGCACATACACCATGAATATTTTTAACAAGGCCTCAAAATAGGCTCAAATTGTATTAAACTTGAGTATGCTCAAATTTTAATTTAAACTGTAAGTTTAATTCAACCGAGCTTCAAACATTCTGAGTGCATACACCATGAATATATCTAACAAGGCCTCAAAATAGGCTCAAATTGTATTAAACTTGAGTATGCTCAAATTTTAATTTAAACTGTAAGTTTAATTCAACCGAGCTTCAAACATTCTGAGTGCATACACCATGAATATATCTAACAAGGCCTCAAAATAGGCTCAAATTGTATCAAACTTGAGTATGCTCAAATTTTAAATCAATCTGTAAGTTTAATTCAACCGAGCTTCAAACATTCTCAGAAAACATTCTAACGAAGCCTCAAAATAAGCTCAAATTGTATCAAACTTGAGTGTGCTCAAACCTAAAATTAAACTGCAAATTTAATTCAACCGAGCCCCAAACATTCTCAGAAAACATTCTAACGAAGCCTCAAAATAAGCTCAAATTGTATCAAACTTGAGTATGCTCAAATTTTAAATTAAACTGTAAGTTTGATACAATCGAGCTTCAAACATTCTCTGAAAACATTCTAACGAAGCCTCGGACGGATCAAACGGATCAAACTAAAATCCATTAAAATCAAAAACTTAAGAAAACCAATTCCATCGAACTTCAAAAATCAAACCAAACATCGCAAATGTTTCCACTGTACCTCAAACTAAGCTCAAATTACGTTCAGGTCTCAAACAGAATATGGCGACCTGAGGTGTACAAGAACCTAAAAATATCGGTTCGAGTTGGATCGACAATTTACAGTAACGGACAAAAGTTTAAGACCAAAGGGATCGAAAATAAATTAACTGATTTATAAAGAATGGCACAATAAACGAAATTTGTATTCTCTATTAATCAATAAACAACATTCCATCCTATCAACAATAAAAATGAATGTACATACAATATTTGCGAACCATAGGTATCAAGCTTTACATCGTCTACTCGTCTTAACACTATTCCTACCACGACCGGTCAAATGACCGTTTTTAAAATTCCAATTAGAATTTTATACGTACAACGTAATTGAATCGCCTTGAAACTTTAAACTTTTCATCAAATATACGTATAATCCATTTTTCAATATTCACTTCTTTTTTCATTTTGTTTATTTTCCGAGAAAAATTTGTAATCTGTCTTACGTGGAAACGTCGCGGTATGAATAGGTATACGTGAAGCGTCGATAGGAATAGTGTTAAACTTCTGTCTGCTACTGTAAGCTGATGAATCCACTAACAGGTCCCTGACGAGACAAACGTCCCCCTTCTTTAACCCTTTTTAAGGCAGAGGCGATATATTTACCACCAACAAAAACTTCAGCAAACTCAAATTCAGCTTGCATGTGACTCTGTTGACGGGCAGTGGGAATATTTTTACCACCTATTTTTCCAAAACTTCCGAAATAATTAGTGTTTTTCTTTTAAGTTTATTTTTGTTATATAAATAAAAACATGCCAAAAATATAAGCGCAAGTTATTTTATTACTCCGAATCCTTCTGCCTTATAAAGGGTTAACCTTTATCCCAGCTACCATCACCACAAGAACTTACTTAACCGTCCTCAAACTCAATCCAGCCGAGCCATGAATTTCCCCGAAACGAAAACGATGAATTCCAGTAGAACCAAGACAATTGGGACAATTCCGCTGCTAATTTTACAGCTGCTGTCGCCGAGTGAACCACGAGGGTCGAAGGGTCCCCGCGTTAACTGTGAGCCACCCCTTCAGCCATCTTCGGTTTTCCACAAAAGCAACGAACCTACCCCCACCCCCACCCCCTCCCTCCCTTAACCATAGACCCTTGTGTCCATCGAGTTGTACAGCAATTGCCGGAGAAATAGGATGGCAATGCAAGGGGGGGGGGCAGGGTTCCGTGAAAATGAACCGGAGCCCCGTCGAACCAACCCCATAGACGGCCATGGGGGTGGCAGATGGCTCGGAAAATCTAGGATTACGAAACTTACGGAAATATCGAGTTACTGAAGGAAACGAGTGTCCGTGCAATTGCGCCAATCGAACGCCGCGTATCGCCCCCCCCCTCCCGCCTCCCTAGAGGGTGGTTTATGGGGGTGACACGGCTGTTTTCGCTGAATGGAACCATTCTCGCGCCACGGGGAAACTCTTTTCCGATTGCCTCCCGCAGCAAGGACCTCTTGATTGGATTAGATAAATTGAGATCTTTTAATTGGAACAGGGCGAGCTACTCGTGCGATTATGGGGGGCGAGGGGGTGTAATGGGGTGGCTTTTCGGCTTGGTGTACTGGGGCGTCGCTTTTCTTAGGGCGTTTTTGTGACCCTTAGGTTTTGAAGGGTGGAAAGGTTCCTTGATGGTGTTCTTTGGGAAGATTTTTTGGTGAAATTCTTTAGGGATGACTCAATTAGTGATTCTTCTCTTTTGGAGGGTGGGAAGATTCCTTGATGGTGTTCTTTGGAAAGATTTTTTGGTGAAATTCTTTATTGATGGTTGAATTAGTGACCCCTAGTTTTTGGAGGGTGGGAAGGTTCGTTGGTGATGATGTTTGGAAGAATTTCTGGGTGAAATTCTTTATGGATGACTGAATTAGTGATTCTTAGTTTTTGGAGGATAAAAAGATATCTCTGTGGGGTTCTTTGAGAGAATTTTTTGGTGGAATTCTTTATTGATGGTTGAATTAGTAATCCCTAGTTTTTGGAGGGTGGGAAGGTTCCTTGGTGATGATGTTTGAGAGATTTTTTTGGTAAAATTCTTTATGGATGGTTGAATTAGTAACCCTTAGGTTTTAGAGGGTGGAAATGATTCTTGGTGATGTTTGGAAGAATTTTTTGGTAAAATTCTTGATGGATGGTTGAATTAGTGATCCTTAGGTTTTGGAGGGTAGGAAGATTCCTTTATAGGGTTCTTTGAGAGAATTTCTGCTGGAATTCTTTATTAATTGTTGAATTAGTAATCCCTAGTTTTTGGAGGGTGGAAAGGTTCCTTGGTGATGATGTTTGGGAGAGATTTTTAGTAAAATTCTTCACGAATGGTTGAAGTAGTAACCCTTAGTTTTTGGAGGGTGGGAAGGTTCGTTGGTGATGATGTTTGGGAGAATTTTTGGTGGAATTCTTTATTGATGATTGAATTAGTAACCCCTAGTTTTTAGAGGGTGGGAAGGTTCCTTAGTGATGATGTTTGAGAGAATTTTTTGTTAAAATTCTTTAGGGATGGTTGAATTAGTAACCCTTAGGTTTTAGAGGGTGGGAATGATTCTCGGTGATGTTTGGAAGAATTTCTTAGTGAAATTCTTTATGGATAGCTGAATCCTTAGGTTTTTGGAGGGTGGAAAAGTTACTTGGTGGTGTTCTTTAGAAGGATTTTTTGGTGGACTTCTTTAGGGATGGCTGAATTCGTGACCCTTAGTTTTTGCAGGGTGGGAAAGTTTTTTGATGGTGATCTTTGGGTGAATTTTTCGGTGAAATTCATTAGGGATGGCTAAATTAGTAACCCTTAGGTTTTAGAGGGTGAAAAGGTCGCTAATTAGCGATATCTCATTACCGTGGAGTATCAACGTCGCGTATAAATCAACCAGCTATCCAAAACTCTGTCCCCCGTTCGAGACTGGCGTACAGAATGACAAAGTGGCGGAAGAAGAGCCGGCGGGGGGTTGGATGCAGAGACAGGGGACACGCATGGTGCTCCATTAAACCGCGCACAGGCCTTATGGCGTGTCCCAGGTCGTCCGCGTCCCGTGAAATCCCGCGGGTGCCACGAATCGGCGGTCAAGCGACAAATTAACTCTGGATCCCGTCGTAGATCGCCGCGGGCGGCCCCAGGACGCGTTAAACGTTCGCGGAACGCCGACGGACGCGTTATCGGCGTTGTTTCGAGATCGTATAATGTAAACAGCTCTCGATTGTACCAATCGCTTCCGGGAACAGGATTGTTGCCTGCTTGCGTTGTGATACGAACGATGTTTTCGTTTGTTGGTCCGCTATTGTCGAATTAACCCCTAACCCTTTTGTTGGATTTGGAAAAACATTATTATAGTTTGTACCACCTCGTCTAAAGGTGTGACGGTCGGGGCAGGTAATTTTCGGACCGACCCCCGACCCTGTGAGTGTAAGGACGGCCAGGAAACAGTAAAAACTAGTCATTCAGAGGAATTCACAGAGAGCAGACCTCGAGTTGTTTTATTTAATCCAAGTACCCTTGCTGCCCATTCCTAACACTCGTACGGTTTAGCGCGTTTCCGCGATCGTATAATGTAAACAGTTCGCGATTGTACCAATCGCTTCCGGGAACAGGATTGTTGCCTGCTTGCGTTCTGATACGAACGATGTTTTCGTTTGTTGGTCCACGACTGTCGAATTAATCTCTAAGCTAGGGGGTAAGTGGGGTATGCAGAAAATTTTAAGGGGGTACGCCACATTTCTCTGCAAAACACGCGTATACAAAATTATAACTGGAAAACAAAATTTGGGCATGTAACTGTTGCTAAAGGGAAGGGAGAGTGTGAAGGAAAAAGAAATAGTAGTGATCCTATTAACCCTTTGCACTCAAGCGGCGCTGTTATGGCGCCCGAGAAGCTTGATGCGTCCAAAGCACAATGTTTAATAAATTTTGTTGTATTCGATGCAAAAATAAATAAATTGGTGAAACTTTGTTACTTGAATACGTTCGTCTCAGTATAAAATAATTGTAAGATATCTGTAAAATGTTTCATTAATATAATCGAATTCGTTTCGATTTGCTGATTCGTTCAAACGAAACGGCCTCGAGTGCAAAGTGTTAAATTATATTTTAAGCTTTTGTTATTAGTTAATCTTGAACTGGTACTGTTCATAGTTCATCAAATCGATTTTCAGTTTTGCCAAAGTACAATTTTTAATTCAACACTAGCTCAAAACTAACTAATAACAAAGGTAAATAGAATCAATGGCAGTACTTTGTTGTGGAAAAAATGGGAGATCTCCCCATTCGATTAGTCAAGTGTTAATATTCTGCTTATATCAATGGTATAGGTTCACGTTTTTTGGAAGTATGTCAGGACCTACTAATAACAAAAATAAATAGAATCTGTGGCATTGCTTTGTCGAAAAAAAGAATGGGAGTTCTCCCCATTAGTGTTTACAATAAAAATGAATGTACAGATATTTATAAACCACGCTACTATATTTTATATTGTCTTCTCCTTTTAAACTTATGCCCGTTACTGTATATTCTGAAAAGAAGATTTACATGAATATTAAATTATTGATACTTATAGTAGTAATTCGGTTCAGAATACAAAGAAATAAATAATGTTTTTTTTTCTTTTGCAGGTAATCTTCATTCACATAAAAACTACAAAGACACCTGAGACTGCATTGGCCCATAGGTCGAGGTAAATAATGTTGTTTTAACGTAGTGAAATTTAGTTTTTTTCATTATTGAAGTACTATTTCACAAAAATACATTCTTACCAAAAATTATTAAACTCATGCCCACTATTGTACATTGTAAAAAAATACCTTACATTAATATTCAATTCTTAATATTTATAGTAGCAATTCATCTTCAGGATACAAATAAATAAATATTTCTTAACGTACTGAATTTCTTTTTTTTTTTCATTATTGAAGTACTATTTCACAAAAATGCATTCCTACCAAAAATTATTAAACTTATGCCCACTACTGTACATTCTAAAAAAAACCCTTATATTAATATTCAATTTTTAATATTTATAGTAGCAATTCCTCTTCAGAATACAAAGAAATAAATAATATTGTTTCAACATAAATAATTCAATTTTTTTCCCTACTGAAATACATTTTCACAAAAATGCATTCCTACCTAAAATTATTAAACTTTTGCCCACTACTGTACCTCGAACCTGACTTCCGGTCTCGTTTTTCCTTGTCCCGGTCCCCGGGATGGGACACGAGACGACGGGCGTCGGAAATCGAAGCGAAGTAACTCGGATCCGATCGAGAACAATAGCAGACACCGGCGATGATGCTTTATCGGCATTCTCTATGACGTTCTCCCAGCTCGCGAACCTCGTTCCCTTTATCGTATTGACTTTATCTTCCGGGAACAGGGATCCGAGGAAACGGAGCTCCGCGGAGAGATTTACGGGGATCGTTTTTTAAACAGACCGCGCCCCCCTCCTCCCGACAGGAGCTGGAGTGGTACTTTGCCCGGAAGAGAACTCTAGCTGTGCTACTTGAAAGAAAAGTCGAGGTTCCTGGAACTTTTTGGGATTTTCACGAATTTTGCAGAAATTCCGTGGTTGAAAGATTATTTTACGAAGAAACGGGTATTTTTGAAGGTAGTTTTAATGGTTGAGTTGAAAATTATTTAAATATGATAATTTATAATTTGTGATATTTTGGTTTAAAATAATATTTCTTACAGTTATTGTCAATTGAATCTTTTTAGCTTATTACTTAAATATTGTATATGGAGTTGAAAATTATTTAAATAAACAATTTATAATATGTGGTTCTTCTTGTTTAAAATAATATTTCTAAAGTTATTGTCAATTAAATCTTTTTAGCTTGTTACTTAAATATTGTATATGGAGTTGAAAATTATTTAAATATGATAATTTATAATTTGTGATCTTCTGGTTTAAAATAATATTTCTTACAGTTATTGTCAATTGAATCTTTTTAGCTTGTTACTTAAATATTGTATATGGCGTTGAAAATTATTTAAATAAAACAATTTATAATATGTGGTCTTCTTGTTTAAAATAATATTTATTACAGTTAGTGTCAATTAAATCTTTTTAGCTTGTTACTTAAATATTGTATATGGAGTTGAAAATTATTTAAATAAGATAATTTATAATTTGTGATCTTCTTGTTTAAAATGACACGTTGTTAAGTTATTGACAAAAATAAGTAAATAAACCACATTTTTCATCAAAACACAGATACCTTTTTATCTCACAATTGATAACACATTGTTAAAGTATTGAGAAAAATATTAAAACACAGATACCTTTTCTTCGTCATTTTACAATTGATAACAAGCTGTTAAAATATTGAGAAAAATACCAAAACACAGATACCATTTCTTCTCACAATTGATAACACATTGTTAAAGTATTGAGAAAAATACCAAAACACAGATACCTTTTCTTCGTCATTTTGCAATTGATAACAAGCTGTGAAAGTATTCAGAAAAATACCAAAACACAGATACCATTAATTCGTCATTTTACAATTGATAACAAGCTGTTAAAATATTGAGAAAAATACCAAAACACAGATACCATTTCTTCATTATCAAAACAATTAATAACACGCTGTTAAGTTATTAAAAAAAATAAGTAAATAAACCACATTTTTCATCAAAACAAAGATACCTTTTCTTCATTATCAACGCAATTGATAATACACTGTTAAAGTATTGAGAAAAATACGAATAAAATACACTTTTCACGAAAACACAAATACCTTTTCTTCATTATCAACGCAATTGATAATACACTGTTAAAGTATTGAGAAAAATACGAATAAAATACACTTTTCACGAAAACACAAATACCTTTTCTTCGTCATCTCAAAAAGAAAAGATCCCCAGACAGGTCTCGGTTTCACACGCCGTTGGTTCCTAATCGTTATTTCAGGCGATCGGACGTCGATTCGGGGTGCGGCTTAATTATTTATCGTCACGTTCACCCCGTTAGAAAGAGGGTAAGTGTGATAGGCGAGCGGGTAGAAGCTTCTACTACGTTTAACCTGTTGCATCGCCGACGGATTTATCGAGCGGCGTCGATGAATATTTCACGGGAATCGTCACGTCTCCCGACACCGTGATAATAATAAACTGTGATTCCCATGCTGGGAAAAAGAACGACGCCGATCAACCAACTTGTGCTCGAGCCAAGAATTATTGAGATCCCGCGAATTGTTCTCCCTTCTTCCAATCCGTTTATGATTCAACCCTTTCACTAACATATATTTATCCCAAGTATTGTTCGAAAAAATGTAACAAGGTTTGAAAATGGAAAAATGTGTGATGTGCCATTTTTTTTCTATTGTTTCACACCTTATCGTATGTATGTAATAGGTAATTGTGTACTTGCTGGGATTATAAAGGGTGTCACAAAATTAACATTTCATGCGTTTAACCCTTTAACTTATGATTTCTAAAATTTTTATTTTAGAAAAGAATAAAATTAAATATATATTATAAAAAGTTCTATTTTTGAAACTTTTCGAAAAAATTGTATGGTATTCTATTTCCCAGTAGTGTTATTTCGTGGGATATAAAGGGTGTCCCAAAATTCAGGAAGTAATTTTAATAGAAAACACAGGTTTGTAATTAAAAATGGTACATTTTTTTATTGATCCATAATGTATACAGTATAGGGTTATGGAATAGCATAAGAGGTAAATGACCTCCATAGCTTTGTTGGTATATACATGTTAAATATATACAAATTAATAGTTGAATTGACTGTAATTTAGTTAATTTAATATATATTCTTAACGTGGAACAGAGTAGTGATTATTTTGAGTAACATTGCAAATTTTTTTCTATTTAAAGAATAGTAACCTGTGTATTAATATTAGGTTAATTAATAATCTGCAATAAGCAGTAGTTGTTATAGGTTATTAAATATATACAGATTAATTGAATTAGCTGTAATTTAGTAATTTAGTAATTTAGTCTTAACGTAGAACAGAGTAGTGATTATTTTAAGGAATATAGTAAATTTTTTTTTGTTTAAAGAATAGTAATCCGTGTATTAATATTAAGGTAATTAATAATCTGCAATAAGCAGTAGTTGTTATAGGTTATTAAATATATACAAATTAATAATTGAGTTTACTGTAACTTAGTTAATTCAGTATATATTCTTAAGGTAGAACAGAGTAGTGATTATTTTGAGGGATATAGTCAATTCTTTTTTATTTATAGAATAGTAATGTGTATAAATATTAGGTTAGCTAATAAACTGTAATAAGCAGTAGTTGTTATAGGTTATTAAATATATACAGATTAATAATTGAATTAACTGTAACTTAGGTAATTTAGTATATATAGTGATTATTTTGAAGGATGCAGTAAATTCTTTTCTATTTAAAGAATAGTAATCCGTGTATTAATATTAGGTTAATTAATAAACTGTAATAAGCAGTAGTTGTTATAGGTTATTAAATATACACAGATTTATAATTGAATTGACAGTAATTTAATTAATTTAGTATATATTCTTAAGCTTGTTCGATCGTGGTCTGCATTCAATCGAGGCCATCTTTCGAGGCAAGAAAACGGTCCACGAAACGCAGACCTCGCAGTAACCATAAAACTGTCCTAACCTCACTCCAGACTGCGAAGGGTAGCTCCCGCTCCCCTCCTCCCCCCTTTGCGTTACCACAAGATTGTTTCCAAGTGGAAACGGCTTCGAATAACAATTTCGCATTGCATCGATGTTTACTGCGCGTCTGGTTTGCGCAAGATCAACCCTTCCGCAGCTTTGGACACCGAACCGGAAGAGAAGACAGGAAGTGAACAGGACTCGGGATGCCATCGATCTCGCGAGGGGTGGACAGGACCTAGAAAGGACTCCGTGCTGCAGCAGCCTGAGTCGAGATTACGTTGCCTTGGTCAGTCGATTGTTCAGCCCTGGCGAGGTCGTATATAGGAAGTTCTTTGATGTGATACTCCCATGGAGCTTCTTTAGGGAGTACTTTCTTTGGATACTTTATTTAAGGGACCAGCCAATGACATTGCGGGGGTTGCTTTGGAATGAAGAAAGCTTTGGTATTTCAGTTAGAAACGATTTTAAGGGGAAACAGTTAATTAGTTTAAGTGTTCATTGGATTCGTTGATGTTGATGAACTTTAATGGACTCTGTTGGATTCTCTTGAATTTTATGAGATTCTTCTGGACTACATGGAATGTTGCTGGTTCTGTAGATTCTGTTGGACATTTTGGAATCTGTTAGGCTTCTGTGAATTCTGTTAGACTCTGGGAATTCCACTAGGCCTCTCTGGACCCCTTGGATCCTTCGTACACCATTGGGTCCCTGCTAGCACCTATTGGGATACCATTGATACCTTCGGATTCACTGGACTCTTTGAATGTAATCTGGCTCCTCCAATCTTGTTAGACATAATTGAGTCCTTCAGGATTCCTAGAACCCTTTAAACACCATTTGGATCATCCGAAACTAGTGGACCGTATGGACTCCATTGGGTTCCTCTGTATCTCTTGGACTTGCTGGATCCTTTGGATATAATTTGGCTCCTCCAATCTCATAATTGGGTTTCTCTGGATTCGTTGAACCCTCTAGGCACCATGTGGTTCATCCTAAACTATTAGACTCTCTGGACTCTGCTGGGTTCCTCTGTATTACTTGGACCCACTGGGCTCTTTGTATATAATTCGGCTCCTCTGATCTTGTTGGACATAATTGTATCCTTCAGGTTTCCTTGAACTCTCTAGACGCCATGTGGTTCATTCGAAACAGTTGGACCCTATGGACTCCATTGGGTTTCTCTGTATTTCTTGGACCCTCTGGAATCCATTAGGTTCTTCTGAACTCGCTAG
>JAOPTO010000559.1:150049-190655 GCA_033822845.1 Tetrapedia diversipes | reverse complement strand
TTAACACGTTGACGACGGCGCGGATATTCGCTGTCTGTTCCGTGCGGCGGCGCTTCAACTAGCTGTCCGCTCCGTGGGACGGCGCGGCACCAAATTATACTGTTCATTGCTTGCGCCCTAATACCCACTAGCTTATTCGAATAGACCGAATCTCCAAAATTCTCACGTGGCCCGAAGAAAAAATTATTGATTATTTGTTGATGGATGTTACAAATTCCCCTAGGGAAATAATAACAACAACAAAGGGAAAGCATTTTTTGAGTTTCTACGAAGGACTCATGAGAAAGACGAGAAGGCGATGCAAAGAGTGTTACAGACGGTTAGCGAATCTAAAAGGCACTCAGTATGCAATGAACAGAACAAAAAGAGTTAAAACATTTTGCAATAATTGTAAGGGTAAGCCGGCATTTTGTTTACCCTGCTTTAAAAGATTGCATAAAAGAAAGGAATAATTATATTTAATTATATTTAATTTATAGGTTAAATTATTTAGTTACAAGTTAAGTTTTATATTTTATTTATTTTTTATTTTATTTTTATATAGTATAATATTTTTATTTTTATATAGTTTTATACTGAATGTTTGATTGTAATGTTAAAATGTTAATGTATGCTGTTGAATAATTAAAATAAAATTTAATTTTGGCTATGTATTTTTTGATATACAAGCGTGGCCCAACCGTGGCCCATGCCGCCTCCCGGAAAAATCAAGCTTGGGCCACCGGTGGCCCAAGCCGGCGTCAACGTGTTAATCATTGTCTAATTTGTATCCACCCTCGCGCATAATGCACGGGAAACAACATTTTCAGCGGATACGATTGAAATACAGACCCAGTCTTGGCCACTTCCAGTTTTCCGCGTTTCTTGCTAGTTAATTTCTGCGGTAACCGCGAAGCCAGCAACGATTACGTATCTACCGAAATTTCCAACAATTCCGCCGAACTTCCTGAGCTTGTTTCGAGGCTCCTCGCGGGCGCCAGGCTCGTTGGGCAAACGTTTATTCCTGCAGGACAGTTACAGAGTATTCGATTCGCGATAGTTTTGTAATACGAAACGAGCCCCGCCAACTGTTAATGCACTCCACGTGCGAAATTTCGAAACGAATCGCATCGAACCGGGGTAGTTTCGCCATCAGGCCGCGCCACCAGAACCGGAAACAGGGGCTGAACCGTTATATCCGACGAAACTAACGTTTCCACTTTGTCGTTAACTTTATTAGGGGGACCGTTAACGCTTCCGTTGCGATATTCAATCGGCGACATTTCTGGCGTATCGATCTCTTAATCGTCAGAGTTTCGTCGTGCAGCGCACCGGAAACGGAGATGGCGGTCGATAAGCGTAGCGCCAGGCAACGCTAACGTCGTTGGTTCCCATTGTTAACTTTCCTGCGGCCACGATAGACGTGTTACGTTCTCATCGATGGCTTCGATGCATTTAGCCGGCGCAAGTTCCGGCTAGTGTTCGTGGACAGCCAATGTTTAATCGATAACACTGTCGACATATCCACGACGCTTCCACGGTAATCTTACGAATCGATTAGCGAAATCTGCGACATCGTTCCGTTGTAGATTATCGTTAACCCTTTGATTGCCATGCCAAAATCACGTGTTTCGCTGAGGACGCCACGGGAGTACAATGATAGATGCAAGATTCTATGGATATTAATCTTTTATTTTCGATGTTTTAATACAAATTTTTTATCGTTCAGTGGGACACTTTTTACTTCAAAGTATTCTCCAATTAGCTATAATGTTCAAAATACAACTAATTGTCAATTTTTATTCAACTCTTACGATTGTAAGCAGTCAAAGGGTTAATCTTTTATTTGCGATGTTCTAATACAAATTTGTAATTGTTCAGTGGATCACTTTTTACTTCAAAGTATCCTCTAATTGGCGGTTATGTCCACTATGTGCATAACTGGTAATTTTTATTCAACTCTTACAATTGTAAGTAGTTGAAGCTCAGAACGCCACAAGAGTACACTGATAGATGCAAGATTCTATGGATATAAATCTTTTATTTTCGATGTTCTAATACAAATTTGTAATTATTCAGTGGGTCACTTTTTACTTCAAAGTATCCTCTAATTAACACTAATGTTAAAAAAGTACTAATTGTCAATTTTTATTCAACTCTTACAATTGTAAGTGGTTCAAGCATTCTCCGGTCACCAATGGCCACCGTGGCGTCACAGTAAAAAACCGTGGCCGGTCATATATGACCAACGTGGCAGTCAAAGTGTTAATTAATTTATAAAAAATACCACGATAAACAAAATTCGTATTCTATCCTAATCAGTGAAGTCTTTTATTGTATTTAACCCTTTTAGTGCCAGCGGGCCGATATATCAGTCGATTCACAGAAACCGACAATTTATACCCAAACTGCTTACTAAAAAATTTTCTGTAGGTGTAACGAAATATTTTCAACGGAGCCCTATCCTCACTGTTGATTACAGGGGAAAAAAGTTCCAACGTTCGGAATTTTGTTTCTTATAAAGCTATTCATATAAGCGCGCATATAAAATCGGCCCGTAGCATTCTTCGCATGTACTCCGTAAAATGCCTGGCACTAAAAGGATTAAAGGAGACCTCTCTGTTTACGTACTAAATAAATAAATAAATAAATAAATAAATAGTGCTCTACCATAATTATAATAAAAATAAAACCTGATGTTTATTTTTTTTTTAAAGAATATTTAACCTTTTTATTAATTACCGTAATTTATAATCTGCGAATGCATTTCAATTAAACAGAAAACGCATTAAAGTTAATAATTTTACTAATTTCGTAAACCACTATACGTTACTATTAACTACTCGTTTCTACAATACTAGAACAAATACAAAACACCATAATATTATGAGTACAGATAATTTGTGTTGGATAATTATCGAATTCACGAATTAAGGACAAAAATATTAATAAGCTAAATTGAGATATATTTGTACCGTAATCTCGTCCACCTGTGCCATCTGTGCTCCGCGCGTGCTATTTATGATTGCAAAGCAACCGATTAAAATTGATCGAATTATCCTCGCGTACCATTTATCGTCGACGAATAGCCAAAGTCACCGGTGACAAAATTTTCATTACCACAACGAAGAGATGTTTTCTAATTCACACCGCGGAAAGAGGATCAAACTTTCCAGAATTCGCCTCGCCCCCCCCCCCGCCCCGGTCCCCG
This sequence comes from Tetrapedia diversipes, assembly GCA_033822845.1. Classification (NCBI taxonomy): domain Eukaryota; kingdom Metazoa; phylum Arthropoda; class Insecta; order Hymenoptera; family Apidae; genus Tetrapedia; species Tetrapedia diversipes. The sequence continues at coordinate 187,465 of JAOPTO010000559.1, read as the reverse complement.
CCAGTTTTCTATAATCCACGAAGTTTCCTTAAATATTCCAGGCCGACCGTTCGACTTTGTTTCGAAGTTCCACCGGAACTCTTAATTTCCTCGTGGCACGGAACACGATCGCCGATCCATTGCCGTTGGCCGCGATACCCCGCGGAGCATCATCCAGGATTCCTCGTCGACGGCCAAGTTTCGTCGCGCATTAACCCTTTCGTTACGGCAGTCCGCTGTGCGCCACTGAACGGGACAACCGCGCCGCGAAGTGTGCACATTGTAGGTCGGCGTTTAGTTATTTGAGAAGTTATTTATATACTTACAAATTTTGTTATTATTATAGATAAAAGTATAATTTACTATAGTCAGCACCCGTATGTGAGTAAACGTGTAGGAACAATTTATTTATATATCTATTAACAATAAAAAACACAATGAAGTATAAGAAAAATATTAAATACATTGAAATACATTCTAGGACACATTCTCTCTCTCTCTCTCTGTCTCTCCCCCCTCTCTGTCTGTCACCCCTCTCTATATGTCTCTCTCCTCTCTTTCTACCCCCCTCACCCCTCTACGTATCTTACAGTCTCTCTGTCTCTCCCCCCTACCCCCTCTATCTGTCTCTCTCACTCTCTTTCACTCACTCACTCACTCTCTCTCTGTCTCTCATTCTCTCTCTGTCTCTCCCCCTCTCCCTGTATCTCTCTCTCACTCTCTTTCACTCACTCACTCTCTCTCTCTGTCTCTCCTCCCTCTCCCACTCTCTGTATCTCTCTCTCTGTCTCTCATTCTCTCTATGTCTTTCCCCCTCTCCCTGTATCACTCTCTCACTCTCTTTCACTCACTAACTCTCGCTCTGCCTCTCCCCCCTCTCCCCCTCTCTGTATCTCCCATTCTCTCTGTCTCCCCCCCCCCTCACCACCACTATCTGTCTCTCTATCACTCTCTCTCACTCACTCACTTTCTCTTTCACACTCACTCTCTCTCTCTTAAAAATTACACGTTACCAGGATTACCCTATCTCTTTTTTTTTAACCACTGTTCACTTCATCAATATCATGCATATTATACAAATGACACAGATCATACTTCCGCATTATACTCATTCCACAGCACGAACCTTAATGTTTGTTCATACGTTTATCATACACACAGCCCACACTCATCCTTTCATACAGACATTCTTTCTCATATCTCACACTCTATGATTCCACCACGCCGTACATAGAGATCGTCGCTTGGACACCGATTATAGTCGGCACCCATGCACACAGGTCGTCGCGTAACGAAAGGGTTAAGTCGGGGACCGACTCGATCTGCGGTCTGCGCTGCCCTCGGCCGCATGCTGCACCGAGCGGATGCGCGACGCGCGACGGCTGCAGCCGCAATGCAACACGCGCGAACCTCTGCACGGGTTCGTTCGTCGGAATGAGTCCGCGAAACGGTTGGCTAGAGAACAGGCCGGACATTATGACCGGGTGAATTCTGTTATAATTCGAATCGCAGAATTGTTTTGAAAGTAACAGGATTCAGACGGTAGTTTACAGAAAATGCGAAAAATCTCTTCAAGCAACAACAATGTTAGCCGATTTTCTGTTTTGGCCAAATTAGGAAGTTGAAGGGATTTAACGATTAGGTTTGATTGGTTGATTTTTTTATAGCGGGAATTCGAGAAATAGGTTTTTTGAACTATGTCTTTTTCAGAATAAGAGCAAGATATAGGAAGAAGGCTATAATAGAAAAATAATTTACTTATTTATTTATTTCTCTATTTATCTATTCTATTCTGCATCTAATGCAGCAGAAATGGAAGAAAGCCAATAGTAAACTTTTTGATGATTGAGAGAATTAACTCTATACTAAACTATATTAAAAGCTATACATTTGAACACTATTTTTTTATTTCTCTATCTATCTATCTATTCTATTCTATTCTGCATCTAATGCAGCAAAAATGAAAGAGGGCAGATTATAACCTTTTTGATGACTGAGGGAATTAATCATATACATTTAATGGTTATACATTTGAACACACATGTATTATTTTACTGCAGTTAAGGGTGATATCTAAAAACGATTGAAATATAGTGCAATTTAGTAAAATAGTTCTAGTTTACTTTAGTGAACTAAAAATTACACGAATTGAATTATGTAGGGTTAATCTTTAATACACATTTCAAACCACAGTCTCTGCAGCAAATCTCATCCCTTGATATTGTAAAAATTTTCTAAATTACGTAAACATATCTTCAAATTATTTCCTGATTATCTCTCCTCAGACCCTTAACCCTTTCGCTACCAGCGTCAGATATATGTGGCGACCCGAATTTCTTACCTGAGCCCGGCGTCAGAAATATGTGACACACAGTGTCACTTATGTGGGTCGGTGTGTAAAATTGCTAATTTCACTTAGTTAGAACGTTATAAATACATCCCACAAAAATTAATAACAATTGATGTGATATTTAAATAATAAAACGTCTTGACTATGGTGGCGATTTGTCTCCTGAGGCGAAAGGGTTAACTATGCACCCTTCCATCCTATTTTCCATCACAGTACATCCTTAGAAAATACCAAACAATCCAAGCACAAGTTCAAATGTTCTTAACCAGTTAAGTGTGTTTGACGACTATATCCGTCATGAAGATATGGCAAAATTTTGTGTCATGACGACTATATCCGTCATGCGTAAAATTTTGTAACAATTTGATATTTAACACATTGTATGCCGGCCCCGCGAAAACGCGGGTTTGGAAGTCTGTTGTTTTAGCGCCGGGTTTGCGATAATACAACATTCTTTTGTTTGGCGATTTGTTTGTTTCTATTTTTCGTTATCGTTAAATTGCATATAATGAATATGCAAACCAATTTTAGTGTTTTACAATAATGTATAAAATTTTAAATATTTTCTTCACCTACAGTTTTAAATGCCTCAGATGCCACCGGCATACAATGTGTTAAATTGTAATTTTTGCGAAAACTAAATTATATTCGTAAAGTTTAATATGTTTAGAGGTCAACACGAAATAAAAAAAAAACAAATGAAAATGATAAATAATTTGAGTTGGATTTATAACTATATCCGTCATCGTCTGATTATCGCGACACACACTGGGGGGGTGCTTTGTAAAGAGGTCGCCACACTTAACTGGTTAAATGCATCGTAGCCGTGTCGTTGAAATCATTGTGATTGATTCGGGAAATAGTGAAACGCGAAGAAAATTTCAACTATCACCCTCGATTACCGTGACAAATACAAATGACGAAATAGGGGATGAACGGGCGAGGGGAACGAGAAACTGCGATAAGCAACGGACGTCAATTCGATATTTTATAGGTGAACGAACGGCAAGCGTTTGCTAGGTGGAATCTGACGATAGGAGCAGCGAAGAGATTCGTGTAGTATTTTGCGATTCAATGCCGGCGGATTGACTTTAAAATCGAAACTGCTCGATCACCGTTGCCGAGCGCTTCGCCAGAGACTCTGCCTGGTAACTCCTTCGGAACTATGTAATCCATACTGTGTGTACAGCGTGTAGTATGCCAGGCGCCTGTAACGGCGATAGTTTAATAAAAGTTTAAGAAATTGCAAAAAAAGCTGTTTGCATTTTAAAGCAGCCGCTCTTACGCGAGAAGATGTTGCGATGCGTGCGAGCGGAATCAGGTTGCATCGTCCAAATCCCGAAGTATTGACTTTTTTGCATTCAATTTAATAAAAGTGTTTATTAAAAACTGTTCGAGGACTTCTTGACTGGTATTACCTTTAATCCTTTCACTGTCAAATATTCATAGCCGCATAAAATTATTATTAAGCGAATAAGACGATAACAGCTGAAGGTATCTCGAAAATTTGATACTCGTCTGTGGAAATTTATTCTTGTAACAATTAATATATTATTAGTTTATTTATTTTTTAATTTCGCTGTTTACGTTCTTTTCTGTGATGAATGCTACGAACGCGCTTCTGGATATTTTCTGAAATTTTCAAGCGTCCACGTAAGGGTTAATCCAGGATTACGAGTTAACGCTACATGTAAATTACCCACAGTTTAAAGACAGTAATTTTCTCATATCCTGTATACGACGGACATTTTAATTGATTACAATACTAATAATTATGTTACAAAAATAAAATTTTAGTACATCACTTAACTAAACTAAATGATGTTCAATACAGTCGAATTTTAGCAAATATTTCGAATTTAAAAGTTTTTGAAATTAGTGTCATTAGACGACTAACAATTATCTCTCAAATGCAAAGGGTTAATAGATAAGTAATAGCTAAGTTGTACAGTCGTTTAAGTTGTTACTATTATACTGTTTCAAATATATATTTATTAATATTCTAATCCCTTCACTTTATTTTATTCCCATCTGAACCCAATCTCATTCTACTAAATAAAAGTAAAGTAAAACTTTCCTATATCTAATTAATAGACACGTAATTACTAAGTTGTAAAATCGTTTAAATTGTTACCATTAACCTATTTTAAATATACATTTATAAATATTCTAATCCTTTCACTTTATCTTATTCCCATCTAAGCCCTGTCATCTCATTCTACTAAATTAAAAGTAACGTAGAACTTTCCTATATCTAATTAATAGACACGTAATTACTAAGTTGTAAAGTCGTTTAAATTGTTACCATTAACCTATTTTAAATATACATTTATAAATATTCTAATCCTTTCACTTTATCTTATTCCCATCTAAGCCCTGTCATCTCATTCTACTAAATTAAAAGTAAAGTAGAACTTTCCTACATCTAATTAATAGACACGTAATTACTAAGTTGTAAAATCGTTTAAATTGTTACCATTAACCTATTTTAAATATACATTTATTAATATTCTAATCACTTCACTTTATTTTATTCCCATCTAAGCCCTGTAATCTCATTCTACTAAATTAAAAGTAAAGTAGAACTTTCCTATACCAATACCTAAATCTAATTAATAAACACGTAAACCCTACCGATCAAGTAAAACGCGACAGTGTACAAATATTCACTGTGAACGCTATAAAGTATCCGCGTCCGCCGTGCCACCACGACTTTCACCACCAGTCCTCAGTCATGATTCTCTCTAACCAAACTGAAATCCCGCAAATCCCGCAAGGGGTGCAAAAATCAGTCCGAACGAATCAATTTCCCCGTCTGCTCGCCCGTTTCTCCCTTCGGACACGGCGGCGTTCAGCCGCAAAACAGAGGCCAAGTGCATCGACCAGCCACGTCACGAACAGGGCTTCTCGAATATAGGGGAGCTTCGTGATCGGACTCTGTACACCGTCCGTGATTCCGCGAGATATGACGGGGTCCCCGGTCCCGACCGTCGGCCAACACGGCTCGCGAAACACGGAGGGGTCGGCCATTTTTCCGGCTCGCTCTCGCCGCCCGGTACGTACATACATACACAGAATCCTTTCGCCGGCAGAGCTGGAACGCGGAATTCACCCATACAAGTCGGTCACAAAAGCAGCGGACCAAACGGAGACGTCAATTTGCCCTGGCACAATGGCCCAATCAGAACGCAAACAGCCCCGGCACCGGTTTCGAACCGCATTCTAAATAAGCTCGGACTCGCGGATCGCGTCAACGTTGACGTCGTATCGGTGCTTTCGTTGGCGATTAGCTTTTGTTAGGGGTGCAATGATAGTCGAGATAATGGGTTGTGGTTGAATTAGGATTACGAAGGTTTGCGATCGCTATACTGTGGATTTTTATACAATCAACTAGGAATGAGATGTACTCGAGGTCAGAGGTTAGGGTGGGATCAGAATCATGAAGGTTTGCAATCGCTAAATTACGGATTTTTATACATTTATTAGGAGTGGGAGACCACTCAATATCAAGGGTTAGGACATGATCAGAATCATGAAGATTTGCAATCGCTAAATTACGGATTTTTATACATTTACTAGGAGTGAAGAGCACTCAAGATCAGAGGTTAGGGTGAGATCAGAATCATGAAAATTTGCAATCGCTAAATTACGGATTTTTATACAATCACTAGGAGTGAGAGGCACTCGAGATCAAGGGTTAGGATGGGATCAGAACCATGAAGGTTTGCAATCGCTAAATTACGGATTTTTATACATATATTAGGAGTGAGAAACCACTCAATATCAAGGGTTAGGACATGATCAGAATCGCGAAGGTCTGCAATCGCTAAACTTCAGACTTTTGCACACTTATTAGAAATGAGCGACTACTTAAAATCTCGGGTTCGGATAAGATCAGAATCACGAAGGTTTGCAATCGCGAAATTACGGATTTTTATACATATGTATATTAGGAGTGAGAGACCACGAAAATATCAGGGGTTAGGGCATGATCAGAACCACAAAGATTTGTTAATCGCTAACCTTCGGACTTTTGCACACTTATTAGAAATGAGCGGCTACTTAAAATCTCGGGTTCGGATAAGATCAGAATCACGAATCTTTGCCGAAACCTCTCCACAACCCGATCATATCAAAATGCACAACTCGAATCTAGGTTCGAGTACCGAAGTTTCGTGTACCCGAATATTATTAAAGGTCATAACTCGATTCGATCGAATTTCACCAATCCTATACCTAATCCGAGGCTCGTGCGCTCATAATTTAGGGCACCGGCACGCTCTCAGCTTTCACGCGAAGATCACGCGCTGCTTTCCAGAATTGTTCGAAGATTTACCGACGTCCCCAGTGCTCGACGAGAGTCCCGAGGAAGGTGGAGTTTTTGCGCAACTGGATTGTAGCTAGATTTATGTGGCGCTTTCCCTATCCTCTCCCTCTCTCCCTCTCTCTGTGTGTGTCCCTCTGTCCCTTTTTCTCTCTCGTTCTTTCGCGTGTGCACGAGTGTGCTGGGTCGAGGATTAATTAAGGGGCGTTAATTAAAATTCACCGGGAAATGTAAATCAGGCAGCGGCTCCCGCCGGCTTGTTGTTGCCCGGCCAGCTGATCGCGATGGGCATCGATTTTATTAATTTCGATGCCTGCCTGCCTGCCTGCCTGCCTGGCCGCCTGCTGTTCTCTATCGAACAATTTTCGACGGCCACCGATGGAAATTTATTTTCAGAACTGTCGTTTCCGCTAGGTCGGACAGATCCCGCGATCGTTCGACTCGTTTACGTGTAAATGTACCGATATTTCGCTGGAACACGACGAAACGATAAAACGTACACCTTTTTCACTTCCCTATTTTTATTTTAACCATATCACACGTATATACGCGTGGGTCGCGAAAAATATTCTATTGGACGAATTGATATAAATAACCGACCCGAATAAACGAAAAATAGATCGCATTTGAAGCTTGTACCGCTCGCAATCCTTCCACTGTTTTCGTCCACGGAGACGAATAAATGATTGAATTTCAGCATGAATATTAGAAACGACGAGTCACCTCTGTTCCATCGTCGAGCATGAATCGATAACGATTCGCTTGTTACACCGATATTAATACCGATCGCGGAAACCCTCCCCTTGAAGTTATTTTCTCGGCGGAGGCATTCCACGGAATACTTTTTGTTTAATGCGAGTCTATACAGGGTGACCCTGAAAGTTAGGTACAAACGGGTACCACGTGATTTCATATAAAAAGAATATGAAACAACATGTTTTCGTTCAAGGCTTATTATTAGTTTTTGAGAAAATCGGGTTTGAGAATGCGCTCTACGCTGCCTATGTACACACTTGCGACTGAAATATTGTTTACCTACACAATTGATAACTCTTATCTTAACTTACAGTGCAGATTTTTGAAAATTTTGAAAAATTAAAGCAACGAATTCAAAATGTGTTTAGAAATAGAAACGGTCAAAATACATCGTTATTCATGCATTTCATAATTAATTAAATGAGCACAACTTTGTGCATAAGAACGACAGTTTCAACAATTTTGTGATCAATATAACAAAATACCTTGTTTATTTTGCTAAGCCAATTGTATAAACACAATTTATAAACGTGACGTATCTTAATCATGAATACATACAAACAGAGCAGATTTTAACTTCGATCCCCTTAAAAACTACGCTCCAAACAAAAACCTTTATGAACCTTTTATTAACTTTTTCCATATTTCTTTTAATTCTTTTAAACGTTCTGCCCTCACTACAATTTCCTTTTACTAGCCTCCTTTAATTAAGACCTTTGTTTTTTTTTTCTTTTTTTTTAATAAATTACCTTAGACTTTGATCCATAGGTTAGATTAAGATTTTTCTACTATCTACTACTATTTTTGTTACTATTATTATTAATACTTTAATTATTACCTTTATCAATGTTACTAGTATTATCAATACTTTAATTATTACCTTTATTAATGTTACTATTATTATTAATTCTTTAATTATTACCTTTATCAAAGTTACTATTATTATTTTTTTGTTTTTATATATTTTTTCTTCCTTGTACTCATATGATTTCATCCCACTCCCTACATAACAAGGGGTCCTCCCATAAATAAATTTTAACTTTAAATTAAATTAAATCTAATTTAATTAATTAAAAAAGAGTTGTTACTCCGTATTTTTCTCACACCTTTTCACCAGGAACCATAACTTGCCGGGACACCCTATATACACGTGTTCCTCGATTATATTCGATGGCCTTACCCGGATGCCCGCAAAACCGAGAGGCAAGCACGTTAATTTTATCGCGGTTCGATCCGCAGCGAATTCCTCGGTTCGCCTTCCACGTATCCGCCCCCGAGGTTCGCGGAGGCCAGCGGACGCCACCATTTTTCCTTCGACCCGGTAGCTTCTTAATCGATAACTGATTTACGGGACGGTGATTGGAAGAAACGGGACCGAATCACCGGAGGAGCTGATCGAATTAACCGCATAACCGCGCCTGGTCGCTTTAACCACGTTATTTGCAGAACAGTGAGGCCAATAGAGACGGGGTTGAGGGTTGAAAGGAAAAGGGAAGAGAGCAGCAGCTGGTTTCCATGAACAACACGATTCTCGTGTACACTGCAGTTGATAAGCGTTCGAATGGAAGAAATTCTGGCAAATAATCTATTAACCCTTTGACTGCTACGCCAAAATCACTTGTTTCGCTCAGAAATTCTTTTATTTTCGATGTTCTAATAAAAATTTTTAATTGTTCAATGGGCCCCTTCAAAGTAGCCTTTAATTGGCGGAAGGCGAAATTGCACTAGCAGTCAATCTTTATTCAACCTTTAAGATTGGAAACAGTTGAAACGCTTGGATCCACCACCGTGGCGTCACAGATGAAACCGTAGCCGATCATATATGACCAATGTGGCCGTCAAAGTAATAATAATATAAAAATAATAATAATATAACATTAAATGTTATATTATTGTATTTACATGAAAAGCTGGAGGCACCAGGGTTAATTAAGTTTGATTTAAATATTTGTCTAATGTGCTTTGAAAAGGTTTTATTGTTTTCATTAAATATACCTCCAATTGTTAAATACACCTTAATTGTTCGTGTTAGTTTAGGTACTGAAATAACCCTCGAATTGCCTTGGAAAATTGAAGGTAAACATTCTATTTCTGTCACAGCGACATTCTACATAAAACATACAAATAATACAAATATATAATATATATAAATAGATAATACAAATTTTCTTACACTTCTGCCCCATCATCTCTATCATCCAATAATTTTACCATACGGCACACTACATCATACTGCGCTGCAAAGAAGCGTCACACTTTTGAACGACGGTGTACCCTCCCTCTGGCCCGTGTTACGTTGAACGTTCGCTGGGCGCAGCTTGAAGGGAACCGCTTTATCCCCTTAAAGATGTTCCCTTGCTCACGCAATTACGCTTAAGTAGCTCGAACAATGGTGCAAAAGAGGAAAAAGAATGGACCAAGTGCCTCGAATTGCAGTTTGCCCGGATAAACCCGTTGCTTACAATTAGTCGCACCCCCCCCCTCCCAGCCCCCTGTCCGATTACCCGAGACACTCCGTAGAATCGAACTACGGATAATGGGAACGAGTGCACGCTGGCCACGCGAAAACGGAGAGTTAATCCGTAGCCGTTGAGAACGTTTCGCGAGAGGGGTCGTTGCGACGACGAAGATTTTTCTGTAAACAGCGCCGCTTAACGGCGATCAACCGGGGGGGGGGGGGGCAGAGGCTGCAACGAGATCAACGTGAAATAAACGATCGACGAACGATCGTTTGTACCCGGGCGGAGGAAATTGTGTCGCCGTTTTTAAACCTTTGCTCTTGAAAGACGATTGTTAATCGCCAAATGATAGTTTCGTAAATTTTCAGACTTCAGTTAGTTTGTTTATTAATCAGACGCGGAGGTTAGACAGTTATATATTAGGGTAATTTTAGTATACGATTTAACTAAATGAATGAAGTTTAATATAAGCGAATCTTAGTAAATGTTTTGCATTTGAAAATCTTTAAAGTTAATATTATTAGACGACTAATAGTCATCTATTGAACTAACCAACTGGAATTACTTTTGCCATAATTGTTATTATTTTTATTTAAATATAAAAATTAAAGCCCATCCCATTTTTGGGATATTGGCGGATGATGGGTTAAGGTCAATTTATGCTGCCAACGAGCCGAGGACGAGCCGAGCAGATGTTACACATATTTGAAAATACTGACAAAATACGTATCGATAGTGTTTTTTAGTGATTGAATCGATACTGATACTATTGATGATAATAATAACGAGGAAAAGGCATATAAGGGTTTCCTCGAAAGAGAAAAGGGACTGGTGTTGAATAGAAAACTGAGTTGTAGAGTCGTAAAAGAGTACATAGAGTCGCGTAGCAGAGTTGGGTTAGAAATTAGTGTTGCGGAAAAGAAAAAGGTCTATAAGGGTTTCCTCGAAAGAGAAAAAAGGATCAGTGTTGAATAGAAAACTGAATTGAAGATTCGTAAAAAGAGCTGAGAATTAAACATAGAGTCACGTAACAGACTTGGGTTAGAAATTAGTATTGCGGAAAAGAAAAAGGTCTATAAGGGTTTTCTCGAAAGAGAAAAAAGGATCAGTGTTGAATAGAAAACTGAATTGTAGATTCGTAAAAAGAGCTGAGAATTAAACATAGAATCACGTGGCAGAATTGGGTTAAAAATTAGTGTTGCGGCAGAGAAAAAGGTCTATAAGGGTTTTCTCGAAAGAGAAAAGGGACCGATGTTGAATAAAAAACCAAGTTGTAGAGTCATAAAAAGAGCTGAGGATTAAACATACAGTCCCCTGGCAGAATTGAGTTAGGAACTAGTGTGATGAAAGAGAAAAAGGTCTATAAGGGTTTGCTCGAAAGAGAAAAGGGACCAATGTTGAATAAAAAACCGAGTTGCAGATTTGTAAAAAGAGCTGAGAATTAAACATAGAGTCGTGTGGCAGAGTTGAATTAGAAATTAGTGTGGTGAAAAAGAAAAAGGCCTATAAGGGTTTTCTCGAAGGAGGGAAGAACTAGTGTTGAATAAAAAACCGAGTTGTAGAGTTGTAAAAGGGTACATAGAGTCGTGTAGCAGAGTTGAGTTAGAAATTAGTGTTGCGGAAGAGAAAAAGGTCTATAAGAGTTTCCTCGAAAGAGAAAAGAACCATTGTTGAACAGAAAACTGAATTGTAGAGTCGTAAAAAGAGCCGAGGATTAAACATAGAGTCACGTGGCAGGATTGAATTAGAATTTACTGTACACTGCATACTTTTGCCGTTAATCATATTAATAATAAATGATCTTAAGAACTTTTATTCCACGATAGGTATCGATTAGTCTCAACGCTAGTGTTTTCTCGTTATTTCCAGATACGCGTAACATTTGCTCGGTTCGTCCTTGATTTCTCGCTAGCATAAATGAACCTTTAAGGGGCTTGCTCGCTGGAATCGAAAAGGAATTGACCCAGATGTTGCCTTAATCGACGACGATTTACCTTTTCAGGATGAAAGCTCGCCTCTCGTTCCGAGGCGGGACACGACGGAAATGTATATAAATTTTCGCCCGTTTCCCTTCGCTCGCAATTTCCTTCGGCTGGTTTCCGTTTCACGAAACAACGACCGTCGGAGCTTCGCCGTTTCAACGGCTTTATCGTATTTTCGGCCGCGCTTTATCGGATTTCGATTTGATCGTGTCGCGGCGGAAGAAACACGCTTTCGATTGCCCGCGAATCTTTTAGTTGCAATTTCAGATGTCTTCAATACGGCCTACGCTATTATCTATTTATCTATTCTGGTGTCTGTCCGTTTTTCTTCCGTCGCTATTTACAAACGCTGTTTTCCAAAAGTTTACCAAAGTTTTGTAAAATTTTATACGATTATCTATCTCACTCTTTTATCTTTTACTTGAAAGTGACGAACTCGTCGGTGAACAGTGAACACTGCCACTAATCATTCATTAAGGCCTGATGCAGACGAAGGACATTTTCTGTATTAGATGAAGGATATTTCAGATGTATTCTATGGTGGTACCCTGGAAAGCGTCGAAGGAAAGATCGCAATTAAAACGGCTGTAGAGAAATGCCTAACCCCTTGCACTACCGCGAATCTCTGAAAAAGCCGTGCCAAACTTGGCCGTCGGAATGGTTGCGGGAGGTACCGATCGGCGGAGCTCGAGTGGTACAATTTGAAACACAATACCTTACGACTGAGTTACATAGTCCCGCGCTCTCGTATTTACTTCACACGATGAAAATCTTTGAAAATTTAAATGAATTTGAATAAAAAATTTGTAGAAATACTTTAATTATTACATATAATAATAATAATAATAATAATAATAATATAAATATAATAATAAACACATCAGAAATAAATTTTAATATAGAGAACCGAGAATGGACCTGAGCTGACCCGAGATTAAGATCACGAGTCAGACTCGTGATATTCATGTTTGGCCTGAAATGTCGATAACGAGTCTGACTCGTGATATTCATGTTTGGCACAAAACTTTCATCACGAGTCAGACTCGTCAAAGTAGTGCAAGGGGCTAAACATTTTACTACTCCGTTTATGTGGACCTCGAATACCGAAAGTCCGAGCGGCTAACCATTTTTGTCCACGCGGAGTCCCAGGTTTCCTTCGATAATTTCCAGGGTGCCACAACCTTCACTGAAAGTACAGACAGCGCTTGGCGGGAGACTACAATATAAAAGACAGCTTTTCGGGAGTCAAAATACACAGTCTTCATTGTAAGTAGTGTAGAGGTGCCACATTTGCAATTGTAATATTTTTAAATTTTAGTATCTCTTATGTAAAGGTGCCGAATGCGCGAGTGAAAGAATAGATGGGAATGTCTGTGAGTGTGTGTGTTTGGCGTTGGTCATTTGTTCTTCTCGAATGTTCAATGGCGGTTTATTCTAATGCGCAAAAAGGAGGCCTTCTCGAACATTTGATATTGGTAAACCCTCACCATCTATCCTAATGCATATAAAAGGAGGTGCGTGCCAACCGAGAGACATTCGACGATTTAACTATCTACGATTTGAGATTGGACGATTTACCGATTTTGTAATTAACGATGGGACGATTATAAGTGCACTCAAGCTTCTAATAAATTAATTCTCTTACGATAAGCTTGACCACAAATAAATTCTACAGTAGCAGTTTACCATAGGTCCGTGTAAGTCGTATTCGTTATATAGTTATTTGTGATATAGTTGTTTGGTTAAATAGTTATTTTGTTAATCGTTATATTATTTAACCCTTTGAGCGCTATGGGCGCATATATGCGTCTGACAGAAGTTGCTCGTAGGGACTATGGACGCATATGTGCGTTTGTCAATTTTTGTTTCCTTCACCTTATGACTCTTTCCGTGGCCACACAATAAGCTTTTACTGTTGACGAAAATTATTCGTAGGGACTATGGACGCGCACATGCGTTTGGTAATTTTTGTTTTCTTCACCTTGACTTTTTCCGTGGCCACACAATAATCTTTTACTGTTGACAAAAATTATTCGTAGGGACTATGGACGCACACATGCGTTTAGTAATTTTTGTTTTCTTCACCTTGACTTTTTCCGTGGCCACACATTTCGGTGTTAACCCTTTAGTGCTGACGAACATTATTCGTAGGGCCCATGGTCGAAAATATGCGTTTGCCAATTTTTTCGATTTTACTGCAACGCGATTGTCGGTGTATGTACAGGGCGCACATAGAGTTTAATAATTTTTAAAATTAAACGTTGTGCACTTCGAGTGGTAACTTATACACTCGAATATTTGAGGTTGATGCAGGTACAGTACAAGAAATGAATGATGTTTTTAGATATAAAAAGACTGAATATATTTCTATTACACGAGCGTGGTTGAACGTTACTGTTTAATGTATTTTTACAAAATCTCTCGCTGGAGGGATGTTATGCGCTTATATAAAGGTGTCAGGAGTGGGGTGTTTGGTACCCTTTTTGGGGTGGGAGATATTGTTGACTGTCGAAAATGTTTCCAGCGACTTCAGGTATATTTTGTTTCATCGATCGAAAGTAAAATGTACCGAGGATAACCTTAATCGCGTAAACTACCTGAAATTTTTAAGGAAGCCAGGCCAAATCGAAGGAACATCGAAAAAATGGGAAAAACCCGAAACTGGCATGGCAATAAGTACGTTTGCTAAAAAGGGTATTATTTAGCCTTAATAATGCTGTCTCCAAATATACCCTGGAAATATAAAATGAATGTTGTTACAACGTAACAGTGTACGAGTAACGATACTCCGTCTCCAACGATAACGCGTCGTCCCTTCGAAGCACTTAGGTCAAGAGTATTCAGCGCTCAAGGGGTTAAATAAAGCATTACTGTTTCTACGTTTGATATTCCCACGCACTTACCACCTCACATCTATCTCCGATGTTTTTTATTGGGAAATTAGTGGAAAACAGGATACGTACGATAAAATAAATTAACTTTATCCTTTAAACTTATTCTCGGATGAATAATGATCAGGGTAAAATCAACCCCACATGTTTTACGGTGTGACTTTTATTCACCAGATTCGCGGAAGGTTAATTTCTGTCTCGAAACCGAAGTTTCATTCGAGGAACTCCCAGGGGATGTTCGAAGCACCGACCCCCGTGAAATCTCGATCTCGCCAATCGATTGGCGGGGTAATCCTTAAGCCGGGATCCTTAAAAATTGCAACCTGGAAGCCGTAACCGAACGAACGTTCCCTTGTTGTTTGTCTTGAAAACATTATTCCCGGCTGTCTATGGCGTTCCGCGTCGTGGAAAAATCCCCGCGTCAGCGGAAACAGACGGTTCTCCGCTCGGATAGAAGTTATTCTTTCGCGTCGACTCGTTCGGCCCGAGCATATTTACTAAACTCACAAATAGTCGATCGGCGAAGCCTCCGTCCACTTGTCGAATTTCAAACGTTTGAAACAGAAGTACGAGGATTGTGGATTTTCAGCTGAACGTGAATCGATTCGTTAGGTAAAATTAGACAGCTTTTTTAACCCTTTGCACTCCTTCGTCGAGTGTAACTCGACGTCAGTTTTTATATCACGGTAACTTCTATGTCGAGTCACGCTCGATATTTTGAAAGTGTCATTTTAAATACAGTAGCGGACAAAAGTATAAGACTAAAGAGTCAACGAAATTGAATAAATATAAGTTACAACAAAGCTTGAGAGCTATGTTTAACACGTTGACTGCCATGAGGGTCACCGGTGATCGGCACGTTCAGAAAAACATAATTTGAACAAACGTCAATAAATTATCGATTTTTTATTATTACCATCGTTAATGCAATGGTGTGAAGAAATTAATGAAGTATAGAACATCGAAAAATGGTTATAATAAATAATAATAAATGGTATATGTATTGTATAATAGAAAATTCATCGTGGCGCCACGGGCAAACCCTGTAAAACTGGCGTGGCATTCAACGTGTGAATATAATTAATAAAAAAAAAATAAATAAATTTCAAATAAAGCACCTAAAATACTAGGCAACGAGTTAAAGGTGCGACTGTAACACTTAGGTTTGTTCATATATGATCAATATGGTTTCTCCTGTGACATTAGTGACCGGAGCGCTTCAGCTACTTACAATTGTAAGAGTTGAATAAAAATTGACAGTGTATTTTAAAAATTACCGCTAATTAGAGAATACCTTGAAGTAAAAAGTGCCTCACTGAAGAATTAAAAATTTTTATTACAACATCGAAAATAAAAGATTAATTTCTATGAAATATTCCATCTAGCGATGGAAATCTAGCGAAATATTACTCTCTTGAGCAAAACATGTGATTTCGGCGTGGCAGTCAAAGGGTTAACTGATAAACGAATTAATGCCGATGTAAATATCCAAAACCCTTATTGTATCTCTTCAAAATGTAACAGGTAACTGTTGAATTTTGTGACCGACTGTATAAGAAATTCCTACCGACTTTAACCGAAAAAATGTTCTTCGAACAGAAGATCGTAGATTCGTTTCACGAGCGAATCCACTTCCCCGCCTCTGCTCCACAGCCGCGTAATCATACTTTGGCGAATCAATAGAGCCCGATTCAATGGCGAAGCGGCGGAGAGGAGTTCTTAAACCGTCCGGGAAACAGTTAACGGGCGATATTTCTGTCGATGTTGGTGCAACGAAGGAAACGAAGAGGGAGGGTTCGGTATCTTATACCGGTCTACCCCTCGCCGATAAGGTAACGAAGGGTTTCCTGATTCGATTCCGATTATTAGCGGCCCCAAGCCGAGCGGAGTTTTGTATTATATCAACTGGCTTTATTACGCTGTTTCGCAATTACCTCGCCTCTTATTTCGCCGGTTTGCCCGTGACAAACACCGACTAGACACTTCTGCCGTGGAGAAACTCGTCGACTCGCGAACAGTTCAACGAACCGACCGATTCGCTTATCAATATTAACGCCGCGACGAGCTGAAAGCTCGGGACTTTTGTATTATTGACAAGAGAGAGGGCTGTTTCAATGGGATCTTGGAGATCCTGCCCCTCGTACCATTCTCGTTTCTTTTTCCTGTTTTTTTTTTTCTTTCATGGAACAGTACTTGGACAACGAATCATCGATATTACAGAACAATTTGATATTCAGACGGTATACGAATATTCCAAGTTTATCGAGATTTAGCATTGAAACCCTCGAAGACTTCGAACTTCGGGATTTTAGACTATGCAGTTATTGCTGCCTGAGACTTCTCAGTGTAAATGAACAAGTACGGTGGCGGACAAAAGTTTAAGACCGAAGAGTCGACGAAATTAAATTAACTAATTTATAAGGAACAGTATAATAAACAAAACTTGCATTTTGTGCTATTTAATAAATAGTGTTTTACCGTAATAATAATAAAAATTAATGTACAAACAATATTTGCAGGCTATAAAATTGTGTGCCATATTGTCCTTTCATCAGTACAGTAGTGGACAAAAGTTTAAGACCAAAGAGTTAACGAAATTAAATTAACTAATTTATAAGGAACAGTATGATAAACAAAATTTGCATTCTGTGCTATTTAATAAATAGTGTTCTACCATAATAATGATAAAAATGAATATACAGACAATATTTGCAGGCCATAAAATTGTGTTCTACATTATCCTCTCACCTTACACTTTTGTCTGCTACTGTACATCTACCTTATTCCTTAGTATATGTATTTTGGAAATAGATATACAAGTAATGTCCGCAAATCCAGTATTAAATTGGATGTGATTTGAATTTTCTTGGTCTTGAAAAAATTCAAAAGGCTTCGAAAGTTAGATTCGACTCCCATCGTTACTCGCGTGCATTAGATTTCGGAGCGAATCGACACTTCCAAGTCACCAAGACCGATCGAAACTTCGATATACCGAACAAGATTCGATGCGATTCAAATTTTCTTAGTTTCGAAAAATTTTGAAATGCTTCGAAAGTTAGATTCGAACTTCCATCGTTACTCATTAGATTTCGAAGCGAATCGACTTCCAAGACACGAAGACCGATCGAAACTTCGATATACCGAACAAGATTCGATGCGATTCGAATTTTCTTGATCTTGAAAAAATTCGAAACGCTTCGAAAGTTAGGTTTGAACTTCCATCACTAGTCTGACGTTAATTTCACGCGTTGCTAGTGCGAAAAGACAGCTATGGGGAACGTTGCCGCCATAGAAATTATTCCAACTGTGTACCGGCGGTGTATATTCGCGAGCCCGACCAAGACGAAGAGGGTGGACGAGGGGGGCGGGCCGAGACACACATTCGACAGAATGTACCGAACCCGACTACGACGCCTCGTCGGGAACCAAGAACGTGACACGAACAGGTGAGTGCTCTGTCAACATCGATAAATTCTATGCGGTTCGGCATGCAGGTTGCTCCCGATCCGACGAGCAGCCTCGCGAAGACGCACTCGAGTCGCGCGTGCAATCGTCTGGACCAAGGAACATCGTATAAGGACTGGTCCTCGAGAAAAGTTGAAGTATTTTAGGTCGTTTCATTGAGGACACTAGCATTTGATTTGGTTTTTGTACGCAAAGTACTAAACAGTAGAATATTAGCCTGTCTGGACCAAGGAACATCGTATAAGGACCGGTCCTCGAGAGGAACTGAAATATTTTAGGTCATTTCATTGAGAACAGTGAAATTTGATTTGGTTTTTGTACACAAAGTACCGATTAGGAGAATGTTAATATGTGCTGCTATGTACTTTTCCCTCTGATACCAAAGGACTTATGCCCGTTACTAAAGCATTATTATTATAATCATTATTATTATTATCCTGTCTGGACAAAGGAACATCGTATAAGGACTGGTCCTCGAGAGAAGTTGAAGTATTTTAGGTCGTTTCATTGAGGACACTAAAATTTGATTTGGTTTTTGTACGCAAAACTTTGAGCCTTGAGTTTTCTTAATACTTTAGAAATCTTCAATGTCATAGAAATTTCAAGGTCCATTTGGATTCCAGAAACCTCCAAAACCTTGAGTCTTAAATCCTCTTAACACTTTAAACACCTTGAATATCATAAAACCTTGGAGATAGGAACTTCAAGGTCTCCTTAGTCTCCAGAAACCTTCAAAAACCTTGAGTCTTGAGTTTTCTTAACACTTTAGAAACCTTCAATGTCATAGAACCTTGGAGACAGGATCTTCAAAGTGCCTTTGGATTCCAGAAATCTCCAAAACCTTGAGTCTTGAATTCTCTTAACAGTTTAGAAACCTTCAATGTCATTGGAGGCAGGATCTTCAAGGTCCCCTTGGACTCCAGAAACCTCCAAAACCTTGAGTCTTGAATTCTCATAACACTTTAGAAACCTTCAATGTTATAGAACCTTGGAGACAGGATCTTTAAGGTCCTCTTGAACTCTAGAAACCTCCAAAACCTTGAATCTTAAATTCTCTTAACACTTTAGACACCTTCATTGGCCCAGAACCTTCTAGGCAGAATCTTCAAAGTCCCCTTGGACTCCAAAAACCTCCAAACCTCTGGATCTAAGAACTTTCGTTTCCCTGATCTTTAAACAATCTCCAATGTTCCTGAATCCTCTCTGTCCTATGAAGTCCTCGAACGGCCACGAAAGCGAGGCGAGAAGAGATGTAAAGATGGTATGACACCAACGAAACGACCGAGAACACGGTTATCCGTGCGCGACGAAGAAAGAGACGAAATTCACTGTGAAAAAGATCACCAACCTTGCCCTTGTTTTCCAGCCTTTTAAGCAAGCCAAGCAAGCGTTCCGGCTACGTCGTCTTCATCGTCTTCGACATTTTCCGTCGAACGGAGCTCGGGGCGCCCAGCGAGCAAGAAAATATCGGCCCATCGGGATAGATAAATCGTTCGCGATGTAGGCAAGCATCGCGACGCCTTTGGAAAAATTAACCACGATTACGATTGTTGACCCAACGATTTTTCTTAAATTTTAACTTTCTTAATTTATTTAATTTATAAACGGACAGAACCCATTAGTGAACAAAAAAATGTCATTACAGTTGGGACTTATGATAAAGGTTTTACGACTGAGTCAATCTGCGACAATTTAAGCAAGCGAGCCAATTTAAACTAAGGAATTAAAAAACTTAAGGATTAAAGAACTGAAGAATGTTACGGACACGATTTTTAAATTATTGTATAGATATATTGAAAAAATTGAAAAACGTGTGATACTTATTAGCGACTATACAAATTTTGTTTAGCAGGTTGGTGGAATCCAAGACAAAAGTTAGAACACAGTTTTATGGTCTGCAAATATTATTTATAGATTCATTTTTATTGTTATTATGGCAGAACACTATTTACTGATTAGCACAGATTAGCAAATTTTGTTTATCATTCTGTTCTTTACAATTTTGTTGTCTCTTTGTGTGGTAATATGGTTATCATAGAATATGTGGTATGAAAGTGAACAATGTTTGTATGGAAGGATGAATGTGGCAAGTGTGTATGATAAATATTATGTGTGTGTGTGAGAGAGGGAGAAAGTATTGCAGAGTGAATCAATTTTTCGTGATCATTATACTGTCTTGTTCGTCATCTTGTTCGGTGTTTGATTACTGTTTAACATGTATTTATATTATCACATTAACATTCATTATATTATCTATTTTGCCTGAAGCATATGGATCTTTGAAATTAAGGATTTTTGCTCCCTGAAGGAATTAGTATTTGCATACATTTTATAATTCTATTAAAAACCAATATATGTTTTAAAAAAAGAATGCTTTAATTTCTCTATATATATAGCAAAAAAAAAATAAGTGAATCAAATTGACTCACTCCGACAATGTAATGTTAACCCCTTCGAGTTAACTCGAGCGCGCTAAACTGGCCAAACTGTGCACACTCGAGATAACTCGACAATAAAATTTACAACACAATAAAAATTTTGATTATTTTTGTATTTTTTTATTTTTCTTGTCAAGACAACGTTCTAAACTGTGTTTCTTTACATAAAAAAAAAATTGATTTCTTTTTGGCCGGCTTTTAAAAAAAAAACTGTGCATTAAGGGGTTAAATAAAATGCTTTTGTTATTTTGTCCTTTGCTCACACTTTGGTCTTAAACGTTTGTCCGCCACTGTATTAAATTTTTAGGTGAAAACATTAATCTCCGTTCGCCGATAAGGACCGCTGCTAATCTGATCGCTTATGCATTCGAGTAGCGCGCCGATAACACTTCCGGCACGTCCTGTTCGACGCGGCGCGCCACGACGTCTGTCCTTCTCGTTAAAGTGGGAGAGGCCGCCGCGACGAGATTCTTTTCAGGATTATTTCGAGCCCGGATAGTCCTTCGACCCAGTCTTAAAAGTATGATTAATCTTCGCGGGCAGAATGGTGGGGCAGGAAGGGACGCTGTTAATCTTTGTCGATACGAACGAAACAGCCACGCTCTAATAGTTTCCTTCGACGGGGTAATGCAGTTGATGCCGCAATATCGGGGGAGAGCTGTGCGGTTTCGGGGATGGCGAGCGCTCAGTGTTTTGGGGGAGAGATTCCTTAATATTTTACCGCAGTGCAGCTTTCCCGTTCGCTAAATCCACTGATACCTTTTTCGCTGGCTCGAGCACGCGTAACGTTGTACATGGTTTAATGAAACGTTGTTCGATTAGACGTTGAATTTTACTTTTACGTCACTAATATCAGAAATATAATTAAATGATGGAAAATACAGTACGATGGCATAGAAATCTAAATACAATCGAACCTATTTACGTGTAATGTTGTACATGGTTTAATGAAACGTTGTTCGATTAGACGCTGAATTTTATTTTACTTATTACTAATATCAGAAGTATAATCAAATGATGGAAAGTAAAGTACAGTGGCATAGAAATCTAAATACAATCGAACCTATTTACGTGTAACGTTGTATGTGGTTTAATGAAATATTATTCTATTAGACGCTGAATTTTATTTTACTTATTACTAATATCAGAAGTATAATCAAATGATGAAAAGTAAAATACGGTGGCATAGAAATCTAAATACAATCGAACCTATTTACGTATAACGTTGTATGTGGTTTAATGAAATATTATTCGATTAGATGCTGAATTTTATTTTACTTATTACTGATAGCAGAAGTATAATCAAATGATGGAAAGTAATGTACAGTGGCATAGAAATCTAAATACAATGGAACCTATTTACGTATAACGTTGTATGTGGTTTAATGAAATATTATTCGATTAGACGTTGAATTTTATTTTACTTATTACTGATAGCAGAAGTATAATCAAATGATGGAAAGTAATGTACAGTGGCATAGAAATCTAAATACAATCGAACCTATTTACGTGTAACGTTGTATGTGGTTTAATGAAATATTATTCGATTGGACGCTGAATTTTATTTTACTTATTACTAATATCAGAAGTATAATCAAATGATGGAAAGTAAAATACGGTGGCATAGAAATCTAAATACAATCGAACCTATTTACGTGTAACGTTGTATGTGGTTTAATGAAATATTATTCGATTGGACGCTGAATTTTATTTTACTTATTACTAATATCAGAAGTATAATCAAATGATGGAAAGTAAAATACGGTGGCATAGAAATCTAAACACAGTCAAGCCTACTTAATTGTTATTAGGGATTTAAATAGAACGTCCGTAACTTATGAAGATATAAAAAGTATTCTAAATAAAAGACACGTTATAGTACTAGTAATTAAATAAATTAAATAAATTAAATAAATTTTTCTTCTCCAAAGTCTAATAATTAAGTTCTATGATAAATACTATACCTAAAGTTCAAATGTATTTCGGAATCACTATAAATTTTTCCGAAACTGAAAATTGGAAAAAATCAAAAAAACCTTGAGCACCTGTTCTTCTCCAGAA
This sequence comes from Tetrapedia diversipes, assembly GCA_033822845.1. NCBI lineage: Eukaryota > Metazoa > Arthropoda > Insecta > Hymenoptera > Apidae > Tetrapedia > Tetrapedia diversipes. Next base: position 164,760 of record JAOPTO010000559.1, on the reverse strand, counting down.
TCCAATAATTAAGTGTTATGATAAATACTGTGCCTAAAGTTCAAACGCTTTTCGAAATCACTATAAATTTCTCCGAAACTGAAAATTAGGAAAAGTCAAAAGAAACTTGAGTACCCGTTCTTCTCCAAAACCTAATAATTGAGTGCTATGATAAACACTATACCTAAAGTTCAAATGCTTTTCGAAATCACTATAGATATCTTCAAAACTGAAAATTAGAAAAAAATCAAAAACACCTTGAGCACCCATAAAAAAAATTGCCATCCTAACCTCCAACAGTTATCAAAATCCAAATACCATCAGTCCCAAAATGATCCAAGTACACGAAACTACTCTTCCACTAAATTAACAGTTCACCTAATTCAGAACTGCGACATCGTCGTTCGCCGGCAGGGTGAATCCAGTGCCAAATAGTGCATGTCCAGTTGGCGTTGGGTCGTCGCGACGCAAGAGGACGAAATTTTTTCGCTCGTCGCAACGGCGCCGGCACGTTTCGTCGCATTTATCTAGATGTATCTTCCGGTTCGACGTTGGGCAGAAGTGTGGCAGATAGAATCGAGTTCCGGCTCGCAATCGTCGCGATTCACATCCCCCTCGCGTTCAACGCCCCCGACGTCCCAGCCTCGACGATAACACTTATGCAACGTCTGCTGTCACGGCGTGTAACCGACCGTGTCAATCAACCGCCACGGAACGTGTTAATTTCCTTGACTAACCGTCTAGTAACCATCCCCCACGTCTATATCGGAAAATTTCCCGGATACGGTGGCGAGATCGCTTGATTTTGGGGTGCGTGAACAAGATTGCGGGTTGTTCAGGAAAATTTGTACATATTTTTATGAAGAAGTATTATAAATATTTGTTTCAACATTCAAATGTTACAATTTGTATTTTACTTGGATGTTTCTTACATCTTCTCTCAAATGTATATTCTGTATATTTTTTTTGGCATTTAAATTCCTTGTAAATGTAGCTATGAATAATGCATAACGCGCACAGTTTAGAGATAAAATTTTCAGGTCGATTATTTAACCCTTTGCGCTCGAGAGGCGACTGTTATTCTCCAAATGATAGTTTTGCAAATTTTCAGAACTTGGTTAGTTTGCTTATTATTTATATTCGGAGGTTAAACAGTCATATATGCAAATTTTAGTATAAGACAACCAAGTAGATAGAGTTTAGTATAAGCGAATCTTAGTAAATATTTTGTGCTTGAAATTTTTTAAAGTTAATATTGTTAGACGACTAACAGTTACTTCTCGAGTGCAAAGGTTTAGACGCAAATTTTTGAGAATCAGTACGATGCTTAGAAAGGGCGACATGTGTTTGAAGATAATTTGGCAAATTAAATTTTTATTAGATACTAAGAATGAAATTGAAAACTTAAAGATTTTAAGGTTTGAACGTTTGAAAATTTTTAAACTTGAAGATTTAAAGTTTCGAAAATTCTGAAATTCAAATATTTGAATATTTGAAAAATAGGAAACTAGATATATTGATTAAGATTCAAATTTGTTAAAAGTTTCTGAACAAACTTTTTATACTCTTTTCAAACACCACCACTAATTTTTTAATATTTGAATATTTAAGAAATAGGAAACTAGAAAATTGATTAAGATTTGAATTTATTGCGTTTCTGAGCAAATTTTTGATGCTTTGTTCAAACACCACCACCAACATTTTAATGTTTAAATATTTAAAAAATAGGAGACCAGAAAATTGGTTAAGATTCGAATTTATTGAGTTTCTGAGCAAATTCATGATGCTCTGTTCAAATACCACCACTAACTTTTTAATGTTTAAATATTTAAAAAATAGGAAACTAGAAAATTGATTAAGATTCGAATTTATTGAGTTTCTGAACAAATATATGATGCTTTATTCAAACACCACCACCAACATTTTAATGTTTAAATATTTGAAAAATAGGAAACTAGATATATTGATTAAGATTCAAATTTGTTAAAAGTTTCTGAACAAACTTTTTATACTCTTTTCAAACACCACCACTAATTTTTTAATATTTGAATATTTAAGAAATAGGAAACTAGAAAATTGATTAAGATTTGAATTTATTGCGTTTCTGAGCAAATTTTTGATGCTTTGTTCAAACACCACCACCAACATTTTAATGTTTAAATATTTAAAAAATAGGAGACCAGAAAATTGGTTAAGATTCGAATTTATTGAGTTTCTGAGCAAATTCATGATGCTCTGTTCAAATACCACCACTAACTTTTTAATGTTTAAATATTTAAAAAATAGGAAACTAGAAAATTGATTAAGATTCGAATTTATTGAGTTTCTGAACAAATATATGATGCTTTATTCAAACACCACCACCAACATTTTAATGTTTAAATATTTAAAAAATAGGAAACTAGAAAATTGATTAAGAATCGAATTTATTGAGTTTCTGAACAAATTCGCGATGCACTGTTCAAACACCACCGCCAACGTTTTAAAGTAGAGAGAATCTTCGAGGTCGAAGCTACTCCCGACGCGCGCGTCGTGCATTCACGGAGAAAAATGTATGTTGATTTGAAAATTGCGGAAGAACAGCGCGGCGGACTATTTTTATTCGGTTCGCATACAGCTCGACAAATTCCCCGATGAGTTTGCTCGAGTTATGTATTGGTATTTCTATTCGAGTACGTAGAAACGATTTCGCGAAACTTCTTGCGCCGCGTGAAGCGAGAGGGAAATTGCGCGCTGGTGGCTAGGGAGAAATTGCGAATAAAAGGGAGATCCACGCGGCAGTTTTATCGCAACTTTTTATCCGTCGATAAAAACGAATAAAGAAACAATCCGTCCGTGCACAGTATTGCGACAACATCGCGCATCCAATGTGCGTCGAGGAAACACGGTAGCACGCGATCCAAGACAACGGATACCGGAAAGAAATCCGAAAGAAAAAAAGAAAAACAAACAAAGAAGAAGCTCGTGTCAGCTTTCACCGATTAAAAAATCATCCGTAGCAACGACAGAAAGGAAAACCTCGATCGTCGCATTCAGTTCACCCGGATTGTTCAGCGCCAGCGTGGAATTCGAATTTGCGGGCGCCATGGGAGCGAGCAGGGGGAGCCGGGAACCGACGAGAAAAAAAGGCGAACAGAGCTGGAGGGATACGGAGGGACGCAAACAAGTGGAGAACAGCGCGGACAGAGGGGAAGAGAGAAGCCAATTAAACGGGAAAAGGGAGAAGCGAGCGAGGGTGGAAAAGAAGGACGAGAAAAAGCGGGAAGGAAAAAGCGGACGTCGAAAATGGAGGGAAGAATCAGAGCGGTCGACTCTGCAGAAAGCTGTTTAAACGAAACACGCCGATGTGCTACACTGTCGGACGGTAGCCTGTCTGGCCTGGTCATAAGCCAGAAAAAAGGAGTCGCATTTTTCCTCCCGTTTTGCATTCGTTTCTCGCTCGACAACCAAGTCTGGTTCACGATCCACGTGAACGGGGATCGTCGAATTTTTTCGCCGAGAAATAAAAAGGATTCGTCGAAAATTAACCGTACGTGTTTCCATGACACGATATTCCGTCTGCTGCGCGAAACGATGTTCCCAATTTGGGACGAATGACTTTTCGCTTCACGATTGTAGATCTGTCTTCGTTAGTTGTTAGGGATCGATAATTATTTGTATGTATTATGAAAACTGGCTCCGGTTTATTATCACAAGGTCTGGGTCTGACCATCCCCTAGATCAGAGCTTAATCCACCAGGATGACCACCACCCTTCTATCAGTAAATTCCCTTTCCAAAACTTTTCCCTCCACCTTACAATTATCCACTTCCCTCTCCCAATTTTTTATTTTCCAAACCCTTCTTCTACCAGTAAATTCCCTTTCCAAAACTTTCTCCTCCACCTTACAATTATCCACTTCCCTCTCCCAATTTTTTATTTTCCAAACCTTTCTTCTACCAGTAAATTCCCTTTCCAAAACTTTTCCCTCCACTTTACAATTGTCCATTTCCCTCTCCCATTTTATATTTTCCAAACCCTTCTTCTACCAGTAAATTCCCTTTCCCAAACTTTCCCTTCACCTTACAATTGTCCACTTCCTTCTCCCACTTTCTATTTTCCAAACCCTTCTTTTACCAGTAAATTCCTTTTCCCAAAACTTTTTCCTCCACCTTACAATTGTCCACTTCCCTCTCCCACTTTCTATTTTCCAAACCCTTCTTCTACCAGTAAATTCCCTTTCCCAAACTTTTCCCTCCACCTTACAATTGTCCACTTCCGTCTCCAAATTTTTTATTTCCCAAACCCTCAAAAGGCACTCGGCCTTTACCCACGGACGGAAACAAAACGTAAAAAAACGAAGAAGCATACTAGTAATTCACAAATCGGATCATCCAGGAAGTGAGAGTCAAGGAAGGGGCATCATCGCAACAGCCGGGACAACAAGTCACCTTAGAAATTAAGAAACATTGTTGCGGTCGATAACATTAGTTCTAATTGAAACAACCAAGAAAATACTTGTTACGTTCTAAATTAGGGTAGAGGTATACATACAATCACGACCCTATACCTGCCCAAGCGCCCTCGATAGAAGGGAAGCATTGACTAGCCCTGCTTTCCTACAATACCTTTAAACAATGATGATTGGTTAGGGCTAGCCGTCACTTTTAATACAAATACCGGGCAATCACAAGCACTATAAGACAAGCACGACGACCAGCGAAAAGAGGGTACAAGCCTATGCATTAAATTAAACAACTCAACTCTGCGATTCAAATTTTGACACCTGAACAACTCCCGATTGTAACATCATCAACCTTGTCAAGAGCAAACCTTTTCGCTACACAACGCGGTTCAATAAAGCTGGGAAGTCTTTCGAGAGCAACGCACCGTTCTCGCAGCTAAATCGACACACAAAACAATACTGTAGGAAATAATTAACAGATAATTATATATATTATTCTTATTAGCCGTTGAATCTGCCTCTCCTTGTTTGATAATCATCTCCTATATATACCCCTTGTTTTAGCTCCTTTTTCTTTGCCACAATTTCTCTCTTTTCACTCCACTTTTCTAATTCTGCTATCACTATCTTTCTTCCTCCTCCTGTTTCAACTTTTGTTGCTTTCTTGACTTTTATTTCAATCTCCAACTCTTTCTTAATGAGCTCCTCTGTCTCTTCTACTGCAAGATAATTATATATATTAAAATAATACAAAAAGAGAGTTAAGTTACAAATACATATACACTGCGCACGGAATGAACAAAGGAAGGGTGTCTTTAATAACACGCGCGTCTTATACCGAACAACAACAGCTCGTGGCAAAATCGTTTTTACAACTGCTCGTCGCTCGCTCACGATTTTCTGCCTTCCGCGCAGGCAGTGCCGCCCCACGAAATAATTTCGCCACTAAACCTTCATAATCTTAAATCCTAATTAGTATCAATAAAACTTAATAAATCCATGGGCAATTTCTGGCTCCTACAATACTTATGATCGTGGGTTAAAAAGTCGTTCGTTTGCATCCCACAGCCTTATGGAATCGGTGCCGATTGAAAGCAACGCGAGCGAGCAGGCACGAGGAACGTACGACGAGCCCCGTTCGTCGATTTCGGGAAGCAACCGCACCGGAAGAAGTATTGACTTCGCCGTGACGGGGTATGGAGGTAGCTTCAGTCAATTGAATCGATCAACATTCGCGTTCCCCAGAACCGACTGCGTTCCTCCCTCGAATATTCCCGTCGAGCGCGTAAATGCAGAACAGTTTCTTCGTGCTCGTCGAGCTTCCACGGAGCGTAGACAGCCTTTCCCGGCGGGAGGGCTAATCCGCCGATATCGAATTCTTGATTTCCGTGCAGCCGGTCTATTTTCGTGCCTGGATAGACACCGGTGCGCTCGCGAACGCCTGTGCATCGAGCCACCTCGGGGAATCGACGCGGAAGAAGTTTCTCTGTTGATTGAAAGACCCTCGCGTGTACAGGAAAGATGACTTCTGTGAAACGCGGAGGAAGGGGGAAACGAAAAGATCATGCTTTCCGGGAAGATCCTAGTTTCGACCATCGTTTGCTTCACGCGATTATGAGACTGCAATTATTTTCTGGCTCTTGGTATAAGCTGGTGTATAGTGCAGAGCTGGAAAGATTGCGTCTGAAATTTCAGAGGGGCAACAGGGGTCTCTTGCTGCCTTCATCCAACTTCACCGTTCCCCGTCAACGGCACCCTCGTTTCCCCTATGCTCTACCGTGAGACTTCTTGTCAGCAACACACAGTATTTCAAAAACTGTTCAACTTTCTTTAACGACTGCACTCGCTTCATTATTGGGTTCAGGAAGAGCGAGAACGAAAAGTACATCCTGTTTCTTATCATTTCTATACTTGGAGAAACAAATGAGAGACATTTTCGCGAATCAAAGTAATTCTAGGAGTTGATGGGGATCGCTTCACGACAGTTATGCGTGCAAAAAGTGCGGCGATTAACCTTTTGAGTGCTATGATCGTATATATGCGTCTGACGCAAAGTTGCTCGTAGGAACTGTGGACACATACGTGTGTTAGCGCAGAATCGTTCAAGGCATTTGTGAGGCGAGCCGGCTTACAGAATGCCATGCATCAAGCATTTTCTAGAATGCTGTCAGTGAAGGAAAATTTGAATAAAGGCGGCAAAGTTCAGCCAGAGGTGGTAACGAAGAGACCGTTGATATTATAAGAAAAAAAGGAACAGAAATAAATGTAACGTCGAAGGGGTCAGACGTGTTGTCCTACTCTTGAGTTTTATTTTAATAGTCAAACGCGTAGTCTTATTCCTCAGTTTTTTAATTTAATTTTAATACGTGCGTTTGGTCATTTTTGTTTCCTTCACCTTATGACTCTTTCCGTGGCCACACAATAACCTTTTACTGTTGACGAAAATTATTCGTAGGGACTATGGACGCATACGTGCGTTTGGTAATTTTTGTTTCCTTCACCTTGACTTTTTCCGTGGCCACACATTTCGGTGTTAACCCTTTAGTGCTGACGAAAATTGCTCGTAGGGACCATGGACGAAAATATGCGTTTGCCAATTTTTTCGATCTTTCGCCTACTGCAACGCGATTATCACTGTTCAAGTAACAATACCTCTGTCTCTAGCGACAGCGCACCGTTTCTTCAAAGCGCTTAGGCCAAGAGTATTCAGTGCTCAAAGGGTTAAGCGTGCACTGCTGTGAAGTGTATCTGAATGCACTGAGAAAGGTGAGATTGGACAGAGGTAGCGAGAGACCCCTGTTGCCCCTCTGACATTCCAGATGCAATCTTTCCAGCTCTGCGCTATACAAGAATTAGTTTAGCGTTCAACAAGGAAGAGGGCAAAAAGTCGTGAAAGTGACGTAGCCTCGTCTTGGTCGCCATGACGACGCCAATCAATGAATGAAATTGCATTTGCATCTCTACGTCACCCCCAGGAGGACCTCCCCTCTGTATAGGCCAAGACAATTTATCAGATGGGGCAATCTGGGATCAAGCTGAACGAATAAACAGGGCCCTCAGGCCTGAGGGATGTTATTCGAAATATCGGCGAGAGTTCCGCTTGATTTCGAGGCTGCAACAAGGTAAACACCGTCGATCCCGTAACCGTGAAGCAGGATTTCTTCGCCGGAAGATCGATGGACTTATCCTGCGCGCAACACGGTTTGCATGATGCAGCGAGAAAACGTTCCGACCTAAGACCCAAGGAAAGACGTTATATCGACGATCGGAATGAACCGGGTGCATTGCTATCGACACTTCTCAAGGAAAAATGAAACGCACCGCGTAGCGAGCACGCGTCACGTACGAAAAGCTTGAGCTGGTATAGCGAAAATGCGACTGATGCTTGAATAATTCGCAGTTCCTTTCGAATTTCGTATCGTTGCTGTTTACTTATCCTTGTACGAAAGAACAATCAGGGAACTAAATTTCGTATTATTCCCTGATACACTAGTGTAACCTACTTAAATATTGAGGTTGTTTGAAACACTTTTTCATTGAAAAATATAAATTCACAGAAGTACAAGGTGGTATAGCGAAAATGCGATTGATGCTTGAATAATTCGCAATTCCTTTCGAATTTCGTATCGTTGCTGTTTACTTATGCTTGTACGAAAGAACAATCAGGGAACTAAATTTCATATTATTCCCCGATACACTTGTGTAACCTACTGAAATATTGAGGTTGTTTGAAACACTTTTTCATTGAAAAATATAAATTCACAGAAGTACAAGGTGGTATAGCGAAAATGCGACTGATGCTTGAATAATTCGCAATTCCTTTCGAATTTCGTATCGTTGCTGTTTACTTATTCTTGTACGAAAGAACAATCAGGGAACTAAATTTCATATTATTCCCCGATACACTAGTGTAACCTACTTAAATATTGAGGTTGTTTGAAACACTTTTTCATTGAAAAATATAAATTCACAGAAGTACAAGGTGGTATAGCGAAAATGCGACTGATGCTTGAATAATTCGCAATTCCTTTCGAATTTCGTATCGTTGCTGTTTACTTATTCTTGTACGAAAGAACAATCAGGGAACTAAATTTCGGATTATTCCCCGATACACTAGTGTAACCAACTTAAATATTGAGGTTGTTTGAAACACTTTTTCATTGAAAAATATAAATTCACAGAAGTACAAGGGGTGAGTCTCATTACTTGATCTCCTCATCAAAGTAACTTGTTAATTATTTATTACAGAGAAAATTGTTTGAAAGGAAACTTGCAATTTTATATTGTAGTAATGCATAGATTTAACCCTTTCGCTACGAGCGGTGACTATAGTCACCCAACGACTGACGCTCGCTACGTACGAGCAGTGACTATAGTTACCCCGTGAAATTTCGCGAACAGGGTATTATTGCATTATGCGATAATTTTTTGTTGGATTTTTTAACACTTTAATAATAATAATAATAATAATAATAATAATACATACACTCTATAATTATTCTAAACATTACTTAATTATAACAACTATTACTAATTCACTACATCTATTCATATGCACGGATCTGGGTGAACTGCCGGTGCCGAAACATGTGCAGTACAACCACGCTGTTCTATTGTTTCTACATTTTTTAACCCTTTCCTTTCTACGACCGATTATAGTTACTGCCTGCGTAAGATTCCGCGGTATTGAACGTACGACGGGCAATTACAATTGTTCCGTAAGTGCACACTTTTGACATGGCGTTTTGTTCAGCGGGAGTTGCGCGCCAAATAATCCTCCCTTAGCAAAAGGGTTAAGGATTAGTATTGTAAGATGGTGCGTTTGGTGTGTGTTTGGGCGTGAATGTGAAGGGATCAATAGAATGGGTCCGAGTGTTTTGTCTTTTGGGGTCCCACTCGATCGAAAATTGAATGGGTCAGGTTAGGTTCAGCAGTAGTGGTCAGCATAGAACAAGGAACTGTGTAGCTTGCGAAGGATAAGCGTAGTATATTGTCTTGTGATCGTTTATATCGTTTTAATTTTATCAAATACGCGTATATTTATAACTTTATTCACTTTTCTTTCTTTTCCTTTTTTTAATTCTTATTAGGATTCATTTAAACAAGAAAAGAAATACACTTTTGATATAATTTATACAGTAGAAACATAGACCTTTGTTTTATCTTATCTCAACACTATGGCTACTTTCTATAGACTGACCGTTCGCACGATGTGACCGGCGAGTCACGTTTACCAAAAACAAAAGAAATGACAGATGTCGTTACCGATCATATTAACAATTCTTAACCTTTCCTGCAATATGAAACATTTTTTTTTTTCAACAACAAAAGAATTTGCAAGTTATTCGCTCTGTGCGAAGGTACGCATTTGCAAAACCTTACTCACTCAGCAACCTTGTAAAACTTGAAAATATAACTTACGAACGAAATTGTATCGTGCAACGAGCAGTTCTGTAACACGTTGTTTCTCGACAACTGGAAGGAATAAAGAATTCATGGGACTGGTGGCTGATTGCTCGAGATTCGATCGTTGAGAGGCACGAAAAACTCGGCGTGTAGCTGCCGCGTGACCGAAGCACACGCGCGTCCCGAATAAACGCGAATTAATAATTCCACGGACGTGCGGCAGAACGCGTGCAATTTACAGAGCGGAGCGCACGAGGCTACAACTCGTGCGAAACTCATCGACGATGAATGCAACGGGACTGACGTACGACTTGATCGAGGTGAAGCGAAGTATCTGAACGGAATTAGGGTCAAAAAGTAGAGGTTACGCTGATTTGTAAGACTGCGCACTTATACTGTGCAACAAAACATTGTTATGTAACAAATTTGTTTCCATGTTTCCGTTTCCATGTCTTTTATCATCTATAATAAAAAATATATTATATTGACAAATTAAAGAAATATGTTATGCGATGAAATTGGAAATTGTTATATAACAATGTCTCGTTATATAACGTACACGCAGCTTAGGATATATTCAGTTATAAATAAAACAATTTTTAATACGAGACTTTCATGATTGGTATGGTAATTTATAAATATTAAAGATTTACTTATTTATTTATTTATATATTTCATACCGGGTGAAACTCACAATTCAATCAACTGAAGTAACCTATGAATTGTTTGTTATAGAAAAAAAATTGTTTCAAATAAATATTACTTGGAGTGCTAAAATATTGCAAAACTACATGACTTTCTTGATACCAGTCTTTTTTTATAACAATTAACTCAAAAGATAATTGAAATTATCGAATTATGAGAATCACCCTGTATAAAGATTTATTATAAACCCATACATTTTATGCTTATCAACTTGAATACACTCATTAACATAAATAATTATACTTTAACTCGATCAAGCAATAATTCGCTTTCTTCTTAAAATGACCTTACAAACATCCAATCGTAGCAAGGTATCAATACATGGTACGGCGTGTAAGTTCGAAGCATCAGATCAGTCGTGAGTTTATATCTCAAAGAAGCACGATTTTCACATCTAATAAATTTCAAGCTGACGCAGATAGAAGCGAACAGCTGAAGTTAGCGATGGTAACAAACAAGCTTGCAGCGTGAAGATCGCAACTTTATATGGCGACTTTATTGTACCGGTTGAAAGTACTGCTAAGCACAGCAGCCATGAAGTATCTGACGGAGAAAAACTGAGGGTATACGACGTAAACATGAAACGAACGTAGTACATGCAGCTCGTAATTTCGTGGCCCGCTTATAATTCTCTAGCGCGCACAAGACCGTTCACGCTTGTATAGGCTGATCAATAAACGGTTCCCTCTCTATTTCTCTCTGTATCTCTCTCTATCCCTCTATTTCTCTCTCCCCTTCACTCTCTCTCTTTCTCTCCTCCTCTCCCTCACTCTCTCTGTATGTCTCTCTCTTTCTCTCTCCCCTTCACTCTCTATGTCACTCTCCTTCTCTCCTTCTCTCTTTCTTTTATCTCTCTCCCTCAGTCTCTCTTTCTTTTATCTCTCTCCCTCAGTCTCTCTCTTTCTCTCATTCTCTCCTCCTCTCCCTCACTCTCTCTGTATGTCTCTCTCTCTTTCTCTCTCTTTATCCCTCTCTTTCTCTCTCTCCTTCACTTTCTCTGTCACTCTCTTTCTCCCCTTCACTCTCTCTGTCACTCTCTCTCTCTCACTCTTTCTCTCATTCTCTCCTCTCCCTCACTCTCTCTGCCTCTCTCTCTCTCCCTCTGCTCCCCCCTCTCTCTTTTCTTGACTTGCCGGCCCGACTGCGTGTTCGAGGGATCCAAGGCAGAATTCAGAACGAAGTTACTGAATTGCGAGCATGCGAACCGTAGAATAAGTTCGGATACATACACACGAAAGCGTGTCAATTTCTTTTCTGCTGCGAGCTCGAATGATCGATGCGAGTATTGCTACTTATGTTATATACTCATCTGTGCTTCTCTGTGTAATTTGGAAAGGGACCTCTAGATTCGATACTTAAAGTATCTGGATACTTTAGATTCACCTTTTTCTAACATTATTATTGAAATTAGGGTTCACATATTTTTTTTCTTGACCAAGCATTGAAAAATTGGTACAAAAGAAAGTACACCATATTTACCCCTATACTGTATGTGTAAATTTACCAACAACGAACAGCAATAAAATATCCATATTTTTAAAATAATCCCAGTGATATTTTCCAGTATAGTTTTGCAACTCTTAATACGAATGAAATTTGTGCGAACGATGTAAAAATTGGCAATCAGATACGTGTCCGCCGCGTCAGAACACGATTCATGCGCATCGAGCCTGAGGATGTTGGTTGCGAGCCACGCAAACGCGACGACCCGCTCTCTGGCCACGGAAAACACACAGCCCGCGGCGAAATAATGCGGGGCGACGACGAAGCGCGTTAAATTTCCGCAAGGCCCGCTTTCAGCGGTCGCCGGACTGCACTTTTCTTCGGGACGCCTTTGAACTTCAGCTTCTCTTCGCTTAGCTTCCCCCGCGAGGAGAGGCGAAAATGAGGAGGAAGAACAAGAAGAAGTAGTGGTGGTAGAAGTAGAAGGTAATTACTGGCGGATAAATTTAGATTACTCGAGTGTTTGCGAAGGCAGAGGGTGGGTATGAAAGTACAGAGAGTAGTTTATTTATTAAAGTTTTACGGTATTAAAAATTTTATCGCATTGAAAAGTAATAGGGGAATCGGAAAGTAATGTCGTTTCTTTACGTTAAATTCAAACACATAAATTTTTAACAAGTTTTTATTTTTAACACGTTGAATGCCACGCCAATATTACAAGGTTTGCCTGTCGCGCCACAATGAATTTTTTATTATACGATACATATACTATTGGAATATTACCTACGATAAATAAGTTACAGTGTGTAACGATTTTTAGATGTTCTGCACTGCATTAAACTCTTCACACCATTGGATTAATGATTAACGATGGTGATAATGAAAAATTCATAAATGTTGACATTTTTCTAAATTATGCATTTCTATCAATTTGAGCGTGCCGGTCATCAGTGACCTCCATGGCGCCACCGTTAAATTGAGTGCCGGTCACCTGTGATCCCCATGGCATTCAACGTATTAATGAATGACGTGATCACCCTCATTATCGACAATCTTTTACCTTCTAGCGTGCAAATTTTCAAAGCCGAATCGATAGAAATCAATTGGTTTTTGAGCAAAATATTTAGAGGTGGAATGACAGAAACGACATTACTTTTCGGTCCCCCTAATAAATGTCAAAAAACAAGTGACGATTGAGCCAAAACTTTTCGTGAAGATACTAAAGTCGTTGGCAATAAATATGAGATAAATCATTCAAACGCATGGGATTACCACTAAGTTTGGTAATATATGATTAAAACAAAATGAGATATAAAGTTCGAAAAAGTAGTAAGAAGGTGTATTAACACCATCTACTTATCATTTATTCTATAGGAAACATTACATTATACTGCCTCTTTGAAACTTTTTTAAACTCTTAAATACGGACGTTTTTTACGTGAATGGATAAATACCTAATCAGAAAAACGGAATATAAAAGTAAATCAAACCTTTTTAGTTACAAAGATTTAACACTATAACTATCAGAGCAGTCAATATGACGAATCGATGATTATTCATAGCAGCCTTATCAATTCACCGTGGTAAAGCTTACAAAATTTACTTCAATTTTTTGCAGAAGGTATAAATAAAGATTTCTTTTCGTGTATTCGGTATTTATTCATGTAATTTTCAATTTGGTCTGCTCCACGCAAATAAGTAATCGTCGGTAGTTCTAATGTTAAAGGTGTATTAACACTACAACTATCAGAACAGTCAAAATGACCAATTTGTGATTATTCATAGCAGCCTTATAAATTCACCGTGGTAAAGCTTCCAAAATTTAATATAATTTTCTGCAGAAAGTATAAATAAAGATTTGTTTTCTGTGTATTCAGTATTTTTTCATGTAATTTTCAATTTGTTCTGTTTCATGCAAATAAGTACACTGTAATCGTCGGTTGTTCTAGTGTCAAAGGTGTATTAACACTAGAACTATCAGAGCAGTCACAATGACCCCATTGGTGATTATTCATAGAAGCCTTATAAATTCATCGTGATAAAGCTTCCAAAATTTACTATGATTTTCTGCAGAAAGTATAAATAAAGATTTGTTTTCTGTGTATTCAGTATTTTTTCATGTAATTTTCAATTTGTTCTGTTTCATGCAAATAAGTACACTGTAATCGTCGGTAGTTCTAGTGTTAAATACATTTTATGTAAGAAGGTTATATCCGGATAATCGATCACTCGAATGATCTACGTTCGAATAAACGACGTTCCACTCTGTTAACCCAGAGGTAGGCCATCTAAAATGTTAATCGATCATAAGAAACCCACATAAACAATCCCCCAGTCCCGGTTGGAACCTCCAAACGACTCAGACACGGTCTCAAGAGCGCGTGATTTACGTCGGCCGCGAATTGCTTACGCGGAGTACCAGAACCGAAATCGATGCAGCGGTGGAAACGTGCATACGCGTACACGGGGACGGAAAAAGGGAACGCGTCTCGTGGTGTCTCGTATCTCACGGATCTCATTAAGTGGCGGCTGAACTTTTCGCTGCACGAAGAACCGTGAAGTCAGCGTCTGCTATTTCTCAGGCTGATGCGACTGCTTCGTTCTCAGAAACTTGACTGAAGAACGGTTAAATACCCAGAAAGACTGGCAAACTCGTCGATTCATCGATATTCACGTTCTGGAATACGCTACAGTGAGTTAACAAAGTCGCCTGAGAAAGTAAGTCGAAAACGTG